>JAFIDM010002131.1:60517503-60532110 GCA_023159025.1 Thereuonema tuberculata
GGGGGGGGGGTTATTCTTCATTCTTATTTATTTATTTATTTATTTTTTGTATTTATTACCAATTTTAGTTTTAAAAAAATATTTTATTTAAACCTAATTTAAGGAAACAGTCTGCTGTGGAATGGAATGAAGGTTGTTTTGGAAACAATTAAAACGTGCATTCAAGTGCTTGTTTTATTGTTTTATTATCAGTCAATTGGTGCCTCTTCCCTTTTAACTGTCAACTGCTGGGGGTTGATTCTGAAAAAAGCAATAGCCTCGGGCAACCAATTCAAACCTCTAGAAAGAAAAACCCACCCCTGCCCAACACCATTTTAAAGTAATTTTCGTTGATATAACATCCTTGGAAGTGCAGCTAGTGAATTTTTACCTTAACACGTTAAAAAAAAATACGTTAAAAATTACGAGTTTAGTAATTGAACAAATTTTCGCTTTTAATTCTGTGAAACTCAAATCAATCAATCCAGCAAACAATGCCAATCAATCCAGCAAATATTATTTTTTTGCTTCAGCTGCATATCACTGGATTTGCAAAAATGTAAATTAAATAGTTAAGTCTTTTTAATATATGAATACAGTGGGTATGCCATGGGTATTTATTATTTAAGTATAGACCAAGGTATTTATAGTTATATATTACTTCTAAGTTTTCACAATTACAATTAATAATATCTTCATGGCTTTTGTGTAAACACTGAAAATCATGATATTTTATTTGAGGTAAAATATTTTTGTTTTTGTTTTTGAATTTATGATTATGATATTTAGTTTTGTCTTTGTTAATAGCCAATTTATAATCATGTGTCCACTTTATAATATTTATGAAATCAGTTTGCAGTTGTTCTTGAGCTATGGAAAGATTTTTATTTGAGTTTATTAATAACAGATCATCATCATATGCAAAGATATTTGAATGTTTTAAATTGTATTAAAATATATCAAGAATAATAATGGATCCAAAGTAGAACCTTGAGGCACACCTTTTTTCAGATTATACATTTTGCTTAGTTTGTTTTCTAGTTTAATCCTAAATTTCCTTTTTTTGAAGTAGTTCTTTAGTACAAAATACATTGGATCCCTTATACCAATAGTATGTAATTCTTGTAATAAAATATTGTGGTCAAGACTATCAAAAGCTTTTTTAAGGTCTATATAGATTATTAAAATATAGCTACTATTGTTTAGATTTTTATTTATGATTTCATTTAGATTGTCTAATAATAATGTAGCACTCTTATTTTTCTGATATGCATACTGGTTTTTATTTATTAACTGATATTTTTCTAAGAATTTATATATTGAATTTGTAAAAAAAGTTTCTGCAATTTTTGAGAGATTTGAGAGGATTGATATTGGCCTGTAATTAGTTATGTCAATATAATTTCCATTTTTGTAAATAGGAATTAATTTGGACATTTTCCACTTATCAGGATAAACATCTTTAGTAACAATATTATCAAATAGAATAGTTAAAATTTGTGGAATGTCATAAGAAAATTTTTTAATATCCTTTACCATAAAGTTATCAAGACCTACAGAGTTCTTATTTTTCATATTTTTAATTATTTCTAATATATCATTTTCAGTAGGAGGTAATATAATCAATGAGTTTGAAGACTGAATAGTATAATTCCAGTCAAATTCTTATTACAATTGCAAGTTTCAACATTTCCAATATTTACAAAACATTTTCCCATTTCTAAAAGTGTGATATGTAATCCTTTTCGCTGTATAAGTTTCTCCAAGCTTTTGTTTGCAGTTAAATCATCTTTATTATTTATTACAGAATGTATTATTTTCCAATAACTTTTTCCATTTTTAATATTTTCATTTCATTTATTATATTTTTTTTTTTTTTTATGTAACTGTTAATCCAATTCCTTTTCATTTTATATTCTTTATGGTATTGTTTTTTAGTTTTGTTATTTTTTTATACTTTTGAAATAATTTATCTTTTTCTTCAATATGTCTAAATAAATTATCAGTCATCCATATTTTTTTATATGCATTTTTATTTACATTTGAAGGAAGTGAATTCATTGCTATGAATTTATCTTTTTCTTGTACCTCACTCAAATATTTTTTTTTGATTCATTAATACATTTCATTAATAAATTCATAATTTTATTTGGATCATTAATTTTATATAACATTAATTTATTAGTTCATGACTGTATTTTGCTTAAGAAAAATGATTCATTTTTTATATAATTTGATTTATTGTATTCAAGAATTTCATTTATATTTTGAGAATTCAAGTGAAAATACTTAAATTGCAATAAAACCAAATAGTGATCTGATATATCATTTTTAGTAATGTTTCCAATAATTTTAAACTTATTTGCTTTAGCAAAGCAGTGATCAATACAAGTTTTGGAGTGAGAGATATTTGTTTTAACAACTCTGGTAACAGCATAGATATAGTTCCTAAGACCAAGATTATGATATATTTCTATATAATTTTGTATTAATGGATTATTTTTATTATCTAATAAATTAATATTTATATCACCAATTGATAAAAGTGGATGTTTGTCATTAACTTTCTTATTAAATTCTTGTATAACTTCATTTAATTCTATAATAAAGTCATTTTTATTACTATTAGGTGGTCTGTAAACTGCTATTATAGTTGCTTCTATTTCTTTACGTTGATATAAACTTATTACTTTTTTCTTTACAGTGCAGATTACATTTTCAAAAGATTTAGAATCAATATTCCAACTATCTATAGTTATAAATTTTTTTTATATATTATTAACAAACCACCACCTTTTTTAGTTTCACGTAATTTAAATATAGTATTAAATAAATCTAGCTTAAAGATTTTGATTTCTTCCAAGTTAACATTAACCTCTGCTAAAATAATTACATCAATATAATCAATAAGTTGCACTATATTAGCCTTTAAATAATCAAAATTTTTCTTAAGTCTTCTTATATTTAAAAACACACAATTCAAATTAGTTTGACAATTAACCAAATTATTGTATTCTTTTCAGTTATATAAACTATCAAAATTATATGTGTTAGGGTGAATATTAATTTCTTCTATCTTCTTCTTTCTTTTCTTTCACTGGTTTTATCTTATTGAATTTATATAAGATCATTTTCACTGTCAATTTTTAAAATTACGGAATTTTCCTTTTTCTATACAAAGATTTTTTGGTTCTTAATTAAAACAAATTTATAGTTTTTTTTCTTTTGCTTTTTGTTTTGTTTGCCAAAACAATTTCTTTCTCTTTTTTGTAAGATTGTACATTTCTTTATTCACTAAGTTAATCATATAACACAAGAGTGTGAATTACAGAGTATTTTTTACTGCAATAAACAAAAATATTAAACGAATTTGCACAAAGTGTTTACTTTTATTTATTGTATTTCTGTTTGTTCATTTTGCTGTTTAAAATTTAAAAGTGTTTTTATTTACTTAATTTTAGCTTACATTTCTTTATTCACTAAGTTAATCTTATAAGACAATAAAAGATCTTAACATAAAGATAATCAAAGAAAAGAAATATGACCAAAAAAAAGGGGACTTACTATTAGAAAAAAGAAAATACGAGAAAATAATACTTATTATAAAAATAAAATCCTTTCCACGGATTTAATTCGTGATTTCGAAGGTAAGTTATAAGCTATGCACTTCTCATTTTTAAGCTATTAAAGAAATAAAAAATAATACCAAAATAAATAACGAGAACATTTTTTAATAATGGACCAAATATATAAAATATTTTATTAAGTAATCCATCTGTACTTTTAAAACAATAAAAATGCATTAAAATTCACAAGCAGTGTGGGTTTTTTTTTATGATTTTACGACGCCTAATCGATAAATAAATAAATATCATTGGTGTCTTTATATTATATATAAAATGTAGAACTCATGTAGAAGGTTTCCCTTTAATCTGCTTCTATTCCAGTTAGAATAAGTTGAATAATCTTTCCGAATAAACATTCAAATTTCATCAAAGAATAAGGTTATATCAGAACTTGATACCAGATGGCGCCATGTACATCTGGTTACTCTAATGAATGTGCGTGACTTGAAGACTGCTGCCGCCGTCTGGCGGGTTGCGGTAAAACGACCCAACTTTTCGACAAAAATTAGCCCCCTTAGCGATTGATTCGGCACCTAAGATTCATGTTATTTACTTAATACAATCTAATGATTCATTCTGCAAAGTTTCATTACAAACTGCGTTTCTAAGGTTGGAGAGGTTCCCTTGTTAGCTTGCTTTTCAAATAATATTAAAAATTCTAATTTAGCTTTATAATAAAAAACCTTGGTCTTTCATTCTTTCTTTTTAAATTTTGTTATTATCTTATCTTATTAATCTTGTTCTGAATGTTTAGCTTATATTAATAATCGGAAAAAGAATAGACATACATTAAGAAAATTGTTTTAGGCTTATTTTAACAGAAAGTAGCAAAGTATTTTACCATCTTATTACTTTGCTGAATTTTCACTGATGTGTTGCAGTGATGTGTTACGTTCATTTTCAGAAAATTTTGAGGTTTTTCTTTGTTTTTATAATTTATACATAAGTAACTGAGGAACGGCTTTACGTAACACCCATGTCTTCTCTAAAAGCAAATTTAACAGAATAAATATTGAAACAATGTTAACAGCACATGATAGAAGTGGACAATACGTTAACGTATTACATAGCAAGAAACATGCATCGTTTGCGCTTATTATTAAAGTCTCGGGAATTAAAAATTACTAATAATGGACCACTTGAGGATAGGCGGGGCTTCGTAGTTACAAAATATCCCACCAGGCTACTGCTTGGCTTGTGGGATAAACAATGCCATGTGCTTCGTTTTAACCCGTGTAGATATTGAGAGTGAACTAAAAGATTTGATTTGGATGAAACGATTGTAAGCCTTCCAAAATTTTCATATCGGATGTAGAGTTGATTATAGCCTATTGAAGAACATGACAGCAATATATTATCAAAGAAGGATGTAATTTAATGGACCACTTGAGGATAGGCGGGGCTTCATAGTTACAAAATATCCCACCAGGCTACTGCTTGGCTTGCGGGATAAACAGAGCCATGTGCTTTGTTTTAACCCGTGTAGATGTCTGCCGCACTTAGAATAAGCGCATCAACTAAGGTTTTGGCGAAATTGGGTTACATATATATATTTCAAATCAGGAAAACGAGATCTACAACTTTCTCGTTGGTATCTCTTGTAGTTCCGATGATACAAGCAATATAAAAATAAAACTTTAAACATGTTTTCTTGAAAAGTGTCAAAACCTAGTTAGTGCGTTTATCCTAAGCGCGGCAGATGTAGAGGAAATATTATATTAAAGAAGGCTATTCCAAGCGTTTCTACAGAATTATTACAAAATAAGGAACAGCACAGTATGAACCATTCCGTCTTGAAATATCAAAAATCGACTATTTGTTGAGTTATTTACACTAAGTTATATGTTTGTTTATTCCACAAGATCTCGTAGCATGTGCTTACACGTCATACGTGACGTCAAGTGGTCCATTGGTAAGCCATGGCCACTCTGGATGGCGCTAGTTACCATCGCTTGTCTTACAGGCCTGTTCTGTTACTTTACGCCTGGTAGAAGAGAAGAAACACAGCTGTAGTTCTTCTTTTGTCCACCGATCCAAAGATGGCGCTCTTGAATCACTAACCAATTGCTTGCAAAGTTAAAAGCAGTTTAAAAAATATTTAAAACGAAAACAGTCAAAAAACAAGCGACAAAAACTTGTAGAGGACATAAGTAAGGAAAAAAAAAAAACTTCTGTGATGAACTCCATCCAGAAATTTTGGGGATGGTTTTTATTGCAACAGAAGCTACGGAACGTTCATGGTGGCACTTCATGTTTCGCTGGGTATAATTTTGGAAAAAGAAATGAATATAATTTGTTTTTTTACAAATAGCTTATCCAGTAATACTTTAGTACAAAAAAATTACTATTTTCTTTTAGTAAAAAAAAAAATATTTTTAAATAAGTAATTTCCAAGGTAACACAACGAGAGACCAATGTGTATCGGTTTTGTGATTTTACCAAGATGGCGTTGGTTTGATAACCGTCATTGTTATTATATAATCATTCCTATCGTCACATAGTGATCCAAATGGAAGATCTAGTTGGACAAACGTCATTTCGGTCACTACCGAAAAAGTGGATGCTTTCACTGTAATTGTTTTCTAAACATAATGTCTTATCATGTTTCATCTCGTAAATAATTGTTCTGTAAGACAGTCGCAAACCTCTGAAAGTTGATAATCTGGCAATGAGTTCGCAGCCAGATGATGTGACATTACAAGTAAACGATTGTTTTGTTTTTTTAGCATTAATAAATAAAACCTGTACTGAACATTTTTTGAAAGTTCTTGACAGCTTTTGAAATAATATTTGGGTAACTATAGTAAAAATTACCCTAACCTGAAATACAGGAACAGTTACGGGGCCAAATCACACCAAGTGGCGTCTCACCGAGCATCTGAATTCTGAAAGTATCCCTCCGCGATACATGATGCTTTTTCCAATGTAACAAAACGAATTTTCATTACCGATATCGCGATATATTTCTATTGTATATTTAGCAATTTCAAAAAAAAAAAAAAAGAACAGATAGAAATTAAACTTATTAAAGAAGCAATCTATTTGTAATTTTAAAAGAAATATAACTTAAGACTTTAAAACAAAAATAAACAAAAAAATGAAAACTTTTTTTTTTTTTTAAATTGAATTTCAACTTACTCAGAATCAAATTTCAATATAAATTTTTACAAATATTTAAAACAATTATTAAAATTGTAATGGAAATTTCTTTCTTATTTGACTTTTACTTTTACATAGACCTGTATTTCATTTCAAGTTTTATTATTATTTTATAGCAAATAAATGATACTAAAACATATGGAAGAAATATTGTCATGTTATGATTTTTTTTAAACAAATATAATCTTTATTCTGAAAATAAATTCATGTGAAATAGAAAAGGAAATTAATCCTCTTTCGTAAAGAATTGGTGGCCCTGAAAAGGGCCGTTTTTCAACAGACTCAATAAATTTCTCAGAGCCCTGACTCAGCGTCGGTATTAGGCCTACAATCGGAGTCTTGTGAACAGGGCCGCCCAGAGGGGGGGGCAAAAGGGGCAGATTGCCCCGGGGCCTCACAAAAAGAGGGGCCTCATGAGGCCCGAAGGGCCCCGCCGTATTGGATTGTCCTTTTTTTTTGGTTGTCAAAATAGGATTGATTTTTTTTTTTGGTTGTAGATTTTTGGGATGGGGGGGCACAAATCCAAATGTTGCCCCGGGGCCACCACTAGTCTCTGGGCGGCCCTGCTTGTGAATCCCAAATAAATTTCGAACAGTTCCCACACAAATGTTGGGCAATTCTTCATCTTCGTTTATAGCTTCCATCACTTTTAATGCTGTCGGAATTTCATTTCTAAAATAAAAACTATGAACTTTCCTCCGTAGGTATGTCAGTGTGAAGGTATCGTAAATCTGTAACCTTGTTTGCGTATTAACTTTCAACGGTCGTTTCTTCCCGGGAGTTGAAACAAGCCCGCTTTCTTTGACTTCGCTCTTCATACGGTTAATACTTGCTGTTGACACACCTGTTAATTCAGCAACCATAGCTGTTATTGCATTCTCTGACTGATCCTGGTGCTTTTCTCTTAACTTGCACAAAACATTAAGAATGATAACCTTAGCAGCACTTTTTAAGGGTTTTCCTGGTTTATGTGGTTGAAACACAATAGAGTTGGAAGACGCCATCTTAACTGTGAAGATTGGTTAATTAAATTGGTTAATTAAATAATGACTAATTAACTCATAAATATCTGAAATGTGGTCTTTATCTCCTTAAAATATTTATCTTGAGAAATTACGACATATTTAAAATGATAATTTCTGTTAATTGGAATTTATTTTTGACAGTATCATCATTTAATGTACGGTCTACTTTTCATAGCGAATTTAAACATTCAGTAATTGTTCCTGTATTATCAGGTTAGGGTAATTTTTACTATAGTTACTCAACTATATAGTTTACTTCAATAAATAGCAATCCTATAATACAAACTATATCATTAACTCATTGATATTTTAGGTCCTTGGGAGGCTCATAGCAGCATATTTTAACTAGGTAGCAAGTTTGTTGACTTTTTATCTATATAGATTAGTTTAGGATTTTTGTATACCAACAGATAAATATTCAAAAACTTGAAATCTGCTTCTTCTCAGTGGAATAAAATTCCCCCCCCCCCAATATTCGTGAAAGTCCCAATTTAAAACAATTCAAAAGAAAACTAAAATATCATCTGCCTACACTAACATAACCTTTCACAATTTTACAATTATCATTCTTACCTTCTCTTCTCTCCAATCCATAAGTTAATTCCTAATCTATCCGTTGTCAAGTCGCAAACGTCTACCTTCATCAGATATCTTCCAACCTCTCCTCTCCTCTTCCTCATTTCGCAATTTCTCTTTCTATTCTCTTTACTTTCCATCTATTGGGCTAGGCTTACCCTCTTATCCGAAAATTTCTGTTCACGAATTATATGACATTTTTTAATTATATATTTCATTATCTTAGTTATTTTACGAAGATTGTATATATCACCAGATCTAAACTCCACAATTGTGTAATTCTTTTTCACATTTTTATTACAGATTAACTGTTCCTTTTATCCCCATTATATTTCTTAGTTTCAATGTTTTTGTGTTATGCTCTGTTTTGTTTTCTCCATTATATGTAACCAGTAATGCTGTTTGTATTTTATTTTATTTTATTTTATTTTTTCTTGCCTGTAATTGACTCCCTGTCTGCCTTCTCGACGGGACTACCCTTAAGGCACAGGGACGTCACACTCATATCTATTATGTATTATCAAACTTTTGTAAGGCAAATAAATTATTATTATTATTATATCATA
This sequence comes from Thereuonema tuberculata, assembly GCA_023159025.1. NCBI lineage: Eukaryota > Metazoa > Arthropoda > Chilopoda > Scutigeromorpha > Scutigeridae > Thereuonema > Thereuonema tuberculata. The sequence goes on from JAFIDM010002131.1 coordinate 60,526,435, forward strand.
AAGTTTCGAGTTCAATTGCTAACAAGTCTGTATACACGCTTCTGTGAAACTAAGATCTTCAGAGAAAGTTGGAAGTATTCCAAAAGACATATTCGTACCAATGCTCAAAGCAAAATTCGCAAGGTGGAATGTGTTAAAATTGACGACTTGTTTTTTTTCTAGTTTATAAATATCGAATGAATCATTATTGTTTCATGTGATACGAACATTACATCAAAGTGTGTTGCCTTTATAGTAACATCACTATGAATTAACTTACTGATCATCATGAGCTACGTCAATAATACATCAGTCCAAATTTGATACGTTCTCCTTCAGACACGACATTTGATCGAAAAGAAGAATGCTGTACTTATGGCCAAATCACACCAGCATATTTTTTCATCATTGATTTGCTTCGTTGAAATGTCAGTGAAGTGTTCCTATCGTTGTGACCGTTCACACGATGGAAGACTATATGATGAAATAGTGCATATGATTGGCGGAGAGTTAAAACCAATCAGCGTCGAGCTCGATATTATGGCGAAAGATTCCCCAGTTACGAAAAGACGGTGTTTAATCTTTTTTTAGAGGTTAAAATCGTGTTTCGGCAACGCAATTTCGGTAGAATTTGAAATGATTTTAGCAAGCTGTCAATCTGTTCGAAACTAATTGTATATTGTATTCAAGCATCTCTACTATTTAAGCGAAAGCGAAGTGAAACAGCGGCAAATCATGACAGGCATCAGCGAGCGGTAACGAACTGAAGAAAAATGAAATCTCTCTTTAAAAAGTTGTCATCTGCAGATTCTAACGCATAAAATTAATTTATTTCAGTAAAAATATTGTTTATTTTCGAAAGATAATCTCCTCACTGTGATACTTAATTTATAAAAGCCTTCGATTCACTCGAAACGGTGGGAAAAATGGCGTCGGTTGACTTCTTCGTTCTGGAGTTAGTCTGTTCTGATTGGAGCTTTCACTAATTGCTATCGTTGAAAACTTCGATCGATTTAGAGCAGTTTCTAAATTTTTTCATGAGTAAAATCTATGATGAAAATGGTCAGAGAGGCAAATCACACGATCGAAGACCTCAAAGATAGGGTCAACGATTGAAAAGAATGATGAAAAATATGCTGGTGTGATTTGGGTATTATGACCAAATCATAAGTGTCCCATCAATCATAAGTTTCAAGAATCTAAAAACAGTGATTCCAAAAGCTCTGTCACTGTGTAATACAAACTGTCCAACGTATATTGAGTGTTATATGTCTTTTTCACTGAGAACTTAGTTTGTCAGCAAAATTTTATTTTCATAAAGCAATTATTATAATGAAATAAATACAATATTATTATAATGAATTTATCAAAGCGTAAGTTAATGATTTGTTTATTTCCTTGAAAATTAATATATAATTTCAAAATTACATTTTGTATTGAATCACGAAATATCAAATACTGGGTGGTTATAATGAAAGTTCCCCACTTCTGCGCGGTCTGGAGACCGCATTATTGCACGGATAGTAATGCAACTTTGTATATAAGCTATGTAGAGCATGGGGAAGAGAATTCCAACGGAAAAAAAAGTACTTCCAAAAGTTGCCAGCAGGTGAAAAAGTGGCGCTGCAAGATCATAAACAGACGATGGGAATGCAATATTTTAATGCTTTTAGAGTGACTGTTCAATATGCCCACCGTCTGCGTCAATGACATGCTGGAAGCGCAGGACAGCGTTCTCAACAGTAGCACGAAGAATGTCTCGTGAAATGGCTGCAACATGACGAATGATATTGGCTTTCATTTCAGGCAAGATCCGTACGCGTCTCTCATAAACACGATCTTTCAAGATTCCCCACAGCCAGAAGTCACATGGATTAAGGTCTGGTGAACGGGCAGGCCACGCCTCTGGAAAGTGTCTCGACAGAACACGATCATCGCCGAAGCGGGCACGAAGAAGTTCCATTACTGGACGACCAATATGCGGTGCTGCACCATCTTGCATGAAAACTGTTGTCTCTAAACACCCGCGTTCTTGCAAGGCTGGAACCACATGCAGTGACAAAGAGTTGACAGTAACGTGCATTTGTAACAGTGCACCGGACAGGACCTGCAGGTGTCATTTCCTCAAAAAAATATGGGCCCAGAATGAAATCCGCGGTGAATCCACACCATGCAGTCACGTACTGGGAATGTAACGGCTGGCAACGCACCGCTGTGAGATACTGAAAGTTGCTCTGCATCACCTGGAAACAGGGCATCAAATTTCAACATTAATCCAATTGTTTACACAATAGAGCATGATAATTACCTAAGGAAATTCCATGAATATCTAATTATAAAAACGCAGAAATGCTATAATACGGACATTTCGATAAATAATCTACTGGACAATGACATTAAATAATATGTTATTATTGTAGACTTGTAGAATTATTTCTGCATTGAAATGCTTTATTATTATTGTTGTAATAGTAGATATTATGTTACTGTTGATTTGTTATCTGATATTCCTTTTTTTAAGTCTTATGTCGTCCTTGGTTTTATGGAAGTTTTTTTATGTTTTTATCTATTTTATCTATTTATATATGAGGATGAGGCCAAGCAGCCTTGAAACATGTAATAGAGCATTATTTTATTTATGGATTTCTGTGTGTATGGTCCTTTTTTCTTGTTTAATCTCACACAAGATGACTGATACTTAATCACTACTCTAACACTGAACTCCAATTCGTCCGAAACATTAGTAATGGTTCTAACAGAACCTTTGAAAAGCTAAAGATCATCAAAAGATCATCGAAAACTGGGTGCTCAACAAAAAAGATTTAAAACTGTTTACATTTAGACTCCAACAAATTCAGAAAAAGAAAACCTCAGTCGAAAGCAGCTAAAATTTCATCTTCAAATTGAATGGAATATGGATTTCTCTCACCGCAAGACAGAAGTAAAATAGGTACTATTTTAAAAAAGTAGAAAAATAGATTAACTTAAAGTATCCTTCAATAAATATAAATAAAGCGCCAATAAAATTCCCACAAAACTTCCAGTAAATTCTATCATAATTTTTTTTTTATTATTTAAATATCCAGAGAACGAAATAAAAATTATTGTTTTTAGCAGCGTATACTTAATAAATTTTTAATGAGCCATATCATGTAATTGCCTATACATATTTTGCTTAAATTTTTTTTAACAAAAAATAAGTCTTAAATCTTAAAGAATGATTCGACATTCACGGTAATTACACTAAATAAAAAGTCGACAGGATGACCTACTAATAGTTAAATATTATCAAAAGACTTTTAGCTTTTATCCTATAAATAAATAAGATAATAAAATAAACTTGCTGAAGTCTTAAGAAGTTTAGAAAAGTGACTGCTACCATGTGTCCTAAGCGAAGCTGAAGCTGTAACAAAAGAAAGAAATATCTCATATTTTAATAAGAAGCAGAATTAAGCCTCAAAATTAGGAAAATTAAGCATATGTATATTAATAATTGCATAGGATTGAAAGTTTTAAAGGCAGGGAATAATAATCTGAAGGTAAAGTCTGACACATCGTTCTTGACGATCGCGTTTGCGCGGGAATCACGGAAATTACGAGATTTGGTCATTAGCCTCTTCAGCAGGTCTCAAGGAATGTAGTATTGTGAATGTCTGTCACTAGGAAAATGCTAGAGAAAAAATGTTGAAGTTGGAATTTTACCTTCAGCGTAAAGGCGATGGATACAGCGGCGAATAAGGCATCGGTCAAAATCGTCGACATCAGTAATGGGGCTTGCTCGTGGCCGCTTCTTCCCCGGAGTCGATAAGCCTTTTTTCTCGCCATTTTGTGAGAAGACATGGATAGAGGCTATTCTCGCGTCAACCACGTGAAATCGCGAAAATTCGGGATCGTCAAGAACGATGTGTCGGATAATAGGTTGTACTGTATTAACCTTGCCTACAATGACTCTTGTGACCATTGCCATCTGTTGAGCAATTATTGAACTACACTGTGGCGCAAGAATTGTAAGTCTGTCATTTTGTTCCCGAGATATTGATTATCAAAGAGTGAGTACATATTTCTGGGCCCCTCTGTATGTATTGATATTATTCTAATTTCTAGTAATAAAGATCAACCTATTGCTTTTAATTAGGCTATCTACAAAATGATTTCAGTAATGTAATAAGGTGGGCAAATAATAATATTGTGACCATTTAAAAAACAAAACAAACTAAAGCAATGGTTATTAAAAATAAAAATATAATCTTAAATAAAGAAATATTTCTCACACTTCACTTTCGTAATACAGTAAAACCCCGTTATTACGCTCCCGCTTATAGCACTATCCCGTTCGTTATTACCGTTATTACGCTCCTTTTATACGGTCCCTAGAATTTTCTATATATCTCTGTATACTTTTACCCTCTTATAACGCTTCAAATCCCGCTTTTAGCGCTTTTTTTATATCGGAAATTTTGTATCGAAAAGAAATGTAACACTGTAAAGATTCTTTTTTTTTTCCCTTGGTAGGAGGGAATCTTTGAACTCTGTGAAGTTGCAGGTCTGTGATACAGTGGTGCAAAATGTCGAAGCGGAAATCCCTTTCTATAAGTGAAAAATTGCAAATTCTCCGTAAGTACGGCGAGAATTCTACAGAAGTCAGAAGGATTTCGCAGAATCTCTAGGAATTCTCTCGTCCAGCCTGCGAACAATAACGAAAAACAGGGATGCAATTACCGATGCAGCGAAGGGTTGTTGCAAACGTAAAAAAGTAGTGTGCACTAAATCTGCTCCGAAAATATATTAGTAGTGTTCCTAGTGGTGTTTCAATTGACGTTAATAGTTACCTGAACCGCATTGAAAATGTCATAATTCATAACAGTAGCACACACACACGGCAATCCACAATCAAAGAGCTTTTTAATAGGAAATAAGCTCATATTTGCAGTATATCTATTGCAGAATCAAGTATGTTGCCTGTAGAATGATGTCCAAATCTTTCCCCATCTCATAAATCATTTCCCGTCTATAGCGCTATCCCGCTTATTACGCTTGTAGGTAATGGTCCCTTGACGAACGTAATAACGGGGTTTTACTGTATTAGTGAAATGAATTTCAATGTACATACTAATAATAATTATATATGTACAAAAACTGAAATTATAATCCAGGAAAATACTTGGGAATACATTTTGATATGAAAGGAGAATGGGCAGATCTGCCCCACCATTGTATATCGATAAGATATATACGTAAGGAAAGATCTCTATCAAATAGAACATTTTTTATTATTACGACTTGTCTCAATTATTAGTCCGTTGGGAGTTACTTAATTCTAGATATGACTTATCTAGTTGACATCTTAATTCCGGATGTATTATTTAATTAACTTTTAATAATTATTTTCAGTAACAGTAAATATTATTTTCATTTATTACATGAAAAATAATTATTAAGGGGGCTTCATCGCACCTCATCTCAGTTGAATGAGCGCGCGCCACATTGGTCTCATCTATACAGTTGGACCTCTATTTAACGAACCTAAAGTCCCTACGGTGAATGAAGATCCTCCCCGAATGCAAAGCAGGTTATAGATTGAGCTTTCCTGGCCGATCGCTAACATTGAAAGAGAAGAGATCGCTTCTCTTCTGTTTCAATGTTAGCGGTCGGCCAGGAAAGCTCAATCTATAACCTGCTTTGCATTCTGGGAGGATC
>JAFIDM010002131.1:60542350-60552355 GCA_023159025.1 Thereuonema tuberculata
TTTTGATTCATATAAAGTTCTGCAATCAGTCTACGATCTCGCCAATCTACACCAATCTTCTTTAGTACTTTCATCAGTTTATCCCATTTCACCATATCAAAGGCTTTTTTCAGATCAATAAAACAAATATAAACTTCTCGATTAACTTCAATATGTCTTTCACAGATTGTTCTCATCACTCCAATTGCATCTCTTGTTCCCCTGTTCTTTCTAAAACCAAATTGGTCCTCTCCTAGATAGTATTCCACCTTGTTGTATAGACGTCGTTTGATAATATTTAACATCACCTTAGAGGTATGCGAGATTATACTAATTGTTCTATAGTCACTACATTTAGTAGGGTGACTAGTTTTTCCAATAGGTATTAGAAAGCTTTTAGTGAAATCTCTAGGCCATACGCCTGTTTTATAAATGAGATTGCAAAGCCCCAAAATCTCATTAATTCCACATTCATCCAGCTGTTTTAACATTTCACCAGGAATCTCATCTACACCCTCCATTTTCCCACTTTTTAGCTCCTTAATAGCCATTTCCACCTCACATTTCAGTATGTCCGGACCTCTTTCTTCCAATAAAATTTCATCCTGTTTTTCTAGTACTATTTTATCTGGTTTTTCATTCTTTGCGTAAAGCTCCTCAATATATTCCTTCCACCTATCACTCTGCTCTTCCTTGTCATATATCAGTTTTCCTCGTTTATTCTCAATGGGCAGGCTCCTTGATGTTACATGTGAGGTTATATCCTCGTCCTTAACTAATTTCAGGAACTTCAAAATTGAACCACATAATTTATCAGCTTCCTTGTTTCCAATAAAAGATACCACATTGATGTTTAGTTTTTCTCTCTGACATCTCGGGACCTAAAATATTATGATGATATAAATAATTTTGTTACTATCATTTCAGAGCCAAAGCAAACGTTCTAGTGTTTTTTTAAAGATTTTATAGTAATGTAAAGTTCACATAAAATTTGCAAAATGTGGACTTGATTGAGGCCTGACTACCCAGCATAGGCTGAAGATTTTTCCATGCTGAATTCTCCTCCAGACGAATCTCCAAAACTTAGATACTGGGTTGCTTTCCTGGAGGTTAAAGACAGGAGGGTATAGGCTGACCATCCAACCTCAACTTACTCCCATTGGTCGAGAAACGCTGGTAACCTTACCTCCAGTGACTCCAAGGGCCTGAAAACGCCTATAGTAGAATACTTTAATTTTCTTCACCACAAAATATTATTAAAATAATATCTTTCATGTTAATTCCACTTTCCTACAACACATAACTATGCCACTATTTGTATCAAAGGAATGAATCAACTGGATGGCTGGAGGTTTTGAATTAATGATAGAATGGCTGATGCCCAACATAAGTGAATACTTAAATAATTCAAAAGGTTGCTTTTGCATCAGTTATTTTATGTATACATATATTCCATAGAGTAAGAAGTTATGTGCAAGTTGCATATAACAGTGATCTAGCCTTTTTTTGCATAATTAATATTACTAATTTTCCCATTGTCATGGGGTATTTTTTATCTAATGGGATAAAGAGTTTTATCAGCCCCTTCCCATTCACTTTAATCAGAATTAAAGGAAATGAATCTGGCAGAAGATGTTTACATTGTTATGTTTCATGTTCTTGAAAAAGAAAATAGTTTTGAATTGTATCTGGGATAGTACAGTGGGACTTTGTTTCCACATCACTACATCACTACATCTTACTACATCTGATAACTCGAAATTGAATGAGCAGCAGATAGAAAGATGTAAATAGTTTGATCATTGTAAATGCATTGGTGAAAATTAAATAATGTAAATACCAATTGCCTAGAAAATATCCGCTTTAAAATAGCATACTCTTCAAAAATTGAGTATTTACACACCAAATTATATTGCTGGTGCGGCAGGTGAGCACTGCATGCCTGTTAGAATCAGCAGTGAACACAACCATATGTAAAGACTATGTATAAGCAGTGCCACATTGGCGACTTGCTTCAGCACATCTTTTATGCTTCATTTGTCAGTGGGTGTTTTCATTATTCTGTTTATTCCCATAGAAGGACTCACTGTAAATATTTCTGAATCTATATATTTCAAGATCACTGTTATCAATGTTGTATTAAAAAGGAGGCTCAAGCAGCTTTGACTAATTCAAAAATATGAATGAAATGCTCACATTGGATTTTATCAGAAAGAATTCAAGTGGAATTCAGAAGAAGCCTTCAGGAATTGCAAATAATATAGAGACAAATATATCTAAAGGGAAGAAATGGCCAAAACATATTCAGTGATGTGAAGATCCATTGCGAAGACGGGCTTTGCAAACCACTTTTTAGGCTTCTGATACTAGTATCATTAAAATACGGTTTGTCCGTCCGTCTATGGACAAGTATCATTAAAATATCATTAAATTCTCATTAGCTCAACAACCACAATAATTGCAACAATTGCGCCTTTTGCATTCGCAACAATCACATTTATAATAATAAGGAAATTAAAGCAATAATTCAACATTTCGTATACGTATCAGAAGCCTTTGCAAAGCATTGTGATTGGTTTACTAATCGCTATTACTACCTTGTTTAAAAAGAAACTAGATATCTATTTTGTGAAAACATAAATTCTGTATAATATTTATAAAGCAAACATAACCTAGATTTGCAGGAGAGTAGGCCCTCTTAATTAATATACAAATAATGTAAGCTTGATGAGAGATTTTTCTAAATCTTTCTTTGAAGCTTACATTATTTGTATACTTAATTAGCAAACATAACCTTAACAAAAATAGTTCTTGCTTTCTGAAGTTTGGTTAACAATTTTTTAAAAATTATATTTCTCACTAGCAAATTTCAAAAAAGTTCATTCTTTTATATATTGTAACATCCTGATTCATACATACTTATGTTTTCCTGCAGGATTTTTACTTTTAATTTTTCCTGCATAATTTACCTATCTATTAGATAAGCAAATGTAATGATTCTATTACTGGATATCTACTATTTGTTATTATGATAAAAGTATTACAACACAATAAAACTTAAACAAAAAAAAATATTCAATAAAGTTGTTATTTACAAATTCTACATATGCATAACAAATGTCTTATATTTTAATGTCATACTTCTTCTTTAACTCCTGCCTTCTCATAATTATAAGTTAAAATAATATATATGCTTAAGGCATATAACCCTATCACTGGCAGGCAAGATGCCTGTCACTATTGCTAAACTTCCTTAATCCTTTCACTTCTCTCACTCTCACCTCGTGTTGTCTTTTTGTTTTTGTGATGTCCTATATGTTTGCGTCGTCCCTGATGATGGAATACACTGAGTATTCCGAAACTGTAGATATTTCCATCTTTTTTATTCTTTTCATCATTTAGCAAGTAAGTGCATTTTATTTATTTTAACTTTCACTTTGTTTTAATACTGCACGTTAAGCCTCCTTATAAAAACAAGTTGAAGAATATTTTTTACATAAGAAAAAGCAGAAGAACAATAAGGAAGTGAGTAGCGGAATATGGTAGTTACATTAGGAGAAGGTTAATAGAAGATGTTACACCCAAGTGCAATAATTTTTGTAAGCATATAATTTCAGCCTAAAAGTTTTAACAAGAAGCCAAAGTTTACTGAATTCTTAGAGTCTCAAAAGATGTCATATGCATGTGCTGCTTGATATTCAGCATTGATGTGCAAGAGTGTCACAACTATATACTATTGTATGTAAAGAGTTGTGAAATAAGCAAAGAAAATTCACTGGTTTGTTTTGCGCTTATTAATTATTTTTTTTTAATAATTTTTAAATTGCGACAACATGATTATTTCTTTGTCATGAACAAAAACAAATGTTGTTGTTTGATTTCATAGTGTTTCATTACCCAAGAAAGGAAATGTGGAATGACATTTCAAATAATGCATATGAAATTAACTATCACTGCAACAGTGATTTACGAAAAGTTAAAGTTAAAAAACTGAATACAAGTTTATCATCCCAGCAGTTATTTTTTTACTAAATAAACATCAAAATCAAAAGCTGTTACAGTTGCGTCTTTACGAGATTGCCATAGTCTTGCTAAAAATAAGAAGCCCTTTAGCGATGGAGCAATTTTTTAAAAAGCATTTTTAGAGGCGGCCGATTCTTTCTTTTGTGACTTTAAAAATAAGTAAGAAATAGTTTCTGCCGTCAATGAAATGCAGTTATCACGCAATATGGTTGTAAAACAAGTGAAAGAATTAAGTTCTGATTTGATTAAGTTCTAATGCAGAATGCTAAGGATTGCCAGGGTTTTTCACTTCAATTGGACGCTGATGCAGTTGTCATATCTCAAATGATTGTTTTTATTAGAATGGTTTTAAAGACTTTTCGATTAAGGGAGAAATATTTATGATCATTCCACTAAAGAGAAAAAATGCAAGGTGAAAATATATTTATCAGTTTTAAAAACTTCATTAAGATAGTTCAATTGCCTCTATAAGCTTGTTTCAATTATCTTGGACAGAGCACCAGCTTTGACCGATTGTCACAATGGTTTTATCACACTATGTTAGAATGATGATGATTTTACTGATTTTTTTTTGTTTGCAATATCATTATATTATATGCCTATAAGTGTTGAAAATTTAAAATTTCTTATTTTTAGCAAGAATATGGCATTCTCGTGAAGATACAATTGTAGCCCGTTTGATTTTTTGTTAAAATCTTAAATATGAAAGAAATTATGGATATAACTTTCAAGATTTCTAATTTAATTTGGGCGAAAAGTCTCCAAAGGCGTCTTTTTAAATTACAAGCGAAAGAAAGTGATAATATTGACATTCTGAACTGCTTATACGTACTGATGGTTAAATCAGGGACAATTTCTCCAGCGATTTAGGGATTTAATTGATGAAATTAAGAAATATCTTGTCGATCAAGGTGATGATTACATATAGTTGAAAGATGATGTTTGGCTATTAGATTTAGCATTTTTAACTTATAAAACAGTTAAACTAATGAATTAAATTTAGAACTACAGGGTCCAGATAAAACAGTTTTTCTTACAATTAGTTCTATAAATGCTTTTAAAGAGAAACTAAATTTGTTTGTATCCAAACATGGAAAAAAAAATTTGTCTAATTTTCCAAACATGATGCCACGATTAAATAGTTTTGCTTCAACTAATTGCAACAGAAGTAAATATATCAAAGAAATTAGAAACATCATTTAGAATTTGACAACTGCTTCCAAGATTTAAAAAAACAACAACTTGATAATGTACTTTTATTCATGAGTTTTCCACTTGATTCCAAGATAAAAGCAGAAATAAATGCAGAAAAACCTTTCAATTATTTTTGTTATGGATATTCTTACACTTGAAGCAGAAATCATTACATTACAAAATGATATTTATATCAAAACAAGAGATTTCAAAGACAAATTTTGGAATTTTATTAGAAGATAAATATTTCAATTTGAGAAAATGTGCTGGAAATTTATAAGGTTATTTTGGTTTGACATATTTGTGTGAATCAGCATTTTCGTAAATGAACATTATAAAATTAAACTAATGAACTATAAACAAACAGTTGGAATCCTATTTAAGAAGTGGTCTGAGTAGTTACACCCCAAATTACACAAAAATTGTAGGCTCGTAGGCTAGCTGCAGTGTAGAATAAGCAATGCAAGAAGCAGAAAGTTCAAATTGAAATATGTTTATTTTTAAGTTTTCTTATTAAAAAACATTGTCTGTAGTAGGAAGATTCTAAATGTAAAGTTTTGTTTGTGAATTTTTTTTAATTATTATTACACATTTTTTTCTTTTATTTAAACTTGAAATTCAAAACGTACTTCAATTTAAGTTATAATTAAACTTTTGAATCTATAAAAATGTATGAAATATTGTGCCGATAAATCTTTATATTTGCTTACAATCTTTCCATAGAAAAATTCTCTTTGCCTTCATTTTTTACTGGATCTTTTTACTGGTATGGAGTAGATCTTTTTACTGGTATGGATTTTTACTGGGCAAGTAGATCTTTTGTAAAAATTAGTTGACACCCCTGTAGTAGAACATATGTTGTCCTTATTCAGAAAAAAAAAGACATAAATAAATTACAAAAATAAGATGGTGAAGTTTATATATTAATTGAAATCTTAAGCAGGGCGAACACGAAGCAACTTTGTTCTAAGTTGCCTGGGCAACTTTGCTGCTTGAGCGCTATAATGCTGCCTGAGCACACAATCTAATGAGAAGATGCAAATCATGGAATGAGCTAAGATGTACAAATGCCAATAACTTTCACAACTGATCTGATAGATGGGTGGCATTCTATCCCTCACTCATTAATATAATAATATTTCTTTTCACTGAAGCAACCCAATCTGGATTTTGCCCAGATTGTAACAGTAATATTATTTTCATCTTAGTGAAATTCTGTACCAATCTGTGAATTTTGTAATTGTTGCTAATACAAAATAACACATTGATCTTAATTGGACAGGTTTGCTATTTAAAAGTTTATGATTCCTACATCTATATTCTTCGTTCAATCATGAGATACACTATACTCCTAAATGTGTTCTTCCATGACAACAACGATATTTTGTTTTCTTTAACATAAAACTTTTTCAGGTTGAATAACGAATTCAGTTGAGGAAGAAGAAAGAGATTTCTTGTTGTCAGTTATTAAACCTGAAGAAGTTTTCTGTTTAAGAAAACAAAATATCGTTGTTGTGATTGAAGAACACATTTTAGGAGTATTATGTATCTAATGAAAGTTTATGATTAACTAATACAAAATACCTAGTAAATGTCCAATTCTCAAAACTATGGTTCTATTTGTCTACAAGAAGACTACAGTGATGTCATGAAACATTATAATTATAATTTATGTGAAAATGTTCCATCATTGAACAAACTTTTCATTGAATATACTTCTTAATGCATGAAATAAAGGGATTGGAATTACTGCTAGTCATTAAGCACATGAATAAACACACACACACACACACACAATCACTATACACATGAATAAACACACACACACACAATCACTATACACATGAATAAACACACAATCACTATACACATGAATAAACGCAAACAAAATTCTTTACAATAACCAGTTTGATGATTATGAGAGATAAGTGATGTTGGTAAATAAAAATTTTCAATATCAAGTGGGAATTACTTTAATGATACCATTTGTCATTTTATGCAGAAATTGTAATATATAACCTCAAACATTAGAGTTAATGGTTATAACTAAGAAACTGCATTTTCAGATTATCTAGAAAGAAAATAATACAACTTAAGGCTTCAAAAAGAAAGAAGAGAGGAAATAAGCAAACAGACCAAACAGGGAAATCTTTTTAAAGAGCTATTTAGAGAATATATTACAAAATAATGTGCAATTATTATTATATCTGGGCCAAATCTAACTTTACAAAAGAGAAACAGATTGAAGATGTTAACAAAGCATGGGACTAACAAGTAAAACTTGAAAGTATTCCTATATCAATGAATCAATAGAATTTATGGCAAAGCTCATGACATTATCCAAGTCCAATAAAATATCTTTTAAATGTGTTAGATATTCGTTATTGTTATTATCATTTACTGTGACCAAAGAATTTAGCCAAAATTATTTTTTCTTGCTTTTTAAGATAAAAAAAAGAATAAAGATTCTTTGTATACTCAAGAGCACACTACTTTGTATGATAATTTCTCTTATTAATATTTTTATTTTACAGCACCATTATTACAATATAAGGTCAAAATGTACATTCTGTAATGATGCCAGTACTATTAGCTACCTTTGCCAAATGTATAATTAAAAAAAAAAAAAATGATGATATCATTCTTACTCAAAAACTATTATAAACTGTTATTCTATTTGTTTTGTAGGATTTTTGAAATTTCCAGTCTCAGAAAGTCTATTATGATTTTTGCAAATTAAGGGGGTGGGGGAGATAAAATATAATACTCAATTTTTGAAAAAAACAACAAAACAAAACAAAACCAAAAAAAGCCCAACAGTATTTTATACAATACTTTGTCGCAACTCGTGAACCTATAAGAGTGTTACAACCTATTTACTATTAATCTCTACTTTTAAATAACATTCAACTTACCCTGAAGATGCACTCGCCTCCAGGAGTCTTTTTTGTTTTGCCAAATTCTCTTCATTATATTTCAAAAGCCTTTCTTCGGAAACCCATTCATCCCATCTGTAATAAATGAAAGCTTTAAATAAAAATCTGCAATGAGCTTTTTTAAAAGTTCTTTTTCCATGCGGGAAAAACAAAGAAAAGAAAGAGACAAGATATAGAAGTAAAAAAAAAAAAAAAAAAAAAAAAAGAATAACATTTTTCAAAGATAATATAATTTCTTTGTTTTTATCTTCTTTAAAAGTTGCTATTTAATTGAAATCTCAAATTGAACAAATGAATCGATTTTCCGTCCACCAATTTATAGGTGTTTAAATAAGGTAATTGAATAAATTTGGTGTTACAACCACAGTAATCCAGAATAAGACAAGTCAGTTTTAAGTGATATTACCATCATTTGTAAACTGATATTTAAATCCATTTCTAATGAAAATTAAAAAAAAATCATTATTAACTAAAGAGGCCTGTAAACTGATTTCATTTTTCTTACTTATTTGTATAATTAATTTATATTAATTTTTTTAACATCTGGAGCAGCTGTTTTACTGGAATACATTAGATTATTTAATTATTATTATTTTTCTTTTTTGTTAAGGTTAATTTGATATCAATTTCTTCAAAGCTAACTTTACTCTTCTTGCTCTCCACAGATGTACATGAATACTAATTATTCTTATTGTTTATTTCTTTACAATAACTGAATATCATGATACATTACGGTTAGTCAAAATTTTTAACAGTAACAACAGAGACGTTGCAGAAAAAAAGAAAAAAAAGAGACACATTATTTTTCAATATATTCCTCTTGCTTTTTCAAAACACATTGTTGCCAACAGAAAAAAGATGTTTTCAGTGTAAGGACAGCTTCTTTTGCACCACTCCTTCCCTCTATGGCTTGTGGCAAATTGTTGATCTCATAAAATGTCTGTAATTGGACAAGAGTCAATGTCTGAACTAGATGATGTTTAATATCTCAACGGGGGACAAGACCCATACTATAGTTGACTGTCCAATTTTTAACTTTTTCCAAACTTTTTGATTACAAAAATGCTTCCTGCGTTTTGTCTATATTTTTTACTCTCGGGTTCATAGTTTGGATCCACTTTTCATCTCAAGCAATGATTCAGTCTTATGAACATGTCCATTCATAATGTCACCTTTTTACCCCAAGAAATGAATAAAGTAAATACATCAGAGGCTCCTCTCTTAACCCAAAACATGTTTTTCTGAGAGAATTTAGCAACGATAGACAAGTGTTGGAAAGCTAGAGAACTATATTGAAAAATGTTTTTTTTTCCTAAGATTTCAATTGTTGCTGTAAAAGTTTTTCAGAATACATTGAGAAATATTTTTGATTCACAATCATATAAAACTAAAAGTACTTAAAAATAGTGACATTTTAAAATATATTCAATCAACTTACATTTTTTTCCAACCACAATAATGGATGAAATATTTTTTATCTGGATCTTCAGGATCAATTTCTTCACACTGCAATTATCAACAAATATATTAAACATTTACAATTATCATTTCTGTCAACATGGATAATAAATTTGATAAAGACATTCTTATTTCACTGAGTCGAAATGAAGTGCAGTGGTTTTAGTTTGTATGATATCCCTTTTATAAAGGTTTATAGAAAGTTCTTTAAATCTCTTCAATGCCATAATATCAAAATACTACATAAAACAACAACGTAAAACTCTCCTGGCGATATTTCGTCTTTATTATCAAAAGACTTTGACGAGCCATTTTGGGATGGAGAATTAACATCTCTTCTTCCCAACCCTAAACTAATAATATAACAAAACAAGAATTTAAACAAAGAAAACGTGATATCAAAACACATGCCTAA
>JAFIDM010002131.1:60552455-60567861 GCA_023159025.1 Thereuonema tuberculata
GGATTGAATCAGTTTTTAACAATGGAAAATTTGATGGAATACAATTTCCTAAGTTGTATTCGGAGGATAAGATAGGATAATAGAATAAATAAATAGTCATAATTTGTTATGTAAAAGAGAGTTATAGGAATTAAATACAGTGTGATCCAAATGTAACTAAAAATTTGATAATGCAATAATTTGTGGAATAGTAGAAAGATGTGGTTTTCATAGCAACGCTCGGAATAACGCTAGATTTTGTGTCAAAACAACGAAACTTTATTGCCTGATTAGTTACATTTCCGACCACCAGATGGTGTGTGCAGAGGCGTCACTAGGGTTGGTGTCACCCAATACGGTAGCTCATGTTGTCACCCCCTCCCAAAAAAAAAAAAAGGATAACCTTGTAAAAGCATTTTGGTGTCACCCCTTGTGATGGTGTCACCCGGTGCGGTCCTCACCCCCCGCACCCCCCTAGTGACGCCACTGGGTGTGTGGTATGGAAGATTTGATGATATGTCTATTAGGTAACTATGATCATTTATAAATATTTAGAGGCATTTCATTAATACTTACGTATATTTATTCCGCATTATCCGTCAGTAGATTGCATTGGCCGTAACTGATTTTGATTTTTCGGTTTTGGCTGGTGTGATCCGTTTTTCGTTTGTTTGTTTTTTTTTTTGGGTGGGAGGGTTGGATGGGTTTTGCATTAAAAAAAGACAGTACTC
The DNA here is from genome assembly GCA_023159025.1 of Thereuonema tuberculata. Lineage (NCBI taxonomy): Eukaryota > Metazoa > Arthropoda > Chilopoda > Scutigeromorpha > Scutigeridae > Thereuonema > Thereuonema tuberculata. The sequence continues at coordinate 60,553,166 of JAFIDM010002131.1, forward strand.
AAAGGGGTTTGCGAGTCAAAAAAGTTAGGGAACCACTGATTTAATCCACCCACTTTTATGTCCTCAATCTTTGGATCTTCCGGTACGGATATTAAGAAGTTGCCGCGGAATTTTTTTTTCCCTGTTTTAATTAATTTCATTCATAAATTTCACTGAAGATGAATTGTTATCTTCTATCGGATCCTTCAACGCCTTCTGTACTGTGAAATTGCAGAACATGACGTCTTATCAGATGGAAAAGACGAAAACAGATGGTGAGCAGTAAAACAAAAACAAAAAACATGAGGGGTTGAAGTATCAATCGACACTTTATAGCCAATTCGGAAGAATTCGAGCACACTTACGTTGACACAACAATCACAAGATGATGCAATCGAGGTCTACAGTGTAGTATAGAGTGAGGTCTTGTATCGTGAGCATGTTGTTTGTGCTACTTCCTGGGATACACTCCCAACGTCAGCGTGCTCCAATTCTTCCGAAGTGGCTGAAAGGCGGTAAAGTGTCGATTCGTTTTGCTGTTCCTATGGCGTGGAGGGAACAAAGCAATCATGCCGATGACTGCTACTTCTATGTGATACCATCTGATTTAAGAAGGCTTCATGAAAAAAAATGAAATGGACAGTGGTGTAACTGAATGTACCATCTGCCCGTATACCTGTACCACACAGCGAAGAGACTACCAGTTCCCGAACCTCCATCTTTTCAGAAAACGATGATCAGGGAGATGAACTGATGTCTCCGGAATCTGCTGATGATGTATATGTCGACCAGGGTGCGTTTTCTGCACTCACGTGGTTACACAAGAATAACTCAACGATCTTAAAATCGCCTACTATCTGCAGGCACGAATAGAGTAAAAATATAAAAATACATACTAACATTCACGACGTTTCAGACCCTCCGCTAAATACGGTCCATTTTCAAGTGTTCTAAAAAAATATATCCTCCAGTACTGAATTCGTTTGCAAAGTCAAATTTGGAAATATTTTCGGAAGTGAACGTTCTTCCCTATTGACTCTTTTTTGAACTATGTTGCGGAAGTAGTTGTCTGCTTTTTTAGAAAAGAAGCGTCTTTGTCAAAAAAAAATTTTTTTTTTCTTTTTTCTTTCTTTACTTTTGAATTTCATTATTATTTTTTTATATTAGTACAAAGATATCAAATTCCATATTCTAAAACATTTGCGGTTGACAGATCTTGGTTGTAGCTTTTTAGCATTCTTACCATTCCGGATTCATAGAACTTTCGTAGATAATCATCATTATAACTATTACATTTCAACATCTAACCTGTCCTGAAGTTCTATAATATGTTACAATCGAAGTATCATTCTCAAAAGAAGACTGAAGTGCAGCATTACCAATTGAAGCCTATGTACGCTATGCAGAATGAGTATACATGGCGTTTTGAGCCAATCGGCGTTTTGTTTTCATTTTCGTTTTTAGCACCCCAGAGGTAGTAGGAATTTGCTATTTTCCTTTCAGGTCAATGTAATATTAATTATAATTATATACGGTTCATTTAATAGACAATTATAAGTATTAGGATAGGATGAAATTATACTATTCAGAAATATTTTAAACAAATTATAAATTAGTCACAGATGCTGACATTTGTTTTTTGATGCAGACAGTTAGGTTATTAAGAAGCTGACCTCATAGACATAATAAATGTACATATATACTACACAATAAATAATTCAGGTTTAATGTTTTATTGTTATTTGATGGATCAAAAACAAATTTTAAACAAATTACAAATTAGTCAAAGATTCTGACATTTGTTTTTTGATGCAGACATTCAGGTTAATAAGAAGCTGACCTCATAGACATAATAGATATATATTACATAATAAAGAATTCAGATTTAATGTTTTATTGTTATTTTAAACAAATTATAAATTAGTCAAAGATGCTGACATTTGTTTTGTTTTTTTGATGCAGACATTGAGGTGGATAAGAAGCTGATCTCACAGACATAATAGATATAGAATAAATAATTCAGGTTTAATGTTTAATTGTTATTTGGTGGCTGAAAAACACTTCCAAAAACAAATTTCACACAAAATGAAAGACTGCTATTCTATGTTCATCTTACATTATCTTCGTTATATACATACTGCACTTTACATTTTTTTTTTCACTTTAAAACGAAAATAAAAACAGTTTTAGGACACGGGATAGTACATTCTAAAAAGAGGAAGGAGAAAAAATGCTTTTGTAAACAATATGGGATAACTTAATCTGGAATGTGTTACTTGGTTTGGAATAGAACTGAAATGCAGGCTGATTGTAACTAAGAAGGCTGGTATATATAGTGGGAGAGGCTAGTAACATACCAATTTAAAACAAACAAAAAAACAAAACAAAAAAAAGACAAATAAAAACCCTTTTTCTGAGGTTTAAGAGTTTAATCAAAATAACTCTTTAAAGAAAAAAACCTTGATAACATAACTAATGAACAAGAAAAAAACTCGTAAAAGTTTATAGCAGTAAAATTGCTGTGTTAAGCAAAGAATCCAGTGAGGGTTTTTTTGGTATGTACAGTTAACTTTGCAGATTCAGATTGTTAATACAATGTAAGGGAAAGGAAAAAAAATAGCTGAATACGTTAACACTGCTATAAAGTGAATAAATAAACGTCTAAGTATCAAATAAGAACATAATTAATCAATAATGGAAAGTGGTAGAACTCAGTCAAAACATACGAAAGCCATCTTGCTGCTTATCTGATCTGTATTTCTTCTTTCCTCGTTTTATTACGGGCTCTTTTGGAATGAATGCTTTCTTGACTGCATGAAGAAGATCCGTCTTTCGATTTTCTCCTTCTGCCTAAGACATTCACATTATTTCAGACATCAGTATTTTTCTTTTATTATAGATACTAAATACTCATGATTCTTAAGCAAAATATCACAAGATTTAATTATTAATAAAAAAAAAACTAGGTTGCATTGTTAATAAAAGCTTATTTTCAAATCTATATTACTAAAATCTTTTATTTCTCTGTCTGTCTGTGTGTCTGTGTGTCTGTCCGGCGCAATTTTCTGAGAGAATGGAAAATAGAAATAATTTTTACAATGAAACATCCGCGACAGGAATCGAACCTGCAAATTTCTGATCCGAAGTCAGATGCCTTATTCATTAGGCCAAAGGGACTACAACTCTCTTTATATAGTTTTTTGACTTATATCTCCTTTCCTTTCCCCCATCAATAAGGAATGTATTCAATCTTTTTTTTGAATCTCAAGATTGTTTATTTATTTCACATCAATCAGTTTATTTGTAATTCGAAACTGACAATTAGAACGATAATTGCCGAAACGTTGCAATATTTTAAATATTCTTACTTAACCAAATCCTATGTGATATTGAAAAATATGTGGGTGTACACGCCAGATGTTGGAGTAAAGAAAACAGAGTCAAGAAAGAGAGAAGCACTCTTTTTTTGAGGTGGAATACCGAAAAAATCACTATTTGCAACTCAAAAACCATCAATAACTATAACTCAAACGTCACTGAAAAGTGACAATTATAATTAAAATGAGAGTCAAAAAAGAATGAAGCGATACTTCTATTAGATAGAATACTGAAAAATCACTATCTGTAACTCAGAAACCATCAATATTTGGAACACAAAAGCCACTGAAAAATGCCACTTAGAATAAAAAAAGAGACTCAAAAAAGAATGAAGCGATACTTCTATTAGATAGAATACTGAAAAATCACTATTTGTAACTCAAAAACCATCACTATTTCTAACTCGAAAACCACTGAAAAGTATCAATAGGAATAAAAAAAAACATAGTAAAGAAAGAAAGAGGCACTATTTCTATTAGGTAGAATACTGCTCAGAAGTTAGACGTCTTAGCCATTAGACCACTAGGTCTACATTCTAATCTCTGTAAAAAATAAAAATATATCATAGATATATGATTTACACGGTGGTTCTAAAAGCAGTCGTAGATTGAGAGAATATAGACATCAAAAATTAAATTTTAAAAAAAGCTTTTAAGAAATTTTAGTTTTAGTTTCCTTGATGTAATTTAATAAATAAAAAATTGTTTTCCGTTATATAAGGGAGGCTTCCGGAGCGAAGCGACGGGTAGCCGACTAGTTGTATAAAACATTGTTAACTAACACCCATATGCCGGTTCGTGAATTCCTGTGAGGTTAGCATTAAAAAGTCTATAATGGCGATTTGTCCTTTTTTTTTGTTTGGATGGTACAAGCATTTCGAAAGTCAAGGAAGATTTCAACTCTGCCTTAACCATTCCATAGTGATTTGCACCTGACAATTACTCAAGAATAATGCCCATTGTAATTAATGCAATGGTCTGTCTTACGTCAATAAATGTTGTTTGTCCATAAGTTACTCATTCAATGCATCAAAACGTGGAAGAGAATTTTAATACTAATGAAAGCAGGACATTTCTTCTTTCTATTTTGAATTTCGTTGTAATCCATCGATTTCACGAAAAAGTCTCGTGTTTGTGAGATTAGCACTCCCTCTGCCGCTACAGTTTTTAGGCATAACTTTTGGCTAATAATACCATCAATTCCTCCATAAATATCAGAAAACACTGGGAAAAGATTACCCCCGTTGTTAAATAATGATTTTACAATTAATAACTTCGATTAAGCAGATAACAATACAATGGGATTTCATGCCTCCTTTCCCGACACCAGGTGCGCTGGTATCGCACTGACACCATTAGCAGCTGCTATCCTCTGATTATTGCCAATCATATGGAGTGGACACAGCGTACTTTAATGGCTAGTGTAAATCACTCTTATTTTACTCCAGACTCACAGAAATTATTTCTGAATTTAATAAATACTAACTTTTTGATAAATTAACAAAGTAGTTTAATTAATAAAACTTTAAAGTTCCGTTTGTAAGCTATCATTACAGGGAGGATATCAATAAAGATTTAAGATTGACCAATATACACGTTGTCGTCAATTTTAAGCTTCCAATATAATAATGTTCCAAATGCAAATTATACTTCATCTTAGGTTAAAAAAACAAACAAACACACTTTAGATGTTTGAAAAATAAATCGAAAAGAACTATGATGTGGTATTACTACACTTTGCTTGAAATAAGAACAAAGAGGTAATAGTTCTTTTTTTTTTATATTTTAATCCTGTTTCGTGCAATTTGTTAATTCAATTATTTTTGGGCGAATTGTTTGTATAGATTCTCATTGAAATTCTGCATTCTTAAAGAAATTCTGTCCCATTTACTTGGAATATAATTTCTGCACACATGTGAATGATCTCCTGTTCAATTTAATTCCAACATAAAGTAGTAATGATACATTTAGACAAAATTAATGATAAAAACAGAAATGTAAAATTAGAAAACCTACACTCACCTCCTCAACTCAAAAGAAATAAATACGATATTCATACAGATATGGCGAATTTTCGGAATTTATTCGTTAATTCCTTTTTCTAGCCTAATGACTCTGAGTTGAGGAGGTGAGTGTAAGTTTTCTAATTATGTACACAAGAAAGAGAATTAGAGAGAATTAAAGAAATGTAAAAGTTCTGATTGCTTCTGAACTTCATGGTTTAGATCTAACATTAATGAGGAATTATTTTTTTTTCATCTCAAACTTAAATAGTGGCATGTGAAAATCAGCATCAATGTTTTTTGTTTGTCTTTTTATTTTTAATTTGGGATAAGTATGATGTAATTTACTGAAATAAACTTTTATGATTACCGTTTAGACTTGCAAGTTTCCCATTGACCAACAATTTGCCGTTTATGATACACACAGTTTTTGTTGTGTAGACCTAAAAAGAGAATTATTATTAAAAAATATTCCCTCAAAAAAATTAAAAGCTACTTATAACACCGTTATATAATTAAAAGCTACTTATAACACCGTTATATAATTGAATTTAAAATAAGAACTTATTCTACTTGTTTCATGTTTTTCTTTTTTTCCTCTTTGCTTCCATTATTTCTTTAATGTAATGTAGTTTTTTTTTTAGTTTTTTTTTTCCCACAGCTATGTTAGGAATGTTAGGTGGAAAAGTAATATTAGATTAGAAATCAATAAATAAATACAGTAGATCGATTATCCGATTATCAATTAACCGAAACATCGGTTAACTAAAGGCGTTTCAGTAGACAAAAATTTAAAAAATTAATTTACGAATGACTAAATTTCTTTCCGAGTGATAGTTCTGATGATGGGACATAGTTCCCGAAACGCGTAACGACAAAAACAACGCAACGAAGTCACAGGAAGGATTTAAAATAAGGTAATTATCTAAAACGTGACTTACACCATAATTAGTAGTGTTTAAAATACAATGTAAGGTTTTGTGTTCAATATGTATCACTGTTTCTGTGTATCATATTGCTCCTATGACACTGGTACAATGTTTTCGTAAATGATCGGCTATCCGAAATGTCAGTTATCCGAACACCCCCCCCCGTGCAGCATTGCTTCGGATAATCGATGCTCTACTGTAATATTCCTCATAAATTTTCTTTTTAATAGATATATTTTAATTTATTAAATATAAAATAAGGTATATTAATATGCAACTTAACTAGACTTTTTTTTAATAGTGCCTTTTTTTACAATACTAATACGCTTTTCTTCTATTGCTTTAATATTATTAATACAAGGGCACTGAAATTTGAAAAATACAGTTGTGTGTGCTCTCTTTGTCAGAACAAAATAAAAAATGAAAAAAATGACCGGTAATCATCAACAGTTTCAGAATCAAAGAAAAATAAATTCTCACTATATTATAATTAAAGAGGGAGACCAATTAGTAAGGCATTCACTTGATAATCGTATTAGTGCTTGTGTTAGATCTTATATCATCTTTGATTAAAATTAAGGCCGGCTTTAAGGTACGTGGATCGACAGCCCGAAGGATTAAGTGGCAGAATTGAGATAAAGTTTTACTTTGGTTGAGATGTATAATTAGGAGGTTAAGAAATATACTGTATAAAGTAAATCGTCTGAAATTCCTCTGATGGGGCTGGTACAAAGTGACGCAGAAAATCATTGGATTCCACAGAAATCCCAAAATTAGATCTACATCCTTTCAACGTGGAAATTTGAAGGTTTAATTTATTCTGATGCCAAACACGAAAGCAAACTATAGACCTCTAAGTAATAATCAGCACAAGCTTTTCGTTGCACCATACTAAGAAACTGTTCCAATGTCCCATTTTTTTATATATATATATATATATGGTGGTGGGAGGGTACTGTCAACTGTCAGGGAGGCACAATCTCTTAGTTCTTAGTAATTCAGCTTTGGGTTTTTTTTAGCCACCCCTATCAACTCCCGAGCGGAACGTCGGATCCACAAACGAATTTGAACATGGTGTTCAGAGGCTCAAACACGGTAGGAATGGGGTAATTTCAGGGGTCAACGCCCCCCCCCCCCCCCCATGATCGAGATATTTGGGATTGTTTTCATTGGATTTTCTCTATTAGCTTCAATGTTAGAAATGCAATCATCTCATTTCAGTTGTCAGCTACGGTGTCGTGGTGAAGATTTCGGACTCATATACTGAAGGTTGTCGGTTCAAACCCGTATATCTTACTCTTTTTTTTTTTTTATTTTTTTTTTTTTTTTTTCTTATTTTCTTGAAGTTTTTTTATTTTTTTCCTACTTTTTTTTTATTTTTCCTTACATTATTGTACTTCCTTTTTTTAATAATATTTTTAATTTTTTTTTATTTTTATGGGTCGCCCTTAATTTATGCTGTAGCACAAAATTATATTCGCTTGTTTCAATTTCAAACACAACTCGCCAATAGGAACCCTGACCACTCTGTTCCAAATAAAGCAATCAATTCAATAAAAATTGATGGCACCTAATAAGACTGAAACAGCTGTCCCAGATTCCCATCGACGATAGACTCAGGGTGCGAATTCCAATTTTGTTCATTTTGATTTCATGTTCTTTAAAGAAATCAATTATTTTAACTAAAAGTTTAGATTACCAAAAAAAAAAAAAATACCTTTCTGCGGTAAGCCTCCAACCTCCTCGTTCCTATGGTAATGGTTTTGCCCACAGTTCGTGCAACGTTCGTGTTGCTTTTCATTGCACTTGAACCAATAAATTGTGGTCCAAACTAAAAAAAAAATAATAAACGAAACATAGATAATAAACATTGTGATGGCTTTTTCTTTTCTAAATCAAAACATAAAAAAGGATTTTTTTTTTTATTACTATAAAGAAATTACGTTGCAATAAATAAAGGAGGAAAACAAAAAGTTTGAAAGAACTAAAAACCTATAAAAACAAAGAAATGATATAGAAATGAAAAATATCTGAGCTTTCATCGATGAGAGTGTGGGACGGCCGTTTCGTGCTTTTTTTGTGGACATTTTTGAGATAGTGCAAAAATGATAAGGGAAAAAAATCATACCCGGCTGTGGTCTCCCTCCAAATGAAAACACATTTATTTAAAAAGAGAACACCGGAACACACGTGAAGTTTAAAAAATATATTTCACATATAAAAATACAGATCGGACAGGTTCAAGAAAAACAAGTTCCGCATCATCAGGTCTGTATTTTTTAATATGGTAAATTTATTTTTTAAACTTCATATGTGTTTCGGTACTCTCTTTCCAAATAATTTATTTTTTACACATGTTAAAATTTAACTTAACTAAAAACACATTTAAAAAAACAAAAACAAAACAGACATATTTTCAAATCCTGGCCTGCGGAACACATTTAAAAACAAAGTAGTGATAGTGATTAGTAAATCAATCACTGCTTCGCAACGGATTCTGAGTCACCTCTACTTTAGAATAGACTGCGCCGGGGTGGTCTAGAAAATGCTCGCGCAAGTCTGTTTGCGACCCCATGCTATCTTGCCCACCCCTGTTTACATGGAATAATCGTCATTCTTAACTCAAACCTTGTTAATATACACAATTCCTAATAATGATTTAAAAAAAGAACATCTTAAGTTGATGAGGGGATCGAACCCACGACCTTCGTGTTATTAGCACGACGCTCTAACCAACTGAGCTAACAGAAGCCGTTGCGAAACATTGTGCGATATGTGTCCATAGACAGACAAACCGGGGATATAAGGCGTCTTTCAGAAGCCCACAAGAACCAAGGAATTCAAATGCCTATTGCGCCTGATAAGCAAAAGTAGTTTGAATACTTTGGTTTCTTTTTTTATATGTGTTTTCTTTTGGAGGGAGACCACAGCCGGGTGCGGGAATGGCTTCCCTTATCACTTTTGCACCATCTGAACATTTTCATCTAGTGAGTGGGTTTGGCTGACGAAGCCCACACAAAAAGCACGAAACGGCCGTCCTAGATTCTCATCGATGAAAGCTCAGATATTCTTCATTCTGTGTAATTTCTGTTATGTATTTTTATATAATTTTTGGCACGTTAAATTTTTGTTTGAACTAAAAACCTACTGTCCTTAAAATGTTATTTCTTAAAACTGTCTTTATTTTTTTTTCCTTTGTTTTTCTTTTTTTTTAAATTATAAAAACGAAAAGCTTATATTTATATTCAAATGAGAAATTGCACCAAATCAAACAATGCAATTTTCTATTTTCTGAAAAAAAAAAATGAATTCAATCCTCATTATTTACTTAAAAAGTATTTAAATCTCAGGAATTTTAATCGTATCAAATCCATGCGCAATGGATTAGCTAAAAGGATTTAATATTGATTATTTAGGACAAGATAGGATAGAAATTTAATGTTTAGATTGCAATGCTTTTTTTGAATAAGGTTTTAATTGCCTTCTCGAGCTGATTACTCGACTAGAACCCATTGAAAAGTATCTCAGATATAAAAGTTAGATCAGGGCCGTCGCGTGGTTTGTTGGCGCCCGGGGCAAGATTTCATCAGGCGCCCTCTCCCCCCAAACGCAATCCCACGTGCACCCACCCGACATTACATCTATCTGTAAGGATTCAAACACAATCCCAAACATCTACAACCAAAAAAAAAAAACGGAATCTCCAATTCTACAACCAAATTTTGTTGTTTTATTTTTGCCGTTGCCACGGCGCCCCCCCCCCTGACAACGGCGCCCAGGGCGATCGTCCCGCCCACGCGACGGTTCTGAGTTAGATAATCCCTAATCCATGAATAAGCATACCAAATTTTAAGAAGATTATTCCAGGGGTTCTAAAGCTATTAGGGGAAGGAGATACACACGCATAGACTGAATGTTTGATTTCGATCACAATAAATAAAAGAAAAGAAAAAATAACTTTTAAGGATAACGCTTGAAGCAAATATGCCTTAAGTTTTTCAAGAATTTCATTTTTAAAGCTGTGTTTTGTCACTGAATTTTTTCAGCAGTGGATGTAGGTAACAGCATCCATCAACGCCCTCTTCTTGCCAACAGTCATATGGATATACATCCTTATTGTCCCTATCTGAGAATTTTTTAATTAGATTTTTTTTTCTGTTTGCAATGGTTTAAGAATACCAAAGGGACCTTGACTCTAGATTAAAATCAACAACCCCCATTCATTAATTCATAAATTTGCATTTATAATACAGGTACTCCTCACTTTACGACCTATCTGCTTAACGACCACTCGCACTTACGACAATCTGCCCTTGAAGGTTCAACTTCTATTTCATCGTCGTCATCTCCCTTACCTCGACCCCACACAGCTCCAGATAACCAAATAAACAAATGATAATATGTACATATGCGTGTCTTTTTATGAATAATTTGAAGTTTGTTGCGTAATTTTTATAATTTTATAATTTTACAACGATCCTATATTCCCGGTGCAAGCTCCTAGCGTATCGACCAATTCGCTTAACGACGTATTCGTCGGAACGGAACTCGGTCGTAAAGTGAGGAGTACCTGTAATTGCCTGCATATTCAAGACATTTTTGAGATATGTAACTTATAAGGAATCCTGTTCACTTGCCTCAGTTTCCATTGAGTTCAATGTGGTGAAACCATTTAAGCCATAAGATACTAATATCTGCGATTCCTGTTGTTTACAACCAGCATAGTGAATTCCGTTGACCGTTGTCCTTCCACCCCCCAGAATATGGACTTTGCTTGTTCCAATTTGAGACAAAGCGTTTACAGTGGTGTCTCCTGAGCTCGAGGTGATGTCTGTGTAGCCATCTCCTGTGGTAATAATCGATGAACCAGAGCCTGTTACGATGTTACAAATCCCGGACCCGGTGGTTACTTTTAACTTTCCGCTTCCGCCAATGATATCGTATATTCCGCAAGTGGTTCGGATGGTTACTGATCCTGATCCACAATAGATTCGAAATTTCCCAGATTGAGCAAGAATGTCTGCATCGCGACTTACGAGGTTGATTTTCAAAACATCATTCTCGAAAGCGCCCTAACATAAAAAAAAAAAAAAGAAAAACAAGACAATCAATTATTTTGTTCCTTAATACATATAAAAAATATAACATTATACATTAAATATCTCGAAATTGGTTGAGTGTTGGCCCCGGAACCTATAAATATTTTTGAATAAGATGAACTTTCATCTTACAAAATGGCCTAGATTTTGACGATATACAGGCTGTGCCCTCTCCTTGTCAGTTGGCATCATATAGTGAACATGACATTAATATTCATCATTCATCATCATTCAGCCTTTATCAGTCCACTGCTGGACAAAGGCCTTCCCCATACATCTCCCATCTTTTACGGTCACTAGCTTCATTTCTCCATCTCTTCCCCACAAACTTCTCCATCTCATCCATCCATCTTCCCTTTGGTCTTCCTCTATTCCTTTGCCCTGTGGAGGTTTTCCAAAACGTGGTCAGACTCGTCCAGTGTTCCCTAGCCTTTTTGACCAGGTGTCCTGCCCACCTCCACTTTGACTTCTTTAGACATATAAGTGCGTCTTGTATTTTGGTCTGTTGTCTGATCCACGTGTTTCTTTTCCTGTCTCTCAATGTTATATTTAACATGTTTCTTTCCATTCGTCTCTGAGAAACTTTAATCTTTTTTTTCTTGGTTTTTAGTCATTGTCCATGTTTCCCCGGCATATGTCAACACAGGCAGGATACACTGGTTGTAGGCTTGTCTTTTTAAGCTTATAGGTACATCTGCTTTAAAAATATACCCCATTTTTCCTGAAAGCCACCCATGAAAGTTGAATTCTTTTTTTGATTTCCTTTTCTATCCCTCCATTAATCTGCAATATTTGTCCTAGATAGTTAAATGTTTCTATAATTTCAATACCTTGATTTTCCAACTGAATACGCTTTGGTTCCACAAATTTGTTGAACATACGCCGTTGAAAGTCAGCGTGGGAATTAGACTTTCAACCCCCCACCCCCTCCAAACCAGACATTAATACTGGTGTTCGAAAATCATCAAAATAAGTTTGTGAGGAATGATGGGAGACCAAAAAAAAAAAAATATTATTTTTTTTTTTTTTATTTTAGTTGGCACTTTTATAAGAATTGTCTCAACTACAATGTGAATTGGTGCATCTGCTTTAGTGAGATGTGCATACATTCTTCAAGAACTTGGATAGGGTAGTGAAAAATCAAACTAATTGTAATATTTTTAACATGGAGGCTACACCTCCCTCCATTCCGGGTCTTTCCGCTTTTATTCGAGTCGTCTGTAACTTACATCTTATATTAAATCTCATTGTATTTAGACATCTGAAACTGTGTCAAAAAAATTAAAATCATTGTAATTTTAATTTTTAAAATGCATTTTTATTTACAATTGATAGTTTTAATAATAAGATTCACAAGGCTGGACAAAATATTAGTTATTTTTTTCAAGTATTTTTTTGAAAATCTACACAAAATTTTAGCAATTGGGGTGATCCATGGAGGCCATGGTTTTATTCCTGGTTTTTACAGTTTTTATTACAACTTAACAAGAAAGTCTAAAAAAATAAAATTCTTAAAGACAAAAATCACAATTTTTGATAACAAGTTTATTTTATTTTTAAAATAACTATTCAGAAAATAAATAAAACTTATTAGTTAAGCTTTAAACTAGTTTCTTTAATAATTTCAACTGTTAATATACTAAAAATTGTAGGTACATTGTTGTATAAAATCTGATAAAAAAAAATTGTTTTATCAGAAATTTGGAATTATTATTATTAAAAAAACTCAGTTTTATTAATCAAAATACATTTTAGAAATTGAAACTATATTGTAATGTAACTATAATGTATTATAATACAATGAAACTTTTATTATCCGAAGTTTCAGATTTTTCACTATATTATTCAAGATATAACAAGTTCTTGAAGGATCGAATAAAGGGAGAGGAAAAAAAAAACATAAGGCGGAAAGGGGGGAGGTTAGTTCCACCTTAAATGGCCCATAAGCTTCACTCATTCGCCTAAACAAGACAAACAAATCATGAGGGTATGTATTTCATGAGGGTGGGGAGAAATTCAGAGTCCAACTAAAAAAAAATTGCTGCCCCAGAATTTCGGGGCGAGGAGGGAAAAGAGACCCTTCAAAGGATTATCCAATCAAAAAAAAAAATGAGTCCTTAAATTCAATCCCTAGGAGAGGGTTGCCTCTTCACGGTCCTTCCCCCCTCGCCAATCCAAGTTCAAAGTAAGACTGCATAAAAAACAACAACAATTTAGCCTAATCAAAAGTCTGGAATAAGTGGACCGCCATTTTGGAAACGTCGAGAACCGCTGATAAAAAGAGTGCCCCCTCCCTTCCCCACAAAAAAACAAAAACAAAACAAAAGCAACGTGCTTTCTTTCATTGAATTTAACGAATTCTATTCAATCAATCCTACAACAACTCATAAATATTGTAAATATTAATACTGAAATCGAATTTTTTTCCCTTTATTTATTAATTTTTAAACCATCCTTTTTTCAACTTGATGATTCCGTAAATAAAGGATTAATAACATTCATACGTGAAACAGCATATAGATGCACCTATCCACTGGCAAATACCACATGCTATTAATAATGGAAACCAAGCTGCTTCTTGCTTGGTACTACTCATAAGTCTCATTTACTTCTCAGTTTTAACAGCACGAAACATCAAGCATCGAGTTTGTTAACAGAATCATGCAAAGCAGTTAAATTGTGCATCATTACGCTTTTTATTATTATTATTATTTGATTTTAACATTTTCACGCCGAAATGGTCAAATATTCTTTTTAATTTTCGAATTTCATTCTGAATCCATAATCTCTTTTAACAGGTAGATGCTTACATTTCAATCACCGATTCTGACTCCGGAAGTAACAGGTTCTTACTAGGATTTTAGCTCAATTTGTGCATTAAATAACGAATTATTTACTTTATTTCACAGAAGCGTTGTATATTTTAACGATCTATAATTTCATATGAAGAAGGCGATAATTTATCAGAAATTGTCAGTCTTCCGGAGTCGTTCTGTTTTGTTTATACCGGAAGTTGATTTATATTTCATCTATCCATTTTAAAAGATATTTTAAAAAAGTCTAACATCCAGTACAGAATCTATTATATAATTTATAACTTCAAATCAATTATAGTTTAAGGTTAAAGATTTCTATACTATCCATTCCCTCCTTATTTAAATTTATAATTCTTTATTAAAAACAACAACTAAAATTATTTAATACATTGCCTTAATAAACGCAGTAATAATTTCATTTAACTATAAAAAATATATTTCCATATTTTTTTTTAAATAAACTTCTATCAAAAATTTTTGAATAAAGACCTTA
>JAFIDM010002131.1:60577861-60596504 GCA_023159025.1 Thereuonema tuberculata
GGATGCAATTACCGATGCAGCGAAGGGTTGTTGCAAACGTAAAAAAGTAGTGTGCACTAAATCTGCTCCGAAAATATATTAGTAGTGTTCCTAGTGGTGTATCAATTGACGTTAATAGTTACCTGAACCGCATTGAAAATGTCATAATTCATAACAGTAGCACACACACACGGCAATCCACAATCAAAGAGCTTTTTAATAGGAAATAAGCTCATATTTGCAGTATATCTATTGCAGAATCAAGTATGTTGCCTGTAGAATGATGTCCAAATCTTTCCCCATCTCATAAATCATTTCCCGTCTATAGCGCTATCCCGCTTATTACGCTTGTAGGTAATGGTCCCTTGACGAACGTAATAACGGGGTTTTACTGTATTAGTGAAATGAATTTCAATGTACATACTAATAATAATTATATATGTACACAAACTGAAATTATAATCCAGGAAAATACTTGGGAATACATTTTGATATGAAAGGAGAATGGGCAGATCTGCCCCACCATTGTATATCGATAAGATATATACGTAAGGAAAGATCTCTATCAAATAGAACATTTTTTATTATTACGACTTGTCTCAATTATTAGTCCGTTGGGAGTTACTTAATTCTAGATATGACTTATCTAGTTGACATCTTAATTCCGGATGTATTATTTAATTAACTTTTAATAATTATTTTCAGTAACAGTAAATATTATTTTCATTTATTACATGAAAAATAATTATTAAGGGGGCTTCATCGCACCTCATCTCAGTTGAATGAGCGCGCGCCACATTGGTCTCATCTATACAGTTGGACCTCTATTTAACGAACCTAAAGTCCCTACGGTGAATGAAGATCCTCCCAGAATGCAAAGCAGGTTATAGATTGAGCTTTCCTGGCCGACCGCTAACATTGAAACAGAAGAGAAGCGATCTCTTCTCTTTCAATGTTAGCGATCGGCCAGGAAAGCTCAATCTATAACCTGCTTTGCATTCGGGGAGGATCTTCATTCACCGTAGGGACTTTAGTCGCCTGTCAAATGTACAAAAACAGGCTCCCGTGTGCTCCTTGATGAAGGAAGTGTGGAAGTAGTCTCAATCTCTTCGTTTGACCTTGGAGAAACACAATTTCGATGGTGCCACTCTTGAAAATGCTGCGTTTGAATTCTGCGGCCAAAAACCAAAATGGCCGCCATCGCAAACATGTTTTCCTATTTATATAAGTAATCGTTGGGATTACGAAAAAAAGTTTGAAACAAAAAATATAGCTACATAGATTCTGCACATAAAAGGTTATTACAACTTTTTGTGAAGGATCAACCGTTTCCTCGTAAAAAGTACTTTTATATTTTTCAAAACTAAAAATGATTAGGTCGCAGTATGAGGGTTTTGCAAGCGCATATTTACATGCTTGACATTATTTTTATGACTTGTTCTTAATTTATAAAATTTTTCACGGTATTATATTAAGCTATTATTATTATTTCTTTTATGAAATTAATTTTTTTTTGTTTCCTGTATTTAATGCTCATTTAGGGCCGCGCAATGTCGCTAAGATACTGGCCTCTCAGCTCTGAGTCCCGGGTTCGGTTCTCATGTGGATTTCGTTGATGGTGGCGATCCCCGCTGGGCTGGTTTTCCTGGGGTTCTCCCGTTTTCCCTGCATTTCTCACACCATCCTTTCTCAGTCTGTCTCTCCCTCTATCCTTCTTTCCGTGGGATAGTACAAAAGATCTTTCAGGTCGACGTGCTCGGCAGTCATGCCACCCACTTTCAATTAATCTAATCTAATGCTCTTAAAGGCGGGCGGGCGTCGGGCTGACCACCCGATCTCAACTTCGTCCCGTTGATCCTAAACGCTGGGAGCCTGACCTCCTGCGACCCCCAAAAGCCTGTGTAGGCTTATCGTGGGGCACTTTAACTTTAACATAACTAATCTAATGCTCATTTGACAAATAAAAGGAAGGCAGACAACAAGCTCTGCTGTTTCATCTATAGTGCTCAATCGTCAGAGAAATGGGTTTCACAACCATGAAATGACGCTTATGAGAAAATTGTTGTGTGTCTAAACAAACGGGCCAAATATGGTGAAGAGAATAGTGAAAACATATTGAAGAAGTGATTTTAGCTTAGAGACATTGAAACAAAAGAATTTGGAGTGGCGTAGATCTTGCTGCAAAAATGTTACCCACAAAAAAATAATTGATAGGCTTCAAAACAAGTACGAGGGTTTGGAGGCAACGTCTATAGATCAAGAAGCATCTACAGAGTGCATTCAACCTACTGAAACACATGTACTTTCCTCGAATGCTACTAGGTATACTAGGTCACAAACCGTTGCTTACGAAAAGGACTAGTGCTTTTTCTGTGATCACGCAGCGGACAGATAAGGAAACCTAAGGAGAGTTTCAACCGACAAAGCTGGCCAAAACTTACGTAAATCCATTGAACTTACAAATGATAATAAACTCAGAGTTAGGTTAAAAGAAGCAATAAATATGAATGATGCCCATGCAATTGATGTAATGTACCATCGGAAATGTTGGACAAAATATGTCACGAATGTTCTTCGATCAGACAAACAGAGATATGATGAAAATCATCCGCACGAGCAGAGGAGTATTTCGTCAATGGCGTCAGCAGTCGAATTCATCAATATTCTGGAAGAAAAACTGTCAGAAGGTCAAATTTTTGCAATGGATGTTCTTGGAGAAACATGTAAAACTATTTGTGCTTCCAATAATGTAAAGGAATCGTCCATGTCACGTAGACAGTTAAAGGTATTGATTGAGACGGAGCTATCGGACAAGGAAATTGAATTTTCTCGCCCCAGGCAGTGTAACTAACCAGAGCGAGTTTCCATGAAGTGTACAGAGAAGAATTGTTAGTAGAGGCTGAAAGTTATGAAGACCAAAAAAATGACGGAACTTAATGTTTTGTTTCAGGCTGCAAACATAATCAAAAATCTTGTATTGAAATCAAAGCTGTGGAATTTTGATGGCTCTGTTCCAGAAGATTTCAGTGGTATTATTCCAAATGATTTCATTTGCTTTTTGCTTTTTGTAAGTGGTGCATTGGGGGAAAGAAGGCATTTCAGCAGAGAAAAAGGCAAAACATGAAGTTGAAAGGAAACTTGTCACATGTCAGAAATTATGATGGCAAATTGCCTCTCTCGCAGGCAAGTTGAAAACAAGCAGTATACTCAGTTTTATCATACAAGGGACTTACCACTTCAAACAACTATCCTTCTGATAATTCATGGGTCAACCCGCAGTCAGTTCCTAGTGAATCTTGAGCGTAGTATTGGATATAACATTGATTATAGTCGTGTTCTAAAGTTGGAAACACAAATTGCAGCAAGTGTTTTGAAAAGAATTCGTGACAATGATGGACTTTACATGCCACCAGACATTGTACCAAATAGATTTATACATTGTGCTGCGGACAGCCTTTACTTTTCTGAAGACACTGCAGATGGTAGGAGAATACTTCATGGGATTGTCATAACTGTGTATCAGGTTATGAAAGATTCTGATACATTGGTACCACTATCATTAGCTTCACCAAATGAGTGTCCAGTAAAATCGTTTGACTGTGCTCTCCCAACAATAATAACAAGTACAAACCCACCTAAGTGGAAAACCTGCTGTCCCCTTCCTGTGGTTTCAATCACTCAAATTAACCACCTAAACATTATTCGGGAGGCCGAACTAGCTGATGCTGTCTGTTTTTTTTTTTAAGAAACTTCATACTGACTACGAACATGAGGCCTACTACACATTCTTAAACATGGGCAGTTGGAGGGACAAAGCAGCTTCATCACATGGCGATGATATATCTAGTCTTGCAAGTATGCAGGAGGAGGCCGACACAAAGATCATATTACATGCAGCTTATTTAGCACAGAAAGGAATTAAAACTAATCATTCGTTCTCCCCGATACTGATGTCATGATTTTAGCGTTATCCTCAACTTTCGAAAGATTTTGCATTTTTCCTCGGCCATGGCATGAAAAGGTTCATTCTGCTAGATTCAATTTACAGAGCACTTGGACCTCTGAAAACTCTTGCACTCCCTGGATTACACGCACTTTCAGGAGCTGATGTAACAGGATCATTTCCTGGCAAAGGTAGAATAAAGTGGTGGAAAGCTTTTAATTCCGCAAGTGATATGCTGCTGGAAGCTTTGGCTAAATTGGGGACTACACTGTCACTAACTGAAGATGTCAGGACTAACCTGGAAGCGTTCATTATTTTGTTAGCTTTATATCCCCAAAACAACGCTGACCGACATAGAAGTTGGTTGTTGTTTACACAGAAACAATGTCAAGATTTGAACCTTCCTCCAACAAGATCTGCACTGGATCCGGCATTGCTAAGGGCTCACCTTCACTGTTTTGAGTGGAATCAGGACATAATTCAGCATCCCAATAACCCACCACCCTCATATTTTGGATGGAACAAAGTAGGGAGTGCATACGAGCCTGTTGCTTGTACCAAACCTTGTGCACCAGAGCTTATCTTTGAACTTTGTCGCTGCTCATGCTCCAAAAGGCGTTGCTCTCCTCCATGTACGTGTCAGTCAAATGGACTCCGGTGTACTGACATGTGCAAGTGCGAAGGTAATCCCGACCGTTGTGACAATATGGGAGAGTGCGAGCTAGACGATGATGAAGATTTAGGTCTAAGTGAGATTTGCATTGAAAGTGACGATGATTATCATTAAAAATCTAAATATAGGAGTGACAAGTAGTATTGTCTCCACTCTGTCTATATAAATCTGTAAACACTGTATTTCTTCCACAGTATTTTCATTAAAGGTAAAAGTATAGTGGAACTTTTTATCTTTCAATTTCCTACGACACAACATAAGGGAAAGGGGATATTTTTTAATTTATTAGTGTTTAATGTATTAAATATTATTAGAATTATCCATGTAAATAATGTCAAGCATGTCAATATGCGCTTCCAAAATCCTCATACAGCTACCTATTCATTTTTAGTTGTGAAAAATATAAAAGTACTTTTTATGAGGAAACTGTTGATCCTACATAAAAAGTTGTAATAACCTTTTATGTGCAGAATCTATGTAGTTACATTTTTTGTTTCAAACTTTTTTTCGTAATCCCAACGGTTACTTATATAAATAGGAACACATGTTTGCGATGGCGGCCATTTTGTTTTTTGGCCTCAGAATTCAAACGCACCATTTTCAAGAGTGGCACCATCGAAATTATGTTTCTCCAAGGTCAAACGAAGAGATTGAGACTATTTCCACACTTGCATCATCAAGGAGCACACGGATGTACATTTGATAACGGACTAAACCTCTATTTTGCGAATTTCTCTATTTTGCGAAATTTTCTTTGGAACCAAGAACATTTTGCTAATTTCTTCGTAAAATAACCTCCAAATAGCGAAGTGCATTTTCTATTTAACGAACTTTTTCGTGGTATCTATTTTTTTTCTCCTTGAAATGTTTTTATTATTAATATACCCTTATAGGAAATGAAAGAAATGTGGATACAGCTGAGGGAAAAAGAAGAAATTAACGATGATGTGCTGATTGATGATTATCTTTCACTAACTGAATCGGATATTTAGGACAGTGGGAAAAATAAAAACAATACAGCAATGAATTGCGATGAAGATGAAGATGATCAAAATGGAAATGATCATGATGCAGAAATCAAAAAACCTTCGTATGATCATTTGAAACAATCCGACGCGGAATACAATTTAAAGAAAATACTGAAGGGGTTTTGGTGCATTGCAAAGATGCGAGATGTACTATGAGCGAAAACATTTTTCAAACAAAAAAAACTCAGACGAAATTAACAGACTTTTTTAGTAAAATTTAAGTTCGCATATGGTAATGTATGCTTTATGTCATTAAAATCATTACTTTTTTAATAATATTTATTGTTTATGTATTTTAAATCTGTTTTATGTAGTTCAAAGTAATTTTAAAATGTGAATCTCTATTTAACGAATTTTCCATATAACGAACTTTTTTTCGGGATTTAGCGACTTCGTTAAATAGAGGTCCGACTGTAGTCACATTTAGAATTATATAACTGTGAACGGACTAATAATTGAGACGAGTCGTAATAATAAAATATGTTCTATTTAAGGAGAGGTATACATTATATATCTTTCTATAGGTATATATCTTATCACTATACAGGGGTAGGGCAAATTCCCATACATTTGTGTCCATTCTCCTTTACCTGGGAAATGCATTATGATTTTATCATTAAAAAAATTACATATTACACTTACCTCTTTTTCCATATTAATTTACTTAATTCGTTTTAATTCTCTTTTAAATTTTTCATATAAATTTACTTATTTTGTTTAAACAAAAAGTAATAATTTTCACATCTCTAGTGGATTCGGTTTGAGATTATGGTTTAGAGCAGGGGTGCACAACCCGGGCCTGTTGCTACGGCGCGGTAGTATCAAACTTAAAATTAAATTTGAGCCTTTCCATTGCTGCCAACAGATACATGAAAAATATGATAACTTGCAAAAGCACTGTCTCAGACTTCACAATGGTATGAAACACAACTAGAGCATTATTTGATAATTTGAAGTTTATGTAAATTACATTAATTATTAATTATTATTATAAATGGCAATATCAAATCATTAATTAGTAAGATATAGTAAGGGTTGGGGGATTGGAGGATGGGATGCTGCGGCCCTCCGTCAGAACTGTTAGAAAAATATTGGTCCTTAGACTTCGTAAGGTTGTGCTCCCCTGGTTTAGAGTGTTGGATTTTTATGAACAAACAAAAAATTAAATATTAATAATTTAATTTTTAAAATTTTCAATAACGTATTTACAAGTTTCTATTATTATTAAAGAAAAAAATTATTTATAAAATAATTATGAATAATATTTATAATGTCAATAGGACAAATAATAATCAAAATATTGAAAAAATAATTAGATACAAGGTGGTTAAAATTCTTTCAAATTAATAAATTAAATAATAATTTTGGTTTAAGATTGGAAAACCATATAAAGTATAAATTATTTAGTAAATTATTTGTGAAAAATATAATTCTCAAACACTAAAAAGTATTAAAAATATAAAAAAAATATTAATCTCTGATGTAATTGATGAGAAAATTACTCTAATTATCTTTTGTTAAGTTTCTTTCTTTTGTATTAGATAATTAACAAAATTAAATAATTTAATTAAATAATTAATTAAATAATTATAAATTTTATAATTATATATTTATCTTTCAGCACCTATATTACAGGTATTTTTTATTTTTGAATATCTAATAGACTGGTGAACATTAAAAATACAAATATAAAAAAAAAAAAACACTTTATAGGCCTAATGCGTAAAAAAAATTCATGCTTTTTTTTTTTTTTTTAAATAACATAATTTTGCAATGTGTATAATAATTCATTTTAATGTTTTATCACAGTTTACATACTTATACAACAAAAATAATAATATCTTAGACTAATAAAATTCATTTAGATAGTTTATATGCATCTTTTTTTCAGCTTCTGGTAACCAAATCTCTTGTATATTAAATGGAAATGAGCTACAGTCGTCGCGGCGAATGTTGAAACCGGAAATACATTATCATTGACTAATTTCTCCAGCATCAATTACATAAGCTCCGCAGGAAATATCAATCTCAATTATCAAAAATAGGAAATATCAAAAATCTCTCATACACCTTCTTGAAATCGACGAGCAACGTTAAGAATAATTTCCCTAGCTTGACTGTTGAGAGCTTTTCCTCGTCGAAATGTTGAATGTGAAGCAGCGACCGCTATTTTCTCTTCAATTTGAATGTGACCGACCGGCCAAGAAAGGAAAATCTATAATCTGCGTTGCATTCTGGGAGTTTCAACTCTGGCCGCGAAGACTTTTTTAGGGAACATTCACATTAAGTCTCAAAATGGCCGCTCCATCGGTACCTATATATGTAGACCTAAGGCTATGTAAGCTACAACAACGCCATTTCGCCCTATCGGCGACTTTTGGAACTTCTTTTTTCCCCGCGGAATCCTTCCCCCATGCCTTCATTAGTCTCCCCACCAAATTTGGTGCCATTTTGGTTGTTTGATCGAGCTACAGCTGCTTTGAGTAGCTTCAGTTTAATTATAGCCACCTTGTAGACCTACCAAAATTGTAGAAAATAAAACTATTTACTTAAACTTTTCACTTTTCGTTTCCTGAAACATGTTTTCTCTTTACCCGAGACCGGAAGAGGAAAATCAAACCCGGAAGTTTATTCCGATTATGCGAGCGGGAGAAGAATGTCATTGGTAATTGTTGAACAAATGCATATTTTTTTTTTTGCATTCCATTTAACTCTGCAAATCTAAATAATTATTTTTTATAAATAGTCTTGCAACCTTTTGATTATGAGTGGTCCGTGATTAGCTGAGATTTTGACAATAAGCGGGATTGTTGGTTACAATGTATTACACGAAGATTGAATTATTTAATTATTAGCATTACAAACAATCGATTAAGTGCAGATGATTGTCTACACAATTATGTAGACGGAAAGTAAAACATTTCAATTGTTTGAACAGTTTTACAATCCCAAGAGGTTTTTTTTTTTTTTTTAAATTGTAGCTGTTTCCAAGAAGTCGTCTATTTAATTTGATTTTGATAGCTTTCGAAAACAACATCTATCTACTAGTTCGCAAGTTTCTTTTTGGATTGTATTTTAAATAAGTCATCGTTGATATTAAATAAAATTAAATAAGACATCGTTGATATTTTTTTAAACTGAAATAGTTCTTTTATACCTCATAAAATAATAATATCATTTAAGTACTTTTCTTTGTAAATACACCTAAAGACTGCTTATAGTTTTAATAATGTAAATTCTAGTCTAATGCTTTATAAAAGTTGAATTATTGTAACTAACTACAGACATTGAATATTATTTATATATTTTTGTAAGAGATAACAGATCAGTTTCAATGATACAAATTCGAATAATTCAATCACATTAGTAAACATCATTTAATTAAAGATAATAAAGTTATTTAAATGTAATTTATTTTTTTAGGCGCCGTGCGACCATTTTAAATTGAATGCAATTTACTGATGATTGCAACAATTCCTTTGACAATTAATATTAAATATCGAAGTTGATCTCATTATCACCCTTATAGGATATTATTACATTAACAACTGTCAGGCATTTAAAAAAAAATAATAATAGACAATTTAAAAAGCAATTATCAATTAGAAATTATTAAGACAAAGAATAAATAAATTCAATCAAAAACTTAAAAAGATAATAAAACTACAGTAATTAAGCGAGTTTCACTTAATTTCATTGTAGCCTTTTATTTTTTTTTTTATTTAAAAAATAAAAAGCAAGAAAATTTCAGTTATTGATTAGCCTCACATTGTCATTAGTTGAGCATGGCCATCAGTCATTGCTATTGTATTTTTCTGTTATTTTGATCATTACAGAAATTACTATACTTCAGTTCCTTTTTATTATAGTAATCTGGGGGGAAAAAACAAACATCAACAACAGAGAACGTTTCTCATAAAATTCTGTTTCTAATGACTGAAATCTAGGTCTGAAATATACTTTAATTTTGTTTGAAAATGTCTTTTCAGGATGTAAATTTTATGGGAAGAAGAGAACTTACTATTATTTTTTTTTCCTTTTCTGTTTATCATTATGAAGATGAAAATGACAAGTCTTAAGCATTCACCAGCAAATCTATCAGTTTAGAGCTAATTGGTCGCTTCTCCAGTCGGCTTTGAAACTTTAAATTAAAGGATGTATTATAAGTAAAACAAAACAAACACATAATAAATATAAAGTTGTATTAAGAAAAAATATATATTTCAAAACCAATATACTGATTCTTTTGTCAATAACAAGAATAATAAAAATAATTTAAAACTGTAACATTACATGAAAGAGATTTGATAATATATATGAAAACATATAAACAATATTGCTTTGCACAGAAACAATAAAAAATAAATGAACTTAATGAATTAAGATGGCAAATAAAAGAACAACAATATTAAAACACAGGATATAAATAATTCAAAACAATAATGTAAGAATGTATTTAAAAACAAAGTCTAAAACAAACAAATTAATTAAACAATAAAAAATGTTGTGTAAAGATAAAAGGAAAGCGATACTTTGAGAAATAATATGCAGCCTCATCTACAGATAAAGAAGCATTGTAAGAACTAGTAATGAAGATACTTCTAATACACTACCTATAAAAATCATTATCTGTGGATGAAGTTTTATATCATAAAGTATGATCATGATTCTGTAACATTGCTTTCCTCTTATCTTTAAACAACATCTTTTCATTAAGAAAAAGGAAATTTTCCAGTATGCACTTAAGAAAACAACAAATTCATGCTAATTTTCAACATTTCCACATAAAAATAAATGTAAAAAACAATACATTTATTAACTAAGCAAATTTTCGAAGAGATAAAACTTCTCTTCTTTCTCAAGTCAAAATTCTTATGCATTGAAAAAGACAATAAAATAAGGAAAATAAAAGAAAGCTTAAATATTAGGAATACCAAAGACAAAAATATTAACAGGAATAGAAGTAAATAAGTTTATAGTTGAGATGGCTAAAGAATTAATAAATTTATCTTGAAGTTGTAATAATACAGTGAAATTAGAGAATTAGCATGTTAACATAATTCAGTATTATAAGTAATTGTTGATACAATATGTTAATGTGAATGTCACATCTTCCTCCATCTATTTTGTTTTCACTTGTTATTATTATTTGTATGATTGAGAAAGAAGAGAAGTTTTATCTCTTCGAAAATTTGCTTAGTTAATAAATGTATTGTTTTTTTACATTTATTTTTATGTTGAAAATTAATAGTAATAGAATTTCAAACAGTGGAGAACTTAAGAAGATTTATGGTATGTACACATATAAATTCAAGCTAAGAAGAGAAATTGAAAATAAAACTCACTTACTTGGTAACGTAAAATAGTAAAGAGATTTAAAAGGATGGGAATAGTCAGACAGTTTCGGAATACTGTGTGTGTTCCTTCTTCAGGGACTACACAAGGTGAAAAAGATATAGTGAAAGTGTGAGGAATAAGTCCTATATGTTTGTGCCATTCCAGAAGCCACAGTATTCCGAAACTGCCAGATTATTCCCATCCTTTAAATCCTGTTTATTTATTTCACTTTACCAAGGAAGTGCGTTTTATTTTCAGTTTCTCTCCTTAATTTTATACCCACACGTTAAGCCTTCACACACAACAAATTCTTGCCTAGAGCTTAGTCAGACGATGTGGAGTCTTGGAAGGCCGTTTCATCAATATTATGAATCATCAGCCATTCTTACCACTTTGCTGACAGGCTCAGAAGACATGAAGATTTAGGAACTTACACCCAAGAAATAGATAATCCAATCAAAGCACAAAACTGATTGAAAATGCCATCTGCCATGAAAAACAAACAAATAATAAAACAAAATGGTCTTTTGAACGGATGGTGTATAATTAATAAAAAAATTTAAAAAGTGAAGCAAATATTTAACTTATTTCTGGACTGTTTCTCCTGAATTGACCTCAACATGCACTGGATTAAATTTTATGAGCTAAGAATTTTTTTACAATCCATTCATTGAAATAAAGAGATTGAAGCTGAGTATCATGTTTTATAATGCTTAAAACTTTGGGTTAGAAATAAAAAAATTCATTCGAAGATAACTGTGTAAAAATAAGTTGACATAGAGAATCATTTAAATGTGCTTCAACGTTATTTTGGAAATTAATAGTTGTGAGTTTCATTATCTTGTCTGTTTTATAAATTGCCTTTATCATATATATATTCATCTAAACTTTGAAAGCCCAGATTTAACCTAAATATCTTTGTTATGTTTAAAAATATGAAAGTAATGATGAAATTTATGAAGTATCAATCTTCCTTGGGAATGTTGAATTAAATCTGATGACCTTCAATTGAAACCTATTTAGAAGAAATACAGTCTTTTAAAGTCTTGTTCAGGTTTTTGACTGATTAAGAAAAACTTTATTTGTAGGACCGTTAAAACTAACATTAAAAGAGTGAAGCTTAATTACCAATTTGTTTTAAAATATTTTGCAACTTGTTATTGAATATCATGAAGTATCGTGTTTTGAATAAAAATCTATAACACGATACATTGTATTCCATATCATGGAGATAGATACAGTATGAATAACGGCATTATTTTTAAACAGGTAGACATTTTTTTTTAAAGTATTACTGCTTTCTCAAATGTTATTGTTTAAGTTTCATTTTCATCAATTCTAGTAGTCTTATTTATTTTATTTTTTTTAATAATGCTTTCTAATACAAAAAAAAAAAACTTACACTTAATAAATCTGACAAAGAAATAACAGTTTTTCAAACTGCAATAATTCATTTCTGTTTTTAAAACTTAACGTGAAGGTCTATTGTTAATTTTATTAGATGCAGACTGTTAAACCAAGGTACACTCATAAAGACAACTACATTAAAAATTAAATACAGCCAACATAGAGACTTTAAGGACAGGTGCTATTTAAAAATAACAATTAATACTAATGCTTCTGTCTATGTTGGGCCTTAATTCCTACAGAAAGTAATTGACACTGAATTTAATTTGAATCTCAGAGAATCATTTTTAGTCTTTAATAGAAAATTTCCATTTATCTGTAATTTTGAGATTTTTATTAATGTAATTTAATCTCTGATTTTTATAGATGTAAACTTAGAATCAATCGAAGTTTAATGATGCCAAATGATGAAAAAAATGACGAAACTTCTTCAGTTTCCTGTACTTCACCATCACAGGATAAATATAAACTAGGTAACCTAAGTCATCCCCAGCAGTTACATTCAAATATTTTTTATTTCATTTTAAAGTTCATAAAACCTTTATTATTATTGTTATTATTATTATTACTATATTTTTTTATTAAAGAAATGGGGAAATTACACATTATGCACATAATGAAAACAAATTCATGCCAAGAGCTTATCAATGAAGTAGAGTATGGTATGGCCGTTTTATCATTGTTATGAATCCTCAGCCATACTTAACACTTCAATGACAAGCTTCGAAGGCACGAAGAATATGTGGAGCCTATACACGCTCCCGACTGTGGGTTCCGACACAAACAAATAAGGAAAGAAAATTATCTGTTATTTAACAGGATTTAATAATGTGGCCCTCAACTTATAACAATGATGAAATGGCCGTTCCATACTCCCCTTCATATGTGCGTGATGGGTAATTCCCCCTTTCTTTAACATCTTCATCTAGTTAAGCTTTAGTTCTATTTTTTATTAGTTATTGTTTCACTGTCTCCATCACAGAATTTCTCTACACGTTATTTATTCTATGTTCCAATTTTAAATTTACCATTAACATTATTTGCCTTCTTATTTCCATTTATGGTTATTTTTATGCTGCTTTATTATTTGTAAATACTTCACATATTTTCAATCATCCTCGAATTAAACCATAGGTTTAATATCATCACTATCAGTATTGCCATAGCATTGTTGAAATATCTCTAGTTCTTCATTTTGCTTGTTCTTACCCTAGATTAATGTTTGCCACACCCTTATCCACTTAATTCCTTTACAAACTGTCTTTTGATAAAATATGAATTTTCTCTAAACTTCTACATTTAAAATTAATATGAGTCTTAGATCTTTTTAGCATCCCGGAAAAATACAAAATGCTGGTATCCTAAAGATATAGATATTCATTTAAGGTAGAACTATAGTATTTTGCAAAAAAGAAGGGTTTGCCATATATAGTCATGACGTAGCGATCGATTTTGTCTGGAACAAACGTCACCTGTCATGACATTTGTTGCTGCAAGGCGAACCTCGCACCTGAAGAGAACAAGCGATAATTAGCATTAAATGTAGCTTCTTTTATGAAGACAACTGTAATACCTTAAAATGTATGGTATCTTAAAAGATATAATTAGTGACTATCTTGAAATACTTTCAAGCTCTTCTTCTAACAGTTCTTTCAAATTTTTTTGAGCTATCCCAGCAATGAGAGATACATTTTGAAGCACTGTTAATCCAAAGAGATAAACATATTTGTAATTCATAGGACATTGATGCACATATAGAAATATTGTTAATTTGGTTAAAATCGTTGAGGTTCTCTTTCTGATCCTGTGCAGCTAAAAATTGTTCCTTTATTCTTCTTTTAAGATTTTCAACTATCTATTTCACTCTGCAGTTATCAAAAGCTTTTTCCAAAATCAACAAAAGCTATTAATCAGCTTCTTCTTTTTCATTCTCAGGGTGTCTACCAACCGGGAAAACTGGGAATTGTACGGGAAATTTGGGTTGACATGAAATGTACGGAAAAATCAGACTATGTCCTTAAATTCTCAGCATTTTTTTTTTTTTTTTTGGTTGAACAGAATTTTTTGTGAAAATGTCCTTAAATGTACGAAAATTGTCCTTAAATTTTTTGTTTGAGATTCAGTAGACACCCTGATTCTCTTCTCTCTCATTAGCCTTAATCATTTATCTCAGTTGAGATTGAAGTTCAAAACAAAACTGATCATCTTAATAGAATGCCTTGCCTCTATTTCATATTTGTTTAATTTTTTTATTAAACTAATTGAACTGTAAGTTATTCCGTTTGACCCTGCAGTGCATCATTATATGTAATAAATATAAATTTTGTTCATCTGAACATATTGTTCTATTCTGAAGGAACCAACTTTGTCTTTGTAATACTTTCTGAAGTAAGACAATCATGTTGAATCGTCCAATGAATTAGAAATTACAAAGGTAAAGAGCAATAAAGTGTTTTTGTAACAATCTAAAAACATTTTCTTTTCTCATATGTTTTTGTTGAGTTAATTTGAAATATATAGAAAAGCAGCAGATTTAAACATGCTTAATATTATTTTTTAAATATTATTTTTTACATTAATTATTGCCTGTGCTAAAGTCAAAGACTTATATAGATTAAAAGTTCAGAAATCCAAGCAATCTGTTTTCCTCCTTTTCTCTACTTAATAAAATATTTGTTCTTTTGTTCCATTTATTTCTGTAAAGTACCTGTATCTATCATTTACCTCCTCATTCTATCCTGTACTGTTTCAAAACTGTAAAAAAGAAAAACCGTTAATTAATTTGAAATTATTACAGTAGAGTCGCGGTAATCTGAGCCCCGGTAATCCGAGGTGCAGCTGTATCCAAGTCAGTCAGTATCAGTCTGTCTGTTACTGTGACCGTTTCGTGCTCATTTGTTTTGTTCAGTTCAAGTTATATTTTGCAAAAATGAGTGGAAAGGCCAAGAAAAAGTTTGTTTCTATTAAAAGAGAAACTAGAAGCATTCAGGAGAATTCATCAAGGCGACCCCAAGTGATACCCTACTACTTAGACGATGGTTTGCCACCGCTGCTAAAAAGCGTTGCTCTACTGTGAAGCAGAAGACCTTAGACAGTTTTATAAAGTTGTCAATGCTTATAAAGAGTCTTTTCATGTAACTGGGTAACATTGTTAATGTATCTGTAATTTTAATATCTACTATAAATTAAATTTGATACATTTTAGTTGAAAATTCCAGTTTTTTTTTTTTTTTCTTTTTTCCATGTAATCCGAGGTACCATCAGCCCCAATTGCCTCGGATTACCGCGAATCTACTGTCTTTTTTTTAATTGTAAAAAACAGAACGGTAAAAATAATAATTTACATTGCTGTATGTGATGTATTTATTTGGAGGAGAATAACAAACTGAAATCCCCAATAAACCTGTTTATTTGATGTTGAATGATGTTGACTTACTGATTTACTAATTATTGTTTCTGTTTATTTATGTTTAGGTGAAGAAGTATTCTGCTACTATGGACAATATCTCTATAAAGCAAAGGTAAATACTATAAAGCTTTTTTATATTGAATTAATTAACAAAATTGCTAAATTAGCATAAGGAAACATATCTCTAAACCACTCTTTTTGATATATTTTTTTTATTAATATCATTTAAATAAAGTGATTATATATCACTTAAACTAAATGTTAAAGAAACTGGTATCCTATTCATAAAAAGCAGGATAAAATTTCTTAAATGTTACATGTATGGGAATCTGATGGCATTGAGCATATACTGCTCAAATTGCAGACCAATTTTATATCTCCTGAAAGTATAGGCACTTTCCATTAGCCTGAGAAATTGTACACAATATTGAACACACTTTTTTCCAATTTTGGAGATATTACAAAAGTGCACATGACTTTCTATCTAAATCAAGGCTTTATTGTCATGAATACTGTTTTGAGTCATGAAATGAGCGTGATCGACAGGTGCTAGAATCCTCCTCCTAATAGCTGAACCATTAAAGAACTGCTTACCACTTGTGCATATTCCTCAGTGATGTGTGGTCTGCATTATTTCTCAGTCGATATCACAGGATTCTTTTTTCAAGTACAAAAATGGAACATAACCTCATTTTGAATATGATATAGATGTCTCTAGCTCAAGTGTCTTTTTTTTTTTTTTTTTTTTTTTCCATTGTTCATATGATATGAGAGTGATACTAATACCTTTCCCTTAAGGATAAGTACAACTTAATAGCTGGTGTTAGTGGTATTATCAACTATTCTAGATTAAATATAGACCAAAAGATGCCTTTCTTCCTTTTTTATTCTTTCTACTTGTCCTGATCAGAAGTTCCAGAACTTTGATATGATTTAATACTTCCTTAAGTTTTTTTAGTTGGAATTTCTATACTCAGTGTTTTAAAAAAGCCTTTACATCATTTTCCTACAATTGATTTCATATCATAACTAGAATAAGCATTAGAAAATAGAATGATTGCCCACTATCTCTTGAATAAGTAGAAAAAAATCTTTTCATTTTTCATTATCAGAAGATATTTGGTGGCTTATCAACACAAAATTATGGGCATATCCTTAATCGAAAATAGATAGCACTAGAAAGAATAAAAAACTCAATTTACACAAACTATAAATACGTTTTTTTTTCCAAGCCTTCCAATCTACACACATCATACTCACTTTCTCAACAGTAGTTTTATTCTTTTTATGTGCACTCATCTTTTACACAAACTCCCAAACTCATACATTTTCAGATACCAAACTGTTCTTCTCATTCTTATCCTATTCTCACCCCTTGCCAAAGTAAATGAAGGCATTTAAATAATTTAAAGGCATTTAATAAAATATTCATCAATCTGCCACTTATGTGTAAAATTATATTAATAAGGCATAAAAAAACAAATTAGCATGCAGGAAATCGATAAGAAATAAAAACCAAATACTGCACATAAATAAATATTCATGACTTTGAGTTGATCATTACAGGGAATCAGGAATGGCTGTTTCATCCATTTAGAGACTCATCAGCCGTATCCACCCTCCTTCGATCATAAATGCAAAAGGCGTGAAAGTAAATGGAAACCACTTTCATCCCGAAAGTGACTCCCAAACAAATTAAACAACAATAAAAAAATAGGTGCTAAAGTGCACTCAAAAAAGCTGTGAATGTTTATTTTTAGATTCAGTATTTGGTTTAATTTCTTATTGATTTTTCTGCTCATTAAATTGTTTTTTATGACTTATACCTTCTTGGTTTAGTTTCTTTGTGTGATCAAAAGCCTTTCTGTTCCTAATGATTATTAGGTCAAAGGTTTTTTGAGTGCATTTTAGTGCCTATTTTTTATTGTTGTTTATTTTGTTTAAAAGTCACTTTTGGAAGCGAAAGGGATTTCAATTCATTTTCACGCCTTTCTGGGCTTATCATCAAAGGACAGTGCATTGGGCTGATGAGTCCCTAAAACGGTCATTCCCGATTCCATGATAAACTCAAAGGCATGAATGTTTATTTATGTGCAGTATTTGGTTTTTATTTCTTTATATTACACCGAAGCTCAGTTATAACGCGATATTTCGGATCCAAGATCTCGAAGATCGCGATATAACCGAACTTTTATTATTTCGCGACGCCAAATGTCGTATGTCGCACCCTAATATCGCCCACACGATTCCAAATCAATTTAAAATGATCATTTCCCGATTACCTACATCATTTAGAGCTATGTGAGAAAATTTTATATTTATAAATACATAAATCATTACCTTTTCAACACTTTGATGGGTTATATTAGCCAAAATTGATTTGGCACCGGCATCTTGTACAAACGATGAGTCACATGGATCGAAACTAGGTATTCATACGCCTATTAGATTAGATGGGCCTCTTTACTGGTTGTCATTGGCAGAAAAATAGATCTCGATATTCATTTTGATTAGACGAAAAAGTCCACGATTCTGGTATTTTTTTAAAAATATATTGTATTTGACGCATTTTCTTGACATTAGGGTGGGTGTAGAGTCTCAATTACTGTAAATAATAAGGAAACAAGCATATTAATTTACACCTTTGATTTGATTTTAGGCGAAAAAACGGTAAATTTTGCAATTTTACAATTATACACCTTTTCCAAAATAGAAAGGGTCCAAGACAAAATCGCGTTATATCCGAATTCACTATATAAATGACCGCGTTATAACCGAGCTTCAGTGTAATAAGGTTTCATGCTATTTAGGTTGTCTGTGTTTTGATTGGTGATACTGTGTTTTGGTGGTAAAATGACACTAAAGAG
>JAFIDM010002131.1:60611504-60625345 GCA_023159025.1 Thereuonema tuberculata
TTGGTTTAAGTTTGTGTCGACCTTGTTTCTTGTTTTATTTAGTCTGGATTAAATACTCTAGATCAGTGGTGCCCAACCTTTCATAATATGGGGGCCAAATTTGACTTTGCTGTGAATCTCGCGGGCCACAATGTGGCGGAATCTCCTATTCAACAACCAAAAAAAAAAAACACGGAATCTCATATTCAACAACCAGAAAAAAAAAGGTCCCATTAATGCAAATATGTACGTGAATATAGGAATAAAAGAGCAGGCCACATGTAACATCTTCACGGGCCGGATATGGCCTGCGGGCCATAGGTTGGGCATCACTGCTCTAGATACCTAATCAGGATTTAAGTTATAGGCCGTAAATTATAATAATTGAAAATACTCTGCCACCCTTCCCCAAAATCTCAAATTGTAAAGATTAGCCCCCCTCCCCCTCCCTTTTTTTTTGTTCGATAACAACAAATAGAAGGGTTTTGGAAATAGAAGAAATCCAGCACTCTCCTCCCCCAGTTGTGGGAACGTCCTTTGTACAAGGTGCGAACTTTTATATGAGGAGGCTAGAATCAAAGGCAGCTAAATCCATGTTTTGAAATTTTACACAAAATTTATTTGTGTAAAACGTTTAATTTTTGTTTAAGATGGTAACATTGTATGAAGAAAGCATCAAAATACGTAGAGTAGCAATTAGAACTCAACGGATAGCACACTGAATGCCTATAATGACGGGTTATTATTTTATTGAATAATTAAAATGGACTTAGTTGCTTTTTATACCAAATGACTGGATTTAGCTGACTTCGTTTCCAGAAACTAAGCGATGACGTCACATCGAGGATTCAAGAATGATAATAATTGAGGCGTATCGATGCAAAAGGGACATTATCCACTTTTTAAAAAACTACAGAAACAAAGAAAAACTTGTAATTACTAATATAGTTGTACAATTCCTGATTTCTGTTCACTAACTCATGAACATTTGACGACAAAGTTGAAGTCTACAATTTTCAGTTAGAAAAACCATAAGTAGTTATTGAAAAACAGTATTTTAAATTGGATTAACAAAATTAACAAAAAATGGATAATGTCCCTTTTGCATCTACACGCCTCAATTGTGTAAGAAACAACTGGACTATTAAAAAAACAAGCAAATATAGGAACAAAGGTTATGCCGGCATCTTGACTTTTCGGAAATGGGGCGCTGTGATTGGCCGGCCGCGATTTTAGCTGTGTTCGTTTCCAACACCAGTGGATATAGCTGTATTCGATAATAATCATATTTTTTAAAGTGAATTTTCTTAGGAAGTTATCTGCATTTAATGCTAAATGATTTCAAAACCGGATTCGATTTTGTTCGAAGAATATAGTGGCATTCACAACTCAGAAACCGATTTAGTATGGATTTAGCTGCCTTGGATTCTAGCCCCCTCATATATATATAAATCTGACAGGCAAAACTTGAAACGACCTCTTCGAGTTTCGCAAAGCAAAGATTTCAATCAATCATTTGCAATTTTGAAATTTAGAATGTAAAGAATAAAATTAACTTACATTACTAAACATAGAAAGCCGGACAGTGATTTGTTTTTTGATATTGGCGTTTTCAAATCCCAGATCACTGTCCGGATATATAAATAAAATATTCGCGCTCGGAGAACTAATAAAATAATCATTTTTTAATTTTTATTATGATAAAATTATTACTTTTTCCCCCCTACCTTTTTTACTTCACTTGACATAGTGAAACGTACGTATAGAATAATTCTACCATCCCCTCCAGAAAGATCAATGGATTCCATTTAATAACAGCCCATACCCCTTGTGTCACTGAAAAATATCTTGGCGTACCTCATCCAATATTTCAGAAATATCAGATCTTTAAATCGTTCATATAATTTTAAAATTATTAAGACAGGGTTTTCATAAATTTATGTTACTTCACCTTAAAACGGTAAAAATCAGTTAAATTAAATCATCATTAAATCCTTAAATACGAGTTTGGTTAAACAAAGAAATGAATCTTTACTCCTTATTGCGGACGATGTTTTCTCCTTAAAAATTTTCATTAGCCATTCCCTTTCTAAAAAGAAAAGAAACAAAAAATCACAAGCGAAAAAACGAATCCTCGCATCTTTGAACCACTGGAATAATGTGAAAAGAAAAGGAAAAACGCCACTTTCAATAACGAAGAAATTGAGTGATTTCTCGTGAAAACGACGTTTTTTTGTGGGTTTTTTTCCATCGAAAAAACGTTCTCTTTTTATGAAAAACCGATTGAAATTGTATGCTAGAAACAGAATAGAATTGCTGTTATAATAAATATTTTCAAAAAATTTTATTATTATGTATCCTTACTTGATGCGTGTTCTCTCTTTGAGATGACAGATTATTTCTGTTGATTTATGCCCTGCATATCCTTATTCTATTATTGTTTTCCATTTAGCTTGGAGGATTTACATTGATACTTCGTGGGGTTTTTTTTTTTTTTTGGTTAGTATTTTAATATTGGGTGCCCTACAGATTGTAGTTACAGCAAAATATAAAAGCATATAAATGCTTTAGATCTTTAGTTATTGTCTGTAACTAATTACTTAATTTTACTGATAAGGAAAGACCCTGTGTTCACAGAGGTCTGGTAAATTGGTTCTTTACTCAAGTGGCGTATCACTGAATTCTATTATCTCTTTTTCAATGTGTTCTTGACTGGCTGTGTCGGGTTGAATTATTTTAGGTAAGCCACGTCTTCCATTAACCGTTGTTATGGATACAGTCTGTTATTCAGATTTATTTCCTATTTAACACAATTTGTTCTGATACATCAATTTTCTCGTCTAGGCCATCCATTCCATTCCATTTTATTACATTGTAAATTAGTTGCAATATAAAATGCACGCATGTTATTTAAATTCGTATTTCTAACCGTTTCGGCCGTGTGATAAAAGGCGCTAATTTATTCGCTCACTTCTCTATAATTTGTTTTTAAAATTATTATTGTTGTTGTGATAGCAACGCACAGTCCGTTGATGACTGGATTTATATTCAAAAATATTGCATTCTTCCTAAGAATCTGATTATTTAAAATATTCACCGTAAAATGTGTGAAGTTCCAAGAGAAGAGGACATTCCCAATTAGTGTATCTATTATTATTGTTCAAAACTTTCTTTTTCTTTGAAAAAATATGCAATCCGGCAAAATTCCAACCTTATTTTCGAAATGGTACAAATCCCCTCAATTTTATTTGTTCATTACTTCTGTAGTTAGGAATATTTGAATTATCATATCTAAGAAACTTAAGGCCATCATCTAAACAATGAAAATTGTCTGATATTCTGGCATTATATATAATTATTTATAATATTTAATTTAATCTTTTAAATACTTAATTATATGCAATAGTAAATAATTTATTAAAATAGTTGCGTTACAGATTTCAATAGTATTTGAAAATATCTCTTAATCAAAGTATGATAATTTCCCTTTTTGCTAAGATTTAATAAGGAAAGTTAATACATTAAAAGAAATATTTATTTATTTATTTATTTTGTGTAGTACTCAATTATGAGTGGAATTTACTTATTAAAAATTATTTATTTAGTTAGTTAGTTACAAGATAGACGTTGAGGTATCTGTCTTATTATGGAAAGTGAGATGGAACAGTGGGAAGGTCCATTTTGAGGACTGATAGTGGGAGGGGGAAGGTGGGAGACCAAAGTAAATCATTGTACTGTTCGTTTTCGAAAGACAGACGTATCACTGGCGGACGATTTTACTCCGCAGAGGGGTGATACGTTGAGATGGGCACTTTTCTAAGAAATTCTTTTGGACATTTTTTCTTTTAAGAAAAAAAATAATGGAGGAGTATTTTTGCAATATTATTTATTCTTTCCATAATTCTTTCCCGAAAAGCGCAAATAGAACGCAGCAACTAGTAAACTAACACTGATAAAAAGTAAACATCCCCTCTTTATTTCTCCTCACCCCTATTTTAACGAAATCAAAGGAGACCTGATGCATGCGCAAAAGCGCTGAAGATTCTCGTAAATAAAAACGAACAGTAGAATATATGAATATTTTTGTTATCATCATTATTACCATAACATTTATCTTTTTATTATAAAATGTTTGTTTGCTTTAAGTTTATTAATGAAAAAAAATGCTCATTTTCATATTGGAAACATTTAGTTGACTGAATATTGATTGATCGAATGTTTGACGAGATTTTAGGCCTAATCAAGTCTGTTGGTTATTTTTAAATTATAAAATGACTTTTTGCAGTTTTTGAGTGTAGAAATACTAGATTAATAAATGAATGCTTATTAAATTAGAATATTCAGGTTTTTATAAATTAATTAAACAATTAACACAAATTCAGTAACACAACAAAACTTTATTAGATTATGTTACCTAACAATTAAATTCAGATTTAATCAAATAAAAAAAAGCAAATTTATAATAATTTTAAATTAGAATAAATAATAAATATGTAAATTAAAATTTAAATACAGAAATACTCTAATACCAATGAAACACGGTTTTAAAATATATATATATATAAATCACAACAAAATATAAAAGTAAAAAAAAAATTGCTAATATTGTACCATTTATTTGAGCTTTCAGACGCACTTTGTTGGGTCCTTTTTGAATTTTGTTCTAATTTCAAATTGAATTGATTTTTTTTTTCTTTTTTAATTTTATGTGATGTTTTAATCAGAATTTAATTGTTAACGATCATTGAATTGTTTACAGACAGTGAGGTAATATTGTAATGGTGTTTGTGGGAGATTGTTGGGATTCAGAAACAACGAGTCAAGTTCTGGAACTTGACTTGTTGTTTCTCAATCCCAACAATCTCCCACAAACACCATTACAATTTGATTTCATTTGATTTGATTTGATTGGCTAAGTAATGAAAAATGTATATACTGATTGAACAAGAACATAATGGCAAGTATTCACAGAAAACAAGTGTTTTATTAATAAAGAACACAGAAACTTAATGAAAGATATTAAAAACAAATGTGTTAAAAAAATATCAATGTCACTACTTATTGAAGTTTTTGAATGCAACCTGAAAAAACAATTTATTGCTACGGTCGTCAGTTGGCTGAGATAGAACATGAAGATTTTGATGTTTTTTCCATCTTGCAGAAGTCCTCTTCCAGGATATATAAATGTAATATCAGTGGCAGTTTCTCTAGATTATCTCACAAAGTTGATGTTGAGGACTCCAATGCAACTGAGTGACTTGATTTCTCCAACGCAATGTTTAAAGATTTTTTTTTTTTTTAAGATATATTTTATTAAAACCCACACCCCTACTTTCATTTTCCAATTCTTTAATTTCTTCATCTTCTATTTCTTCTGCTAGGATAGACTCCATGTCAATGTCATCACTTGATCATCACAAGTTCTGTATCCTATGCAGCTTGTTATCCAGACCTAACTCTTCAGTTGTCTTCAAAAGCGAAAAATACCCTTTAACAATAAA
Source organism: Thereuonema tuberculata (assembly GCA_023159025.1). Lineage (NCBI taxonomy): Eukaryota > Metazoa > Arthropoda > Chilopoda > Scutigeromorpha > Scutigeridae > Thereuonema > Thereuonema tuberculata. Next base: position 60,616,985 of record JAFIDM010002131.1, read on the forward strand.
CAGATCACAACTATTCTTTCTTAAATTCTCCAAACTTTGAAATTAAATACTCCAAATTTCAAAGAGAGTTTATTTCTGTTATTGAAATATTTCGATGATCGACCATCTTTGAATGGAGTTTTCATGATATTTCCTTTTACATATTCCTCTACTAGATCTAAAACTTCATTCCTACTGAGCCCATATTTCTCTAAATACGTGAGCTCTTTTACTAACTTCAACTCTTCTTCTAATGTCTTTGCAATATCTCTCAAGAAAAAATGAAAGTTGGTCATGGGGTCGCACTTACCCCTCACCATAAAATCGAAGGGGCAACTGCGACCCCACATAAACAAAAAGTTAATTATGTATTCAATTAAGACAAATTTCAAAGATTGTGAGTATAACTATTATTGAATAAAATTACATAACTTCGAGTGACTTTCAAACACCAATTGCAGCAGAGCTGGAATAATAACACAACCTTCACTAATTCAACTGTTGAACTGATAAGAAGCCTGTGCAATTCCTTGGTTTATTCATTTCCACAGAAGTTTGTGGAATAACAGTCACTAGGAATCCATTTATTACTTCTGACCGATGACACAGCCTATTTCATTATTTAATACGTAATATATTTAGGGGCCGCAAGTGGGTACCCTACGGACCCACTTGCCCCACCTCACCCTACAATATTTTTTTTTATTAAATGTAAATTTAATTACAAGTCAGTCCTACTAGATTCTACAACAACCTGTTTTGAACATGCTGAATAATAATTCATGTGTTACCGTACAATAATATTAGAGATTAAATTGTAATAATACACAATAATATTACAGATTAAACTATAATAATACACAATAATGTTATAGGTTAAATTGTAATAATACCACAGCAATATTACAGGTTAAAATTGAATTTAAATTTAAAATTAAATTTCATCTAAGTTAATAATTTTTATTGTGCTTACTGAAGTTGTGTAATACATGAATGCCGAATTGATATTTAAATCAGAAAGGAATGAAGCTGCAAAAAAAAAAAAAAAAAACTTCTGAATTTTATAGGGGAGATAATTGTTAAATTGTCTCTTGACTAAAGTAAATGGTGAAAAATTGTTCTAAATGATGAATGCCCTCTAATAATACTAGAATTAGTTGCTTTGTGTCTTTTGATTCTGTAACTTGTTCTCATACTAATAGAGCATTATATGTGAGCTTTTCTTTTTTATTAAAATCATAATAGTAAATTTAATGTAGCACTATTCATTATTATGATGAAAAAAAAAGTAGCATTTTCCATTAGGAATCACAAAATATTTTAAATGAGTGTAAGTTGAAATAACGATATTTTTTTTTCCTCTTTTTATTTTGAGTAGTTTATTGCCGATTTTTTTTTTTTTTAGTTGAACTTTCTATCTGATTTTACAGTTAATGAAAATGTTTTATCTTGTATTTTTGACTTGTTTTGAATTACATCACTGTGTTGATATGAATTTTTAAATTGCACATTACAAGTAACTTTAATTGTATAATCTCTTGTACAGGAAAAAAGCAAAAGCTAATGCGAAGAAGAGAAAAAGTGAGTCTGTTTTAGAGACTTCAGCAGAGGAGGTTTCATCCAAAAAACTTAATCTTAACCAATCGGGGAAAAAAGTATATTCTAGAATGAAAAAGCTACCAAGTGGAAAACCTCAGACAGATAGTATGTTTATTTTAAAAATTATAAGATTCTATTTATTTCTATGTAACAGTCAAATTAACAAAAGTGATGTAACATTTTCTTTTGAATTTTTCATTTTGTCAATTTAAAAAAAAAGAAAGAAATCTTTTTAGCAACAATATTTGTTGAGTTGCTTTTTGATGTAGTCTTTCTCAGTGCTTGTATTAAAATTATGTCATACTTGTTATAGTAGGAATGCCTGCTGTCCATTTTAAGTATGTGCATTTTATCGCACTCTCATTTCATATTGTATGCCTTCCTACAACTGTTCATTCTTGTAAATTGAAAGATATTTAAATAACCTGTGTTCATTTTGATAATGGGATGATTATTTGTTAACATCATATTATATCCAGCTTTAGTAGTTTGTCCAAACTCAATTAGTGCATCTCATGTCTTTTTTATTCACATCTGAAAGTAAGTATCTTATTGTTGTTATATTTTTCGCTTTCTGATGTTTGAATTTTTACAGTGGTGCGATAGCGATGCACATTCAGTAGTCATCACATTTTGATAGGATAAACTTTTATTCATTTATTTGCTTTTCAAATGCTGGTATTTACAATCATTAGTTCAAGTAATTATTTGTGTATTTACTTATTCAATGACAATAGTTATTTATTTAAATTTTTAGAGTACGCTTATATATCATATCATATATTCCTATTCGACATATGATATTTTCTATTTAGGATAGTTTCATTTGAACTTAATCCCATTTTAAGTTATGGAAAACTTATTTGCATGATTAGTATTTAAATTGATATTTATGAATAATTTCAGGAACACAGAAACATTACACTTACGTAACAGTTAATATACAAAGATGAACAGTTTTTAGGATGCATCTTACATTTCCTAACTAGTATTTAATATTGAAATATGTTCATTACGCTTCCATTTACATTGAACATATTATTCTTAATTTTCATATTCAGTGAATACTTTTAATTAATTCAGTTACTCTTTATAAAAATGATATTTTTTTTTAACTTAAAAAGGAGCAGAAGTTAAAGGATTGATTCTTAATCATTTTGCATCTAGGAATTTTTGTAAAGGCATCTTCATAAAATTTCATCCAAATTTAAAAGTAGCAAAAAAAAAAACTATTAAATCGAAAATTATATCGATTGAAAATTTTTAATGTGCATATAAGTTACAAAGGAATAAAAAAGAGGTTAAAAAAGCACAACAAATAACAATCACTGAGATGCTTTTGGTTATTTTGACACCGGGAATGTGAAAATAACCAAAAGCAGCTGAGTGGTTGTTATTTTTGTGTGTGTTTTTTAACCCCTTTTTTTATTGCTTTGAAAATTATATCATTTTAATTAAATTATATTCTTATTAATGAATTCCAATGCCTAATAAATTTGAAAATTAATAGGCATTAGAATTCGTAAATAAAAATATAATGAAAGTACAAGGATTTAACGTGCTATTTAGAATTAACACACTGCCAACTATAATAGCACACACAATTTACTAAAGAAGACATTCAAAATAACTACACGACGTATGTTTCAGAATCTCACATTATCAGATTCTCTTTTCAAGTGTATTAAAGAACAAAATTAAACAAAAATAAAAACAAATGCCCTGGCCAATGGATTTAGGCCCATAATCTCGGTGTTTGCAATCTGTACAACCCTAGTGGCCTTATTAGAAAACATTGGAAGCTTTAGATATATAAAAACGCTACAACATAGGATTACAAACCATATTCCGGTACATTTCTAGTTGAAAGGTCCTGATTGTAACTATGTACAGTTCTAATTACACATGATTCATAGAATTCTTGTAAGTATTTCGATTTCCTTTTTCCAAAAATAATTATATCTTTTGAATTTAATTGGTGCCCTGTACTTTTACAATGAGTGGCAGTGCCATAGTTTTCAATGGCAATACGTCGTGTATTTATTTTGAATATCTTCTTTAGTAAATTGTGTGTGCTAATATAGTTGGCAGTGTGTTAAAAATATAATGAATTTAATTAAAATGATATAATCTTTGAAGGTAGAAAAATTGCCTACTTAAATATTAATCAAGGGCATAACCACATGCTCTTTGAAAAACTGAGAAGCAGTGACTGAAAACTGGCAATAAATATGAGTCTTAATGGAAAATTTAGTTTAAATGAAAACTAATTAAAAAACTTGTTTGCCGTTTTACAATGTGTTAATCCAGTTTTTTCTTTTTTTTTTTTTTTTTTTCTAATTAGGTTCAAATACATCTTCAAGTAAAGAAAAGGTAAGTTTTATTGATTAAATAAATAGAGTATTTTAAAATCAACTGCTTAAGATCTTGTTTCATTGTCAAATTATATAAATGGTAATTATCTATCAAGACAAATTAAGATATCCTTTGACGATTTTGCAGCTCCTTAAATTTCTGCAACTATTATCTCTGATATTTCATAGGAGTCACGTTCAGTACATAATCTTCCATTTCTAAAACATTCCTCATCAAGAAGAATGTCTCTAACTTTTAGTCTAAGACGTTACATTTATTTGAGCTCTTTTCAAGATCAATTCTGTAGGGGTGGGCGAGTACTCGAGTTTTCGAGTATCTGTCGAGTATTTTTTAATGCTCGAGCGAGTAGTGGAGACTACTTGAAAACGCGAGTTGAGTAATTAAAAAGTGTTGGAAATGCCGATCGCTATTATTTTACAAAAAATGTGTTTGAGAAATTAAAAACATACTTGAGTATGTGTTGTTTTATTTAATGCTCATTCTTTTGAATGAGTACTGATTTCATTCGTATAATCACGCAATAAGTAGAATAATTAATTCAACAGTCATCTATATTTTGTTCCCGAACCGTAGTCAGTGCAGACGGGACAGAGACAGCATCGCAAACTACGCATAGTAATCTTTATTATGTCAGTATCGGTAAAAAAAGTTCCTCTTAACATTGCCAAAAATATATATGTCCCGATTCTTAAACATTACAAAAATTCCAGCATATTCAACAACAAGTTTGATATCCTTCTGCATATCGCTAAAAGATTACGATATTACCGAAGTGGGTACGAATCGATACTAAATAAAATACACTTTGTTTCGACCACATTGCCACAGCCAAAGTCCAAACTTTAATCCATTTCAGTTAGTTTTCACCAGAAATACGAAATCGATCAACACAACAGTGCTCCAAGTGGTCTCAGCATAATTTTTCTTAAGTTAGTAATCATTCAGCATGTTACGAACACAATTCCACTTCTTTGAAGAGGTTGTTTTAAGATATTTTGGCAGTTCCACAGTTGTGGCTATGTCTTGTTGTAGCTAATATTCAACTGTTTCATTTAACTCTTTTTATTTCGGTGTCATTCACTTCTTAGGAACATAAATCCAAGTTACAAATTATTTTGACTGAGCTTCTCCTTCTTCACCAAATGGCAAATTCACTCATCATACAACAATCAGACCTTCAGTCAGTTACTAACTTCCAAATTTCCATCTTCATATAAAAATAAGTTACATAAATAACTGAAATGAAGGATCTAATTTTTTTTTTTTTTTTAATAAAGTTGGTATACAATACAATAAATTGAATTATCAACTTAATAAATTCACACGTAAGGGTACAGAGTTCTGTAGTACGAGGTTTCACGGGATACTGAAAAGTCCTATCTTCTCTTCGGATGCTGTAGAATAATCTTCATTGACGAAAAGCACTGACCTTCTGAATAAACAACTAGATGAATAGATAAATCAATAAATCATTAACAACTTCATGAATAAAATATAAGAGTTCAGTGTTCATTTTATGTCTCGATATCTTCAAGGCATAATAAAATTATATTTATCAAAAGACTTCAGCATATAGTTTATCAATTCACACAATTTAATTCAGTTCTTTTAGTAAAATCATCTTCGTTAATAATTAATTATCGGTTCATTATTTCACAATTGAATTCAATACTTATTGGAAAAGTTATCTTTAGCAATTCGGAATTTCATGATGCAATTTAAGAATCAAGTCTAATTTCCTTTAATTATTCTCAAAATAATGAACAGGTTCATTTAATAATCTTTAAATGGCATCACCTTATGTGATTAAAATATCTTTACTAGCTTCATTAATTTAATGGCTTCTATTTAAATCTTAACACCGTATGTGACTTGAAATATTTTCGCTTTCATCGGAAGAGTTCGTTTGAAAAACTTTAAAATTATTTTTATTTTCTTCGCTTCCTTTGGTGCAAATGACTGTCCGCAAAGTAATTAAATTCCAATACTTACAGTTCTCCGAACTGGATAAGGAAATCAGCCATTGCATCTTCAAACGATCCACTTCTATTTCGGTTTGTTCGGAATAGGCTTAGCGATTTTCTATATTTTATTTCTTCACAAATAGACCCTCTTCTCCCAATTTTCCTACGGTGTGTTTTAATTATATTGCGGCACTTCGGTTGAATTGGCTCCGTTTCTTTAAAACATTTTTGTCTCATTTGCTTTTCCTGTTCTGCCAGAGTCCGGCCTCAATGCTGGAATTCAACCTCATTTTGCGGGGAGCTCTCGTCAAACTCCGTGATCAAAGAAGATGGCTTCGTTTCTGCCTCTGCATGGATATCCAATAACCATGAGATTGCTTGTCTCGCTTCGTGTGCTACTCTTGAGCGCGAGATTCACATGGGGTTTCATTGTTGACGTTTCTCTTCTGACGTGATATTTAAAACTTTAAACTTTTCAATTGAAATTCACAATTGAAGCTTTGCGTTTGATTTGATTTTGAGGAATAAAAAAAAATTTTCTTTTAGTTTATTCAGCTTCAATAACATAACTGAAAAGCTGAACTTTGCTTCTGTCTCGTAAGAACCAATTTTTCAGTAAAGAAAATGCAGTTTTATTAGAAAACCTAATTTTATCTTATGTATGGTTTGCTCTTCCTTAACTCTTACTCTATCAAGGCTTTTTTCTTCCCCTTTCCTTTGCTTTCATCAGCATTTTAGATTAATCATTGGATGGTCTTTGAAATTTTAATTAAGAACAGAAATTAATAAAAATTGGATTTCTAGCAATGTTTTTTTCTTTTTGAGAATGTTAAAGCAGTGCTTAAGCTCAGGGCAGGAACTGGGGGGGGGGGGAGTGCGCAGGCTTGCAGACACGGGAAATGCAAAAATTCAAAGAAATATACCCTTGCTCCGGGTGAAAGGAGGGCTAGTTCCGGCCCTGGTCAAGCTTGTGTAACTGTAGTGTCAATAATTACACAGAGAAAAGGAGAAATGCACATATCTTAGACATAAAATCTTCTGGCATGAAAATAAGCCTTTGACAGTTATTGACTCTCTATGTATATTTATCATCAAAAAAAAATAGAAGAAGAAATCCAAACTCTTATATAATTAAAGAAAGTCATATCACTTCAGCATCATTCAGTGCTGTTTCCATCATCCTTCCATATACATAGGATACTTAGGGTGCGTAATTATATCCCTACCAGCAAATAAATACTATTATTGCCTTTACTGTTTATTTCTGTGTCATTATGTTGTGATTAGCCGCGCCAGCATGGTCGAGCGGTCTCAGGCGTCGGTCTGCCGTGAGGCCAGTGTGCTGGCGTCCGGGTTCAAATCCCGGTTGTGAGCATGGATGTTTCAATTTCCTTTCCTGTGTTGTAAAGCCTCTTCTTCACTTTCTCTTCGGTCTGACGTCATTCCGTAATGGCGTCCTAGAGAAGGCAACGGGAATCCACTCTAGTATCTGTTCCCCAGAATAAGTTGCGGTTTCTCCTAGGGGTCGCCCTTCGGGGGTCACTAGGGTCCGTGAACTTTCAACCAATCTTCGGATTGAATTACTGTGTATGTTGTGATTATGTTTATATCCAACAAGTTTGTTTTTTTGTTTTGTTTTTTTATTTTTTATTTTTAATTAACTCTTGCACTAATAAGTAGGGTATTATGATTACCTTAGACAATACGTTTATGTATAACAACAGTATCAGTTATAACAGATATTGTGACTTTGTTTAAAATAAGCTTTTTAAATTTTGACAGTGCATTCTAATCCTTTTGTTTGAATTTCTGTTATTACTATTGTTAAAAATATGAAATTGACATTTTGATACACATATCCTTGATTTATGTTTTCTTCCGCCCATCATAATATTGATAAAATTCATAGGTTAATGTGCATTTTAATTACATTATTTGTTTGTTTCTCTCATTATATATTTTAAAATTTCAACAATAAGAATTTTCAAAAAAAATTACAATGACATGGAAATACAGTCATACTTGGATAATTCGAAGTTGAAGGGACCAGAGAAAAAGTTCGAAATATCCAAAAATTCGAATTACAAATATTTTCTCAAACAGAAGAGATAAATAAAAAAGATTAACTCCACTTTATCTAAGAATACTGCTACATTTTTTTTCTCCTTAAATCAAACATTTTTACTAGCTTAATTATTCATCACTAAAAAAAAAAAAAAGGCAGATATTTTTAATTGCTTCATTGAATGCAATCTTTGAATCATAGCATATGATTCCAGCTTATCAATTGATACAAAAATAGAATCTTCTACATTAGACCGTTTTATTTAGAAAGACCATTAAAATAAATAATGCACTTTAGCTGAGAAAAGTCTCAGGAACAATTTTTAACATAATATTGTAGTGAGTTTTAAAGTTATTCTTATAGTTGTATCATAGTGTT
>JAFIDM010002131.1:60634318-60667521 GCA_023159025.1 Thereuonema tuberculata
TGGAGCTCGTGTGCTAGGTCGGTGAATTTACTGATCTTGTCTGCATGAGTTTTCTGCATGTTCTTGTTGATAAGCACTGCAATATTAATGAGATAGGTCTGTCACTAACTACTATGGAACTTCGTTGATCCGCTATCCACTGTTTTCTAAGTCCTAACGATGGATAACGTGTGGTGAATGCATGGTGAAGTGGCTGTCTGTATCCTGTGAGATAAGTCCCTAACTGTGTAACATTGTAGAAGTCGCCCATGAGATCCTGGTTCATCTGGGATGACCATCGGATGCGCTGGCGTGGTTTCCCAGTCTTGTGGTCGCCTGCTCTGACACAGATGAAACACTTCCAACCGTTCGAGCTGAATGGCATTGCTAGGGCATTGTGGTAGCCATACTACAGAATGGGATATATTTTTCGAACGGAGGCCTCTGCCTAACCCCCAAACGCGGGTGATTTTATCCTGCGTCACACCTGATGCAGCATGATCAATATTAGAACAAGATCTCATCATAGATCGTTGGGCCCTTTAGCCTACCCTAAAGCTAGTGTAGTTCCCACCCCACCTCAAGGAGGTAGGGTCCATGGGGTTATTATTATTATTATGTTTGTATGTTTCAAACCTTGGGTTTCCCCAGCAAAAACAATATGGCGGGTCAAGGACCAAAGCACATATTGCCAAGTGTAAAGACATGTCGAGAATTATTATTATTATTATTATTATTATTATTGTTGTTGTTGTTGTTGTTGTTTTGAGAACACTCAATAGAACTCAATAAAACTGGCGAAGAGAATTGTAGCTGTATAGTGATCCTCTATGATTTCTGTGGATAATTGATAGTGTTTTTCTTCTGCTAGATCAATGAATTTTAATTATCATTATTGAATTTGCACTCGAAACACACACTAGTATCATTATTAGTCGCCTAACAAGTCCACAGAAACTGAGACAAATTATAAGTGGCAGGCAAATCACCACAAAGTTATTTGTCAATATTAAAAAAAAAAAAAATTGAGTGATGTGGTAAGTTGGAAATTACTATTAACTATTGAATTTCATGGATTAAGTAAATGGTTATTCGGAACTTCCTTAGATTTGCAGTTAAAGAATTTGGTATAATTCCAAAAGCAGAAGTAATTATGGGGAGAACTTCACTGAGCATTTGCTATTTTAAGAATGTAAGATTTTCACTCAATTTTCCTGTATTAACAATAAATCCTTACTTTTTAAGAGCCAAGATACTATCCATTTTGTTTTATGATACAGATAATTTTCAGATGGAATAACAGTTTCTGATGATTGTTCTGTTTGAAGATCAGAACAGTTGTCATTGTGGCCTAATGAATATTTAGAATTTCTGTTATAAACAAGTTAATGATCTTTGGGAATATTACTATAATTATCATCATACTTCTTCATATAGTATTTAGTGGATATCTTCGTTTTCATCAGTAGGACAGTTTAAATCTTTGTATGTGAATTTGCTGACTATAAAGTGGTGTAGGGCTATTTTCTGAATTGAGGAAGAGTATGATCTGGAATATGGATAATCTTGTCTATTAGAATACATGAAGTTTGTGCAGGTTTTAGGAGTATTGTTTTAACTTTCTTCTGAATTGTATGAGGTCAAGGTTTTTGTAATTACTTTTATTATATTCATCTAAATGTGCTTTTTATTTATTTATTTATTTATTTTAGTGACCTCTTAGATTATTACGCAGGAATGCAAGAATATTTCAATGTGCTTCTACCAAAACAGCTCCTATATGGGTTTGAGAGATTTCAGCATGCAGAGGTAAGACATCATACATTTCACTAATAAATTCAACTTTTCAATGAATCAGTTTTAATACAGTTGATTTAACGTACATGAATTTCTTTTTTAAAGATTTCACACTTATTCTCAAGGTAAAGACAATTGAAAATGTGAGATGAAGTCAAAGAAATGCCCTCTCTTCTATTGAAATACTTCAGTTTAGGCTTTTCATAGGAAAAGAAGTCACTTTCTCCTCGTTCCCTTGTTAATAGACCACAGCTAAATAATATACAGTAAAACCTCGTTAAGTCGTCACTCCGTTTAAGTCGTCGTTTTCCTTTGGTCTCGACAAGGTCTCATATACAATAATGTAAAATAACCCTCCTTTACCCGTCACCAAATTTAATTCTACTCTGGATAACTCGTCACCCTCAAAATGGCCAAAACCATCTTTCTTCTTCATTTTGCATACCATCGTGTTGTCTTTTCAGCCCCGCCATTTCACTTTAAGAAAGCCAAGCCTTTACGGGGAATTTTCGACCATGCCTGTCACTTCATTCCTTTCCTACCCCTTCAGAGGATTTGGGTTCTTGGAATCTCGCTGCTAATCATTCAAAGCACACTTCTCGCTACAACTCTGTCGCATGTAGACGTTTTTCTTGATCGCTCCTGAGTGTAACTTCATTTCATAGTGAGTAAGCTCCGCTTTAAAGGCTATTTTTTTTTCTTGCAATTTCGTGGTTTGATTACGTTTTTAACATGCAAGGGAAACTAAAACTTACCTCGTTATCTTTTAAAGAAAAAAAAAGACTTAATTTTGAAAAATCAAATGTTCGAAAACAGCTTTTGCCAAAGAACACCTTATTCCCAGGACTACATTAAACGATATTCTATCATCAAAACAAGTAATTGAAGAAGCTGACTGCAAAGACAAAAGAAAGAGAATGAGGAAATCAAAGTTTGACGAGATCGAGGAGGTTGTAGTTTGATGGCTAAAACAAGCCAGATCGTAAAATGTGCCGATTTCTGCCTTGGTTCTCAAAGAAAAGCCATGGAAATTGCTAAGGAGTTGAACATTGAAGATTTCGGCTGCAGCAATGGTTGGCTGGAACGTTTCAAAGACAGACATTGCCTTTCTTTTAAAAACGATTAAAATGTGGTAACAATAAAGTGTTTTTTTTTTTATTTTCCACTCATTTATTTGCATGAATTTATTTCTGAAATCTTGTTTTTCTCACCGAATCCTACATTAATTCATGAAAATACTGTATTTCAGTGTTTTTTTTGTTTTGTTTTTTCAAAAATTCCCACTCCGCCTAAGTCGTCACTCCGCTTAAGTCATCAAAAATGTTTGGTTTAAGTGAAGACTTAACAAGGTTTTACTGTATTAATAACTGATGTTCAGTAGAAAATGCAATTAATGTCTTTGTTCATTGAATTAGAAGATGCTAAATCATACATTTTTACATTTTTTAAGATTTTATGGTTATGTAATATTTCTATTAAAAATATTAATGGTCATTATTTGTCTTGTACAATATTAATTCTTAAAATTTAAAGTAGTCGTAGCTGTAGTAGTGATTGCAATGTATTGATATTTTGCTAATTAATTTATTTCCTTATATTTAAATTTTTCAACATTCATGAATTTAAGAGAAGAATTTTTTTTTTTTTCACTATCAGTTTATTATTGTTAATGAATGAAATTAAAAATAAATTGTCTTTTTATTTTGCATAGATTGCTAGAAAGAATCCTGATAGGCCTTTAACTGAAATATATGGAGGAATTCATTTATTACGTTTATTTGGTAAGTAAACCTAATATTATAAGAATTATTAAAAGAGCAGTTGATGAAGATCAGAAAACAATAACCTATCTCAAAAGTTCAGAATAATAGAAGATAATCACGCTCTGTATCAATTCACCCCCGCAAGCAAGAATCACCAAGAAATGAACTTCATAAAGTCATTTTTCAGGAATTTATTTATCAAACCTCAACCACTTTGCACTATGGAAAATTTTCATTATAACAGTTTTTTGTTTGATTTTTCCTCTTTTAAACCTTATGAATAGTGAAATATTCATAAGGTTTAAAAGAGGACAAGTCTGACAAATTCAGTGATTACATAAGGCAAAACTTTTGATAATAGTAAACTTTCTTTTACTCAAAAATTATTTTTGTTAGCATCTTAGCAACTGTGTTTAGCTCCTTTGCTGTTGACAATTATTCTTTGGTTTTGTATAACTATTAAATTCAGTGTTATCATTGATTCAAAACATAAGAATGTATTTATTTGTTTATTTATTTGAAAATATTTATCTAAACATATGTTTTTACAGAGTAGTGCAATCCAAAGCATTTCTTTTTTAATCTAAAAACTACCAAAACTTCAACTGGTTTTTTTTTTTACCTAATTTCTTTCTCTTACAGTAAAACTCCAGTCTGTGATTCCGACATTTGATGAAGAAAGTCAGAAGATGTTATTAACTTATACTCAAGATTTTGTGAAGTAAGATTTACATTTAAACTTATTTACTTAATCATTACAATTTTTAGTTATTGCAAATGCTTTTATAATTTAAGTTTTTGTTTTTTGTTTTTTAAAAAAAAACACAATAAATTTGTTTTCTAATGATGGTAATTAATTGATTACACAGGCCTGCGAAATTGAAGTTTTTGAAAAATACAAGAGAAGTTGTCCCTGATTTTTATGTTATTTGGTGTACTGATTTCGAAAATGACCTCCATTTTTCTCCATCACATCAGGATTTTTTGTCAAATCGATATCGATATTTTTGCTAAAATTCTTTTTAAAAAGGAATTCTCTCGAACAATTTGGCCTGGTCTCCGAGTTTCATGCCAAAATAAGATAAATTTGTCTTACATACATACGTAATGCTCCTCATGCGATTTTTAATAGCACTATACTCGCTGCATATATAACAAAAGTCAAGTCAAAAGATAAGGATCTAAGGTAAGGATTCGCGCGACGCTATTGGTAGAGAGAGACGGGGAGGTGTCACAGAGGGGTATTCTGTAGGTTAAACCACGGTAAAATATTTGTCAGGCAGGGAGGAAGAAATTCAGCACTGAAAATTTTTTTTATGGTAAATGTTCATAAAAAGTTCATAAAAATCCAAGTAAAATTGAATTTTTCAAGAAAATGTGATGTGATAGAAATTTTTCATTACTTTTTTTAATATCAGCATCCAAAAATACATTAAGTTCAGCTATCAATTCCCTTGTATTTTTTTCATCGCAGACCTGTGTTATTAATAGAAATAGTATATAGATTTTAAATATTCAGATACAGCATTACTCTTAAGGACAGTATTTTCTATCTTATTACTTATTATTAATATTAATATAAAAAAATTTGAAAAGGCTTGGAATGATTCAGTGTTTCTGTTCAATTATCAAATATATTATCATATTTTTTGTTTTACAGTTTGACTAATTACAACTTGATCGTGTATTTCAGATTCATTCAAAAGAATTCTGCTTCATTATTCAGTATAAAGGACTATTGTAAACCAACACAAGTATACTGCCGCAAAGCAATAAAGTATATGAAGTCACACAAATAGAAACTTTCTCATTCTAACTTGTTTATCATTTGACTTCAAATGGTGCTGGCCGTTTACCTGGAAAGGTAGAAGATGAACACAAACTCTTGCAATCTCCTGTTTTCAGTTTTATGATTTTCTGTAGACTGCATTAAGATGGTAAAACCAAAATAATAAAATCAAGTTTAATTTAGAGTAAAAAAATACTCTTAAATGTACATTAGATTTCTAAATGTAAATGAAGATTTTTTTTCTTTGTTTTTCTTATATATATATATATACATACATATATTTTTAATACTGTTTTTTATAGTAATATCTTATTGACGTGAATCAATCATAATAAATTCAGAAATTATGTAGCAGTTTTCAATTTATTTTTAATTTTGAAAACTCAAATTATCAATCATGAAAGTACAAAGATAGATTTTGATAACTTTTTTTAGAAAAGGTTGGCTATATTTGTTTGATTTGTATAGTTTTAATATATAATTTCTGCCATTTCATCTCTTAATAAGTTCATTAAGCAAAGCATGTTGTAAATAGTTCTTTACATATTAAAATAAAGTACTAAAACATGACAAATTGTCTGAAGAGGTTGAATGGAATTCATCTCAACCATTGATCTTCAACAAAGATTCTATTTGTTCTAAGAGTTATCGACATTTTACATAATTATCATTTGCAAATGACTTTGGGATAAAGAGTAATAAAGACTGGTAGAGTAAACAGCAGTTATTGGTAACATCAGTTTCTGGATCATGATTCAAAAAATATATTATTTAGATTTCGGATATTGTTATTTTAGAGCTTCGATTTCTTGTTATGTATTGTTTTTACTAAATTGTTATGATGGATTTTTGCTCACCTTGTATTATATCCTTTAAACCCAATGATAACTGTGATCTTTGTCATAAAGTCTCATTCAGATTTGCTGTTTTTTTATATGTCAAAATGAAAATTGAAATGATAAACTGTAATGAAACTACAAGAAATAAATTCATTGATACTTTTTTTTTGTTTGCTGTCTGTTCAAAAATTAATATTTAGGATTAATTTTTCATTTCATTTACAGTATGTGCCGAAACAAATGATACTGAAATATTTGGGTACAAAAAATGTTTATGCCACATACAAAATACAAACAGTAGAGGAAGCCTGTGGTTCATGGAACTCAATTTCCACTTTTCTGAGGCATAGCACTTGTTCGATATGCTGTCTGTTGCGTTGCAGGCAGTACTTGTTACGCTCACATAGATTCTCAAGCATGTCCCTGAAAAGAGGTTGCTTCATTCCTCTTGACTCGTGTCACAATCTATTGACGTAAGTTACCAATGGTTGCCGATGAATTCTCTCGGAAAATGGCTTCCTTCAGCATACCCCAAATGTAAGGGTCCAATAGTGTAACATCAGGAGAATGAGACGGATTTGGGAAGGCTGTTCCACGGAAAATGACGCAATTACCAAAATTTGCATGAAGCAAGTGTGGCAAGTGGTTCCATCCTGCTGGAACCATTGATTATGAAGTGACAGGTTAAGTGCATGGCAGAATCTGATGATCCTTCAGAAATGGCATGAGAATGTTTTCTCTGTACTTCACCTGATTCACAGTCACAGGATTGCCATGAGCATCCTTAACAAAATAAGGCCCAAGATGCTGTTTGCAGACACTGCACACCATATTGTTACACGATCACTAGAGAGGGGTTTCTCCACAATGATGTCTGGTCATTCAAATCCCAGAAAGCAGGTTGTCTGTTGATTGATAAAACCATGAAAATGAATATGATTTTCATCAGAAACCAGACATTTGACAACCCAGCTTCATGATCGTATGCCATTACTAATATCATCGCACAGTAAACAATTCTTGAGTCCTCGTCGGCATTGCTCAGATGTTGTCGAGTCTATGTTATAGGCAAACCCACCAATTTCCTTGAACATTCATCTCGTACATGTTTGACTAAGATTTATTCTTAAGGATGTTCACTGGAGCCTTCATTTGTCTAAATGAAGCTGGGTTTGTAACACCTGATCGAGGAGGCTTCCTCGATTAGCATTTGTTGTCACTGTAACTGGACATATGGTGCAGCCTTTGCACTGTGTCACAATGCTACCCGTCAAACAAAATATTTTAATGATGGCTAACTTAACCATGTTTGTAGGTGGTGGTTTTTGAAATCATTCTTGAAATGTTTTTCCAATGTATAGCAAACTTGGTCCATTTGAACGTCCAACTTCGTATGATCAAAAATAATGCTCGACAATAAAAAAAAATTTTCCTCCATTGTTAGCACCATTTGAACATCTATCAATTTCAACCAACATAAGCATACTCGTTACATTTCTGTGACGACTTCAGTAAGGTCATCACATAGTGCACATGAGCAACGAAGACTTGTGATGTTCAATATTGTTTGTTTTGGCTCATACCTACTAGTAGTTCATTCTGTTATTGAGATTATTTTTTAACTATTTTTAAACATTAACATGTTGACTGTCGACTCTACTTGATGGTTTACCCATAGCCCCAGCTCTACGAGTTATCTTGTAACTGACATCCGTAAGAATTTTCAGTCTAACACACCGGCTATGAGATAACTTGTATGACTTTTTTTTTTTTA
This sequence comes from Thereuonema tuberculata, assembly GCA_023159025.1. Classification (NCBI taxonomy): domain Eukaryota; kingdom Metazoa; phylum Arthropoda; class Chilopoda; order Scutigeromorpha; family Scutigeridae; genus Thereuonema; species Thereuonema tuberculata. The sequence continues at coordinate 60,642,260 of JAFIDM010002131.1, forward strand.
ATTTTTTTGGTTAATTTTGTTAAAAAAACAAATAATAAGTTAGAATATTAAAATATTCTATGGCGATATCAAAATAGCATTGAAACTAATTTTTCCAATAATAGTGCTGCAGTCAATGTGTAAAGGTTTTAAGATATACAGTATATGTGTCTGTCTTCTAATGTAAATCCATCTAAAATATCTGAAACTAGATCTTTTTAATATTATAAATGCAATTATTACTTAGAATCCAGAAATGTGTGATATAATTATGATACAAATTTTAGTCTAAAGATATTAACTGTATTACTTGTTTGTATATTTTTTTCTGGACTTTCAGATTTGAATTATACATATATAATATATTATTTTGTAAGTATTGGATTTATGTCATTTTCATTTAATACATACACAGACAATAATTAAAGTAAACTTGTAGGTAAGCTTTTGAGAATTTCAAGATTTCAAAGCACATGGAATGATGGAGTGACATTGTTAATCAGTTACTTGTTGGGCTGCTCTGAAATGCACAGCTTCATAAAGATGTGCAATTATGTGATCCAAACACAATTACTCATTCCTTAATTTAGGGAATATTACCAGTTCATCAAAAAATTAAAAAATCTCAAATCTCAAAATATCCTTCTTGAGAGCTGGGAATATTAGTGTAGGTTTGGTTTGTTTTTTACTTAATTTCTCAAATACTTTCAATAACATTTAATAACTAATACTCATAACGAACTACAAAACTTAAAGGCAATATTTCGTCCTTTTTACAGGACTTTGATCTAAACTAAACAATAATATCACAACTCAAGAATTCACAATTTTACAATAATTTGAGCGTGATTAAGTGTCACGTTCTATTATTGTAAAATTGTGAATTCTTGAGTTGTGATATTATTGTTTAGTTTAGAACAAAATGGCTCGTCAAAGTCCTGTAAAAAGGACGAAATATTGCCTTTAAGTTTTGTAGTTCGTTATGGTTTGTTTTTTGTTTTTTTATTGGATAACTGATATGGGCAGTGCAGTGATGGAAGTGCAACATTACTTAGCAAATTAATGGAATTATATACAGTGTTGTGGAAAGTTACCTAAAAAAAATAAAAAGACCAAGGTCCAGATTTTTTTCCTTAGACAACAAATGAACTAGTGCCCATGCCAAGGTTTTTTTATGAAAAAAAAAAAAAACAACTTGTATGTTTCCAGCTCCTCCAAAAAACTTTAGACGAGTTTGGAACTCTTTTTAGTTCATTTTAACACATAAAAAAGCAAATGTACTGATAATTTATTTATATTCCCATGTATCCACAATTGGATCAAAAATTGCATTCTTTTATAGCTCTTAAAGGGATTAGTGTAGGTTCAATACATTCATTTTTCTCAAAACAAAAAAACACAACTTAGAAAAATAAACAACAAAGAAACTTAGTACAAACTGTAAAAATTTGTTTACATTCCTGCAGAAAAGAAAGTTTGTCAAAATATTTTCTTCCTGACAAAAAGAAAGGTTTTTTTTTTAGCCGAGCCCGGGTGCTAAGGAACCAACTGACCTTCCCTTCTGAGAAGTTAGTTTCCAGCAAAGATCTTTTCCAACACGTTATCACAGTATTATTTCAAAGTAGATATTTTTTTCTGCTCTTTTGCAATCTCTTCTATTATTAATTAAAATAATTTAAAGTTGTGGGAATTGACTAATTAAAATAGGAATAAACCTACACACTTAATTAAATAGCAACGGATCCCCCTTCCTCCATACGTGAGATTTCCCCTATAATTTTTAAATAATTAAATTTATTTGATATGTTTATGTATTTTGCTTCAAACCACTAAAGATGTCTTCTATGAAATACACTTTTTCTATGAAAGAAGAGGATAAAAATGATACTACGTTTAAGATTTTCATTGATCCCCAACTCCCTTTAAATGAGATTTGGTGAGATTTTGCCGGACCCCTCCCCCACCCCCACTTTGAGCTCACGGAATTAATGACGCCCCCTTATGTATAGTTACCTGATGGCAGGATCGTAAAAAAATCAAAATTCACTTAGATGTAGGCTTGCAATATGTCTGGGATTAGCCCAGACAGTCCTGCTTTTTTAGTGCTGTCCGGGGTTTGAGAATTTTATGACTGGCGAGGATTTCTTTTTAATTTTAGACCTATATGTTCAACATCGCGTTTTTAAACATTCTCTTCAGCCTCTCTCAGCCAACCTTGGATCAAGCGCTGACGTCGATGGGGAGGCGTGGCTACCGGTTCCGCCACAACTTTTTACTTAGTCATTTGGCAACATAACAGGGGCAATGTGTTCATTTTGTTTTCGTGTATGAAATAACTCGTCTACACGTTTTTGATCATTTTATCTCAATTCGTTTTTTTTTTGTCTCATCGTTTAGCAATGGGCAAAAGAAAGTGTGTTTTTAATGTTAACCTGCAACAGGAATACAAATTTTTGAAATTCTGTAATTACAGTAACAATGAAAATGTTGCACACTATGTACTGGAGAATTTTCTTTTGAACATAATGGAAAGGGTGATATTGAAGACCACGTGAAAACAGCTAAACATAGAAGTGCTATTAATGCTACTGCTGCAAATATAAGAGATTTTTTTAAAGCCAAAGATAGGAATCCGAATAACAGTGATCACTGGAGTGTGCTGCTAAAGAGGCTACATTTTCATACCACACTGCTAGACATGAACTCAGTTTCAAAACATCAGACTGCAAATCTAAACTGGTTAAAAAGTTATATGACCCAAAATTTTCATCTGCTAATACCAAAACCGAGGCAATTATTGTTAATGTTATTTCGCCATTTATATTTGATAATGTATTGCGATCTTTGGAAAACATTAATTATGTAACAGTGGATAGCTCAAACAGAAGTGAAGTAAAACTTGTTCCGATTGTTGTAAGATATCTCAGTCTGGAGGAGGGAATTCAAGTTAAACTTTTAAATTTCAATGAAGTGTTAGCTGAAACTGCTCAAATTTTGACTCGGTATCTTTTGCAGTGTGTGAAAAAATATAAACTTGAAGAAAAGTTGGTTTGTTATACTGCTGATAACACTAACAGTAATTTTGGTGGTGTGAAGAGAAAGGGGAATGAAAATGTGTTCAGAAAAGTTCAAAGTGATTTAGATAGACCTTTTTTAGGAATTGGTTGTTCAGTCCATATTGCACACAATTCTGTACAAACAGCTTATGATTCTCTACCATGGACATAGAAGTTATTGTTATTAAAATTTATAGATATTTTCACATATGTACAGTAAGAGTAACAAAACTTGAAAGAGTTCTGTGAATTTGTGGAAACAGATTACAAGAAAGTATTATCTCGTAGCAGCACAAGGTTCCGTAGTTTGTTACCTGCAATAGAAATAATTCTTTCCGTTTTTGATGGTCTAATTCATACTTCTTATCTTGTGACAAATGCCCAAACTTATTATTTGATTTTTTTGAAAATCTAGAAAGTGAGCTGCTTTTGAAATTTTTATATGGTACTCTACAGTTATTTAATGTAGTTCTGAAATTGGAAACTAATTCTATCACAGCAACAGAAGCATTTCAGAAATATTCTGAATAAGTCAACTTCAGGAAAGAAAAACCCACAAATTTATACCATCTTCTGCCAAAGAATTGCTATGAACTCTAAAAGAAAATAATGATGTTCAGGAACAAAAATTCTTCTCAAGCGTAGACAATTTTTATAATTCTAGTATCCAATACTTACAGTTGTGGAGAACCAGTTTTGATAAAGGTAGTAAGTTTCAGTCGATAAATTTACGAACTGGAATTGCCTGGTCTGATTTAGAAGAGAGTGCACAAGTTGTTAATGAAATTATAAAAGATTCCATAAATATTGATGACCTATTTGTTGAACCAGGTAATTCAAATCCAAAGGGTAGGTTGTGGTTAAGTTCTGAAAAACTACCAGATACTATTGAAGAGAAATGGAAAGCAATTTTTTAAGGTGTTTCAAAAGACTGATATTTCCTGTTGCAATATTTCTAAAATGGTTGAGTTTGCGAGTCTTTGCCTGGAACATCTGCTCCAGTTGAGAGAGTTCTTTTCAATTATGGGGAACATTTGGTCTGCAGAAAGGGATAGACTTTCAGTATCTACTGTTAAACATCTGCTAAATGTTAAAATTAATTCAGAACTTTCTTGTTGTGAATTTTATGATGTAATTAAAACAAACAAACCATTTCTGAAAAAAGTCCTGTATAGTGAAAAATCCCCACTATGGCTGTACCGGTTTGATGTACCGGTGGGGCTTGCGTGTACTAATGAAGTTGAAAGCTATGCTGTCGGCAGAGTACTCTGCCAGCAGGGCCACCCATGGCAGACAGGTTTCAATGGAGGTGCCAGATGTTTCAAAACATCAGACTGCAAATCTAAACATCTATTAGTCAGAAGCCATTTTTAATAAAGCTGGACTTGCTGATAAAGAAGGAATAAAAATTGGAGGAAGAGTCATCAACAATCTGCGATATGCTGATGACACCACGTTAATATCAACTAGTTTGGAAGGAATGAAAGATCTTTTGGGATGTGTCCAACGAGAAAGCGCTAATATGGGACTCTTGATCAACACCAAAAAGACAAAGATTCTGACTACGTCCGTGTACCCCGGAAACATTATGGATTTGGATGGATTTCAAATGGAGGTGGTAAAGGACTTCAACTTACTCGGCAGTATGATCACCTCCGAGGCAACTACATCACCGGAGATCAGGAGAAGAATAGCTATGTCAAAGTCAACGATGAAGTCACTGGATAGAGTTTTTAAGTCAAAAAACATCTCTCTAACGACCAAGAAAAGACTTGTACAGAGTCTGGTCTTTTCTGTGTTCATCTATGGATGTGAAAGTTGGACAACAAAGATACGAGACAAAAGACAGATTGATGCCTTGGAGATGTGGTGCTGGAGAAGAATGTTATCGATACCATGGACAGCTCGAAGAACGAACAAATCAATTTTGGATGAAATCAAACCGGACATCTCACTCGGTTCTAGGATCACCAAATTACGTCTTGCCTACTTTGGACATATTATTAGGCGTGATAGATCTTTAGAGAAGGACATTATGTTGGGAAAAACAGAAGGCTCTAGACGAAGAGGAAGACCAGCAACCAGATGGCTTGACACTATTACAACTAGGACAGAAATGACCCTGGCCGATCTTTGTGAACTTGCACGTAACCGTTCTTCCTATAGATCGTTCATCCATCAGGTCGCCAAGGCTCGGAATCGAGTGAAAGGCCGTGATTGATTGATTGATAGTGAAAAATACAACTGAATAAATAAAGTTTAATGTTTCAGTAAACTGTTAAGACTTTTAAGTAATTTCAAAAATATGTCCTGGCTTGGACCCAAAAAAATATGGTAATGTCCTGGGTTGGACCCCAAAAAATATGATAAGCCTACTTAGATGTGACGTGTGTCTCTTTTCCAGTGGCCGCTCAATTATACAGATAAAAATTATCTTCAACTTGAATTAAATCAGACTTTAAAATCAAAGTATAAAATTAAAAATTGTGGACATTAAAGAAAATCGAGTTTGTTTCGTTGATAAAATTATTCGGGGTAATTTATATAAACTAATTTGACTTGAATTTTGAAGATATGTAAAGAAGCTGTTTGTTCTCTTGTTCAACAATCCAAAAAGGATTACTTTCAAAATTCACAATATAAGTAATAAAAGATAAATTTATGTATTCAGTATTAGAAGAAGTTTAGAAATTAATGTTAGATTGCAAATGTGGGTAATTGTAATGAAGATATTAACGAAATCAATGCAGTTATTTCTCGTTTAAAATGAAATAGTGATAATGTAGAAATATAGTAATGAAGTCCTGGTCTCATTTTTTTTTTATTTTTAAGTATTAGTAAAAGAAGTTACTGAATAGTTAATAAATTATTATTAAAATTGTTAGTTTGTATTTATTCATAGATGGGTTCAAAGATTGATATCTTGGATATTAGAATATATATTTTTCGGAATCAAAATGGAACTTCTAAAACTTACAATTAATTCACAATATAAGATAACTTATGAAATTCAAGGCTGGTGACTGGTGACTACTCTTAGCTGATGAGGGATAAAGAGCGCGAAACAGCTGTTCTGGAATGTCACTTGGTTTTATCCATTGATGTTTATAAATATTTTTTAACTCTGATATAAAAAAGTTACCTTATAATCGCCATATGGGCAAGGTTTTCTAACGATATGCCATAAGTTTATCAAGGGAATTGGAATATGCTTATAGGCATAAACTTTCACAACTTGTTAAATTACAGAAATAGCTAATAACTTTAAATTTTTCTTTTAACTTTCTAGTTTCTTAAATAAAGAAAAAAGCCACTTACATATCATGCCACACTTGTACATGTTGATACATGCCATAGTTCTACATATCGGAATACAATCTGGTATCAGGATGTATGTTCTAAGATTGAAATGGGGAAATTATCTGTATATCAAACCTTAGTTTCCTAAATCAAATCTTTCCTGTTTAGGCGAAACGTTTTTCTTGCTAATTTCTTCTGAACTTTCGTTGTCAAAGTATTATCATTTCAGTGTTAACCTTCTCTATTGACGCAGTTGTTAGAAGACGTTCAAAATTCCATCTGAGTTGTACAAAATATGAATCTCAAACAGCTGAATCCATTCATAATAGTTATACAGTCTGACATGTTTTCACAATGAATTAACTTATTAAGAAAGGTGAGAATGTTTTTAAATGTTCTCTGTCGTACATTCCAGCCCAAATATGAAAATGGAGGTAAAAAAAAATCACATTACAATATATGTAGAGCTTCTGATGCCTGCAAGTTATTACATCGCTTTTTGTTATTTAATACTTACTATTCTTTAGAAGAGTGTTAAATAAACGTATCGAGAAAAGTTCAGCTTTATTTTCCGAAAGCTTTGGTTTCAGATATCGTTTTTATTTTTTGTCTGTTTTAGTTTTTTATCACAGCACAGATACTCAGTTTTCATCACTGCTGAAGAGAAAGATGAGAAAGGCTCTAAACGGCAATAGAATAAGCATGATTTATTCTATTTTGATTGTACTTATATTTGATAGAACGGAAGGTATGTTTTCTACCTTCTTTTTTTTTCCTTCCTCATTGATGTAGTAATCCACTGGTAATAAATATTTCATCAATTAATTCATCATATGACATTTCATTCTAATCGAATAACAAAAACTGACTTTGCCCTAAACATAAAGATCCAGTCCTGTTTAGAGTTCAAATACTCCACCAATTCTTGCAAAAGCAGTCCATCGATTCGTTTTCCTGATTGGTCTATGCTTGCTTGAATCATGGTATATCTGAAGCTGGATTCGAATCCCGTCATGGGCTTGGATAGTTCTTTCTCTCTACCTTTCAATGATTGGTTCTCGATTTCGTATCTTGTTCTTGGAGCAATTTAGCCTCTGTGGCTCTACGTTTTGAAAATTGAACACCGAAATGTGGATCAAAGAAATAAGAAACATTGGGGAATTTAAGGCCACCATACATCTTAATTAAAAATAAAATACTAGTACTTTCGAAGTGTCCAACATTTCTTTGTCAAGTCTTGACAAATCTTGACTTGACAAAGAAGTGTTGGACATTTCGAAAGTTCTCGAATTTTAATTATAAATATATTTTATTTTTAATTGAGATGTGTGGTGGCCTTAAATTCCCCAATAATTCAATTTACATACGTTAATTTCTTGAAAGAAATAAGAAACAAGAAATAAAAATTAAATCGTAGAAGATCCCAAGTTTTGCTAAGAGTGTTACAAGAATATTTCATTGAACTTCCATCTTAGGTTAGTCTTTCATCTGAATTTAGTAATGCGTTGTTGGCATCTAAAAAAATCACCAAGATGGAAAAAAACCATCAGTTATCGTCCAACATTTTCAAAAAATTGAAAGAAAATCAGGGCTGGACCGATCCAAGACAACGTTTAGAGTTGCGTCTCCCAACACTTCTTTTTTTTTTTTTTAACTTTTTAAAATAAATTAGGCACTTAAATTCAGTATGTTCATCTGTTGTTTGCATCTCCTTAATATTTTCATGAAACTTTGTAGGCAGATTTAGGATATGATACGATCTATTTTTATATTTAAATATTTTTATCCTATACATCTCTGTGAAGAAATTCGTACTGTAGGTCCCCTAGAAAAGCTTTTACAGCGAAATAATTGATTACTTCTATAAGTTAATTTAAAAAATAAAGATAGATTCTACTATTTTGGTAGCCCTGGTATAAGGTGCCTCACTCGTCACACCCTCGGTCCAGCTCTGTAAAAACATCTAATAGCAAAATTGTATTTTGAGGATATTTTCCTAAATACTTGAATAAAGAATTGTTTGAATTACTTTATTAACATATTAATTGTAAATGAATTTAAAGAAAAGGAAACGTAAACTGACACTGACACACGTAAATCTCATTAAAGCATGTTTTTAATCAATCAGTGGAAAATGACGTCACAGTGTGAAACGAAAATTTTATCAAATAAAAGCCTTGAATAATTTGCTGTAGCGTTTAAGATCAACTACAGTTTTTTTAATGACTCGATGTCTAGTATGATTTGTTTATGCTTTTTGATAGGTTGGACAATATATCAAAATTGTGCTGCTGGACAAGGAGAGTGCGTGGAAACAAAGAAATGCTCTGTACCTTTGTCCAGTAATGATTGTAAAAATGGAATTTGCTGTAAGTATCAATAAGTATTTCATTCTGTACAGGCTCAGTTATAGGCTTGCCCAGGAATTTCGATAATTATGATGACCCTAAAAACAAAACAAAAAAAACACATTGTTCTCTATCTCACTGCAAAAAATTGTCATACAACCGTTCTAATAACAAAACTGTAAATCCACATAGAAGTATAGTACTGGATGGCATTCCCAATGTCACATTAGCTGCCCGATGCTTCCCAGCATGTCCCACGCTTGAATGGAAGTTTACCTCATTTACCAAGTTTAAAATGCAGGAAAGCACTATTTCGCAATGTGACATTGGAAATGCACCCGACAGTACCAAAGCCGTAAATTTAATATATTCGGTTTTGCGATTCCTACAGTGTAACCACAATTCTGACGACTGTGGACAAAATGTTTTTCATACGAATCTGTTAAAAGGATGATATCTAGATCTTCACGAAATATTTTATAGAATAAACTATATAGAAGACGATCTACAGGGTGTATTAGTTGGACCCGGTCAATTTCATATATAGTAGCAACAATCAAATGATATGGTCAATTCGTATCGACTTTTTCGGACTTTTCACCAGCACTTCGGAGATGATAGCAAATCAAGTCTTTGATAGTGACTTTGTGACCCTTTCTCTACATGTTTTGTTGCAACAGAACCAGTGCTTTCAAATTTCTTATTGATTGCAATCATTTCTGAGAAAAACCATACTCCTCATCAAATAAGCGCATGAATAAATTTAATGATAGACACATGTTGCTTTAACATCAACCGGAATGCACCACTTACCCTTCCTGTCATTGTGAATTATCGCACGGTCACTAACGCGTGTTCAATGTCACGAGGTACTCGTTCTGATGTAAGGTGCATGCCTATTGTTGTAACAGATGAAGCATTCCCGTCTTGTGTTAGGATACTGTTATTCTTGTGACAACTTATAATCTGCTCTCGAAAATGGTTCCCAAGAAGAAGTTACCGGGTTGGCCGAGTCCAACTACTACACCCTGTATAGAAGAATGTAATTTTGTCAGACAATCAGATCGTTTGACAATCCAGTTCTACTCAAATTACAGATAAAAATACAGTTTGTCTAAACGAATCTCAGTACACAAATCGTCGGTTTTGGTGAAAGTGGATGGAAGAATGTCAATTTCAGCATCACAAAAAATGAAAATGTTGCGCTAACAGTGGCATCTTACTTTTTTTTAGCGTGAATGTTAGAATAGATTTAGTTCATGACAAAATCCAGCTATTGCAAATTTGTTTCTCAAACGGAGGGGATAATTACCTCAAAATAATAACAATATTCCATATACACTGTCCGGCCACTGTATTAGGTGCACCTACTTAGTAGCGTGTTGGGCCTCCTTTAGCCCTCAAAACAGCCTGAATTCGAGGCATATAGATTCCATAAGATGCTGAAAACGTTGTTGAGGTATTGTATACCATACAGATATGAGTGTGTCACGCAGTTCCTGAAGATTTGACGCAGGTGTAGGCCTGGAGCAAACAGCCCGTTCCAGCTCATCCCACAAATTTTCAATCGGGCTGAGATCAGAGTCATTGTCATGTTCCTCAAACCATGCCGTAGTGATGTGGGCTTTGTTCACCGGCGCATTATCCTGCTGGAAGTAGCCATCTGCATGAAGATAAACTGTTAACATGTACGGTTGCACTTGGTCAGCTACAATGTTTAGGTATGCTCTACCATCCTGACGTGCCTCCAGAGGTATCAATGGACCCAACGTGTGCCAGGAAAACATCCTCCTCACCATGACACTGCCCCATCGGCTTGAAGGGTTGTTGTGAGACACAGCATTTGTGCACACAGCAGGGGTGTATCTAATAAAGTGGCTGGACAGTGTACATCTGCAAATTTATTATTTGTTTAAAAGATATTTAAGAGATATATTTTTACTTGTGTTTGATTCTTTTCCTTTTATGTTCTTTGTTGCAGGTGCTCTTTTTCGTTGCTTGGAATATAGTTCAGATTATAAATGTATTCCAAAAGAAAACTGCAAAGATAATTTGGTTCAAAATCTCAGTTGTAAAAACAGCAGTGATGTGTGCTGCGACAAATCACAACATCCAACAGAAGATACGATAGATATGGAAGAGGACGATCGATATCCAAGTAACATAAGTTATTTTTAAATTTCGCAAATTTATTCACTGAAACACAAATAACACAAAGTCAATGAATAATGTAGCAACTTGTTCTATTTTTTTAATCAATTTGGAATTCCCTGTGCATACCTGATTAATTAACTGAAGTATACATAAAAGAATCGGATGATATTACATAAAAGAATCGGATGAATCGGATGTTATATGAAATTGATACCCTTAAGAAGTTAATCACTGTAATAAAAGTTTTTGTAAGATAACATTTCTGCGAAATGAAAGCTTGTAAATGAAATCTTAGCGAAAAAAATAACATCTGTTAAATTTATTCTAATAAAACCAGTAAATGATTAGCTATAAAACATTTAAAATAAATAATTGGTTAAGTTCTATTTCTTTAAATTTTTTGGAAAGACATTTATAGATTACTTCAACAATATTCTATTGATTTATTGTAAATTCTGTCTATTGTCAATTGGTTTTGCAGTTTGTTTTGTTTTGTTTTTTTTTTGTTTTTGTTTTTTATACACAATTTAGTCTAAAGTAATTTATTTTTTTAGTGACTCATTTGGGAGCTATTGTGATAGCGACCAAAATGGGTAGCTATTGCTTTTGTCCTGTCCGTCCGTCCGTGTCTCTCCACCCCTAACAACTCCCGAACGGAAGGTCGGATCGGCAAATGGATTTCACCGTCGTGTTGAGAGGCCCAAACAACAAAGATATAGGGTATTTTTGGGGACCAACCGAAAATCCCCCCCCCCCCGTTCGAGATATTTGTGATGTTTCATTGGATTTCCGCTATTGGCTTAAATGTTAGAAATGCAACTACAGTGTTACCTCCTTTAACGAATAGGTACACCCTGAATAGCGGACACCTCTAATTAGCGGACATTATTGCGGGTCCCAGTCCCTTAAAATAGGACATTCCATGTTATCCACTCCGAATAGCGGACACTCTGAATAGCGGACAGTTATTTTAACGGGAAAAAAAAATGTTTTTTGATTACCATTTCGACAAACACATCATGATTGTAATTACATCGGTGTCCCATACATTGATACATTGTATCTGTGTCCCATGATTCAATGCACGAATCTGAGGCCCTTTTTTTTCACTGCAGTTGCTTTGTAAATGTCAATACCTCATAAAGCTATCCTATAAACGTGTTGATTAAATTTAGTGCGAATTAAAATGGCATCAAAAAGGAAGAGATTGGCACTGAAAGAAAAAAATTGATGTTCTCGAAGTTGCTGAAAAAGAAAAGCTGAGTGTGCATTGTCTTGCTGAACGTTTTAAAGTTGGAAAAACGCAGATAAGTGAACTTTTGAAGGACAAAGATGAGATTAGAAAAATGTGGATAGTGAATTCAAACGAAAATTCGAAGAATTTGAAGTTTCGTAAAACTGAAACAAGCAAAATCGACGAAATGGTAATAAAATGGTTCCGCTCTACTCATGCAAAGAACATTCCTATAAGCGGTGTTTTGCTTCAAGAAAAAGCCAGAGAATTCGGTCAAACTTTAGGATTAGACACGTTTAAGGCATCAAATGGATGCCTAGAAATTAATTTTCTATATACTGTAATTAACTTTGTCATTATTTTAAGTCAGACAAACGGATTAGCACTCATTTAAAAATATAGTAAATAATTTGCAATTGTTCACATTCTCTCATATCGCAATGATAATTGTAGAAATTTAATTAAGATTGTATGTCATTTTTCATTAAATGACATGCTATAAGCTAAAAAATTAAAAAAAGGTAGTCCTCCCCAATAGCGGACACCTCCCAATAACGGACGAAACTTCCGGTCCCGTGACTGTCCGTTATTCGGAGGTAACACTGTATCTCATTTCAGTTGTCAGCTGTAGCCTGATGGGTAAAGTCTCGGACTCTTAAGCAGTGCCGTATTTAGGAACTGTGGGCCCCTAGGCTGAACCTGTGGCGCGGGCCCTACCGGACAAAATATTTTTTTTTTAAATCAACCTATAAAAACCACATTTTTAGCAATTATCCAATTAAAAACCTAAAAATAAACGTTTAAAGTTTATTATTAAATTATTGAAAATTTACGTGCGACGTTCCTATACAGTATTTAGAATTTGATGAATTCATGAGATGATAAAAATGAAAAGAACTGAACATCATTAAGGTATTTAACATGATTTATTGACATAGCTACGAACAACTATATTATTATAAAAGAATACAAAGTTGAGATTCAAATCTATGTTTCTAAATATGCAGATATGAGTATTACGATTTTAAAAATAACATACCGTAATTTTAAGTAAACATGTTAAAAAATTCAAAATGCAAGATAACAATGTAGAATAACGATTAGTAAACCAATCACAGTGCTTTGCAACGGCTTCTGAGTCACCTTTACTTTAGAATAGACTGCGCAGGGGTGGTCTAGAAAATGCACGCGCGAGTCTCTTTGCGACCCCATGCTATCTTACCCACACCTATTTATATCGAATAATCGTCATTCTTAACTCAAACCTTGTTAATACACTGAATTCCTAATAATGATTTAAAAAAAACTTAAGTTGAGAAACTGTGAAAAGATTTAAAATGGGGAGAAAAAAATGAAGAATAAGAATTGCCCATGAGGGGATCGAATCCACGACCTTCGCGTTATTAGCACGACGCTCTAATCAACTGAGCTAACAGGCCACCTACAACATTCAAGAAATCCTAAAGCAGTCGCTTCCTAAATATCTACTTTAAACAAGGTGTTACTAATTTTAGAGAAAATAAAGTAGTTATCAAAATCCCAATTCTAAAGGATTACATAACCAATATCTCATAATGTCATAAGTTGAGAAACTGAAAAGATCTAAAATGGGGAGAAAAAAATTGAAGAAGAAGAATGGCCCATGAGGGTATCGAACCCACGAACTTCGCGTTATTAGCACGACGATCTAACCAACTGAGCTAACAGAAGCCGTTGCGAAGCATTGTGGGGTATGTGTCCACAGACAGACAGACAACGGTGGATATAATTATAAGACGTCTTTCATAAGCCTAAAAAGGAATGTAATGAACAAGCAAAATGCACTTAACCTGTACAACATACATAACATATTTACTTCAAATACAGAACTTTTCCAAACAAATTTAACTATAACGAAAGTGTCACATTCTTAATGGCTAATTTGTTCGCCTACACTAATGAAGCTACTTATAATATCTTCATAATTTTTTGTTTTCTTAAAATGTCACGTTCAATGCTGAGTAAAGCTAAAGCGTTCTAACATGTCTTCTAGCATGGAGATTCGAAGCCTGTTTTTGATCAACTTCAATTTTGAAAATGACCTTTCTCCACTGCTGTTTGTGATCATAAGTGACATGTACATTCTTAAGGCAATCTCAATATTAGGAAAACAACCTTTAACGTTTTTTTTTCTAAGATGACTTTATACATCCATCTCTCCTGAATAATGACTTTTTCAATTTCGTCGTCATTTTTTTCAAATGAACTGAATCAGTTCATTTTCCCATTTGATCGTCCAAGTCATTGTTATATGTTTCTGCTAAGTTTTTGAGCTGCTGCAATTATCTCTTCATTACTGAGAGTATTCAACTTGTTGAGAAACCAGATATCAATTAGTTTGTATGCCTCAATCCTCTGTCGCAATGATGATTCAAATTGATCTATGATATCAAGGAAATTCTGAGTTCGAAATTTTTCTTTTGGGGTCAGCTCAACTTCTGATGCTTGGACACAGTCAAGAGGTGACAAACGCACGTTTATTTTGCGTTTTCGCTGTGTTTCATTCTCATACCCTGTGCAATTAGAACCAGCTAACTCAGCAGCTTTCATGTGATATTCTTCAAAGCTATCGCGTCTTGTTCTTATGAAGCTTGTAAACGACGCCAGTGCTGTATTCACGTCCAATCTAAGGTTCTGCAGAATTCACTAGTTTTGTTTACTGACCCAAGATATCTTCCCAAAATACTGAGAATAGCCCCGTTTCCAACTTTGACATGTTGTTATGCAAACTTAGAGCAGTAACACGTGATTTTCCTGAATCTTCTTTGTCCTGTGAAATTTCAAAAAGTGCATTTTTATTTCTCTATAGCCTCGCAAAAGGGCTTTTGTAGCCAGTAGCGTACCAAGGGGGAAGCGGTCCGCCCCGGGCCCCCGCCTGGGAGGGGCCCCACCAGCCTTATTTCCTTTTTTTTTGGTTGTAAAAGCAAGCCTATGGGGCCCCACCAGTCTTATTTCATTTTTTTTTTTTTTTGGTTGTAAAAGCAAGATTTCCTTTTTTTTGGTTGTTGAATTGGAGATTCCGTTTTTTTTTTTGGTTGTGGAATAATGGAACTCCCGCCCCGGGCCCCCAAAGGCGTTGGTACGCCACTGTTTGTAGCATCTGCTCTGCATGACCAACGTTTATTGTTGTATGTTTTGGCACGAGAATGAGTTTTTGCATCGGAATTTTTCAAGCAATCGGTTAAAACTTTGTATCTGTTAGTTGAGGCCATAAAATGTACAAAAAGTTCTTCCAAAAAGGCAAAAAAACTTACAGTACTCAGGCAGCACTCGGCAGCAGTCTGCACTACAAGATTGAGTGAATGCCCAGGACAAGGTACTCATACTGCTAATTTATTTTCTGCCATTACCAACGCTTGAAGGAGATTGTACTTTCCGCTCATTGAAGAAGCGTTATCGTGTCTATTTCATTCTCCTTCAAAAACTTGCTCAAGCCTTGAAATATATCTTCAGCTTTGTGGCCCTGGTTAGGCATGAATATTAGAAATCTTTCAATAGGAATTCCTCTTTCTTTTTATGTCGATTAGTTTGTATTTTGTGGCGGTCCATAATACTAGATGAGTTTTTTCGGAAAAATCGAAAAATATAAAAAAACGACATATTACAACTTTACTTTATTCTATTGAAAACGTGTTAATATGAAACAGTAGGCCTACATTCTACATTATTAATGGTTTTATTCTTACTTTCTTACCGGGTTCCGTGTGAATAAAATATTTCAGGACCAGGACCAAAGCCAGGACCCAGGAGCAGTTAATCACTATTTATTTCTACACACACTGCCTATTGAACAAACTACTAACTTTAACATTAAAACTAAACTATACACACTAATTAGTAACTTAACTATTTGGTTATTATTTATGTTAAACTATCGTGAACGCTTGCTTGAACAACTATGCAGAAGATGACGAGTGCGCCTTCATATGCGACAGCAATGCCTTCTAGAATTGTCTCCCTTGCGCTCCGTGTTTTCTGTCGCCTTCGCGAAACTTCCGGCTGGCAGATAGTGGGAGATATTCTTGCCAGGCTGGTCAAACACCCAAACACCACATTAAGTTAAACCAAATGCAAACGATAAATGATGATTACGATCACCAAACTTTTATACTATTTATTTACTAAAACAAAAAAACCTGATTTTAAAAATTGATGCAGAATCATTTTTCACGTGGACAGTGGTCGCGGGATCCTTTGTGGTGCGGGCCCCCTTTGTGGTGCGGGCCCATAGGCTGCAGGCTAGGTAGCATATGCTTAAATCCGGCCCTGCTCTTAAGGTTGTCGTTTCGAATGCATGTATTTCCTTTTTTTTTTCTCTTGTAATCTTGCGAAAAAAAGGCCGCATGATTTTTTTATTTTCTTATTTTCCTAACTTTTCTTTATTTTTTCTTATGTTAATGCACTTCTTTTTAGGTTTCTGAAAGAGCCTTATATCCCCCGGTTTGTCTGTCTGTGGACAAGTATCCCACAATGCAAAGCACAACAATCGCAACAATTGCAACAATCACATCTACAATACACCTCAGCAACAATCACAACAATCATAATAATCGCAACATTTGCGCCTTTGGCATTCGCAGCATTTACATTTATAATAATAAGGAAATTAAAGGAATAATGCAACATAAATGACGTATCAGAAGCCGTTACGAAGCACTGTGATTGGTTTACTAATTGCTATCCCTACCTTGTTTTTTTATTATTTTAATTTTTTTTATTATTATGGGTCGTCTTTAAATTTATGCTTTAGCACAAAATTATATTCACTAGTTTTTTTTGGCTTTATAAATTGAGGCAAATAATGCAATTATCATTCTTATTTTAAATTTACAATTCCCAATCAAAAGAACATTTAAAAATGAAAATACGTATAAATAATTTACAAAAATGCGTTTTTTTTTTGGTCCTGTATCGGAAATCATATTATTGGTGATAATACTTTATTTCAGAATATTTTATAACGTTATTTTCTGAGCTGAATAAATGAATTCCTATAAGATAAAATAAATAAATCTTATCTCCACTATCTACAAAGGCTATAACAAGCAGATTAAGGGAGATCCAGCTGGTTGTAACCTTATTTGTATAAAAAAAACAACGGGAAAATAAACAATAACAACGGCATCAGTGTGAAAAGCATTTACAGTGGTACCTCGACATACGAATTTAATTCGTTCCGTGACGATCGTTATATATCAAAAAAATCGTATATCAAATCAATTTTTCCCATAGAAATTAATGGAAATAGAATTAATTTGTTCCAGTGATAGGAATTTACCTCCCCAAAAATAATTAACATGCTTTAAATACCAACCAAATATAGATTTAATATAAATACAATGTTTATTGTATGCATGATGTAAATGTACTATATTTTTTTACTAAATGTACTATTTTTTTTACTTACACTAAGACTAATCACTATCACTGCCACTCTCACGTCTGTCCCTTTTGGCCGCACTTGCAGTGCGTGTATCGCCACTAAGACGTGGTCTTTTCCAAAGGAAATGATCAAGAGAGATCTGTTTCTGTCTCTTTTTTAGAATGTTTCTAAAATGCGCAAGGCACGTGTCATTGAACAATGCACTGGCTCTCCCTGTAAACAATTTCTTCGGGTATCTCTTTTCAACAAGTCGGACACTTCTTGCCACTTAGCAAGGATATCACGAATTTCATGTGAAGATAGCACCTCCTCCTTCTCGACCTCCTCCTCACTGCTG
Source organism: Thereuonema tuberculata (assembly GCA_023159025.1). NCBI lineage: Eukaryota > Metazoa > Arthropoda > Chilopoda > Scutigeromorpha > Scutigeridae > Thereuonema > Thereuonema tuberculata. The sequence goes on from JAFIDM010002131.1 coordinate 60,660,090, forward strand.
AGTTCCTGCATCATCTCTGAGTGCGTCATGTCTTTTAACTTCTTCAGCTCCTCCGTCGTGAGTTCTTCTGCATGCTTCTGCACCAGATCCACAACATCTAGCTCTACTAGCTATTCGTATCTCAAAAATATCTACGTATTTCGAGGCGTAAATTATATGAAAATTTTCGTCGTATATCAAGAAAATCGTATGTTGTGGCGTTCGTATCTCAAGTATAACTGTATTTAACTTCTTACTAAAATACAATGCAAATAAACAAAACAAAAAGAAAAATAAGAACAATTGCAACCTGCCTTACTGGTTGGGTTAGTTGTAACAGCAACCAAATTTAAAATATAAACTGGTGTTTGTAGAACTTAAAGTGATTATTACTTAATCCTCAGCTGAGCCGTTAGAGTCGCAGTTATGAAAAATGTACAGCTTATCACCAGAAGTACATTTTTAAGATTCCAGTTCTTACATTCAGTGTACTGATACCAAGTTTCACTATTGTGATTATTTTTAGCTCAAATTGAAGAAGTTGCAGCTGCCATAATGGAACACAGAATGAATAATGCACACGAGTCCAGCAATGCTCAGATAAAATCAAGACAACTGGATATGTCTTACTCAACAATGTAGAAAGTCCTCTGTCAAATGCTGAAGTTTTTCCCCAATCAACATCTCCATACTCGAGCTTTGATTCATGGTGATGAAAAAAACTCAACTGCAGTTTGTCCTGATATTCCGATGTAGATGCATGGTGCCTGACCTTGGAAGATCTTCTGAAGTGACAAGGCACAACTTATATGAACGACAGTAAATTTACTGCATTTACGCTGTAAATAAACCTCATATTCTCCAGCAAACTCTTTTATACTCACCGGAAGTCACAGTGTGGTGTGGTTTCACTGCATCGATTATCATCAGTACTTTTTCGAAGAAATTCATCTGACAAGACCAGTGACTTCTATTATCTCTGCTGTTAGATATCTAGAAATGCTGCTCAACTTTGCTGTTTGAGCAGCAAAATGCTGAATTCTATGATATTCTTGCAAGATGGACCGCCATCTTACATTGTATTGCATTTACAGCCTGAATTACAACAACAATTGTAACGCCTTTGCCGTGGTTCTTAGGCGCACATGTGAGGAAAGGGTTATGATAAGGAGAATTTACGCAGTGGAATGTCAGTTGTAACGAAGCAGCTGGGCCCAAATTTTACCTCGTCAAGGAATTGAGAAATAAAGGAAAAGGATTCGGAGAGTAGAATCGGTGTTTGACTGTGAAGCCGGTAGGATTGGGGACTGTTTTTGTAAGCAGAGCCTTAGGGGCTAATGGCGACGCAAGGTCTAGTCAGGTCGGTGACCCCAATGGATGGCTGACGGGACAGGCCTGGGGCATCCATCACTTGGATCAGCGTTCGTTTCCCTACGCTGCTGGCCGAGACAGGGGACAATAAACAAATGACTGAGTTAAGATGGGTTATAGCTAATGAGTGATACAGTAGCTAGTTTAGAAAATATAAGAGATTTAATGAAGGATAATATATATATTTTCAGGTAGATGAGTATAATGGGAGTATACATTGCCCCGGGGTTTGAAACATAGTAAATAATATATAAAACACCACACTAACACTAATGATAAATATTGTAATGGCGTTCTGAGGCGCCTGAACAGTTCAGTGTCCGCCGATGATGACACACAGTTCGTAGAAGTCTCTGGAGCGATGACGAAGGTAAGAGTTCAATTGTACTCTTGGTCATTCGAAGAGCATCTGCCGGTCGGGTTTAGATTTCCTGGTTGGGAGGGCCGGTTTCGATCTGGTGAGACGCACTTTCGCTTTGCAGGCCCGAAGATTCACAGAACGCTCTTTAGACGTAATGATAATCCTCGGAGCTGCAAACTATAGCTGAGTCCTGCCTTTCCAGCAGACATCAACCTATTCCTTTTAGAGATGGGCCAAATGGCTTTCGCTTGGCACAGAGTCTACCTTCCTTCGGTAGAAGTCAGCGTCCGGAGGGTGGCAAGAGTAGCTGGCCGCCTGCCCTTCTCGGACGCTCCCGGCTCACTGTTTTCATTTCACTATTATTTCAAAGCACTGTCCCCCCCCCCCGGAGTGACGTCACCTAATGTAAAAGTCGCCAGCCTATCTACGGAGACATCTGATGACAGGCTGGGAGAAAGAAGGAGGACAATAAAGTAAAAATGAAGAAAAGGCAAGATGGATGCCAGATGGGGAAGTCACTATAAAAAGCATCCGTTTCGAGAAGACAAAGAGGCGTTAAGACTATGTTTTGGGAAAATGAAGAAATAAGCAAATACATCCGAAGATATTTTCATACAAAGGTGATGTAAGTAAAGGATAGGAGAGGGAGAAAGATGTAACAATCTTGAGCCGTTTCACAATTCATAGAAAATAGAATAATTAGTTGTGCATTTCTCATGGCATGGCAATCTCATTTGTCTGACCGCAACCCGTGTGACTTGTGGTTATGGTACAATCTTAAAAGGTGTATCAAGGACATATTCCTGATTTAGCAACCTTGAAAAACTGAATAATGCAGCATCTGAGGCAAATCAATGCAGATCTTCGGCGTTGCACTGTAAAAAAAAAAAATCTTCAGAGAAGGTAGGTTTTACAACATCTGAACGGAGGACAAGTTGAGCCATATCTGTAGGAGAAAGTAGGGTAATGCCGTTCACTCAATAGCGTTACTCAAATTTACAAAAACATAAATGTAAAAAGAAAATAAATGTAAAAGAACTGTGAACATTTTGCGCATATGTATTCTGGTTTAAGTGAAAAAAATATTACGTACATAGCAATTTATAATTTTATGAATTGAGCAGTATTGCCCGATATGGCCATGCGCTCATAATTTCAACTAAAAATTTAGCTTTCAGAATAGTCCCATCTGTAGTTCTTTCGGCTGTCTACACCACTGCACACATTATTTAGAGGAACCATATCTCATTGTTTCTTCAGAATTCTCCACAAATACAGCAACTTTCATCTATCATATCTTCTTCCAGTGGGTCATCATCATCAGTGGCGCATTGTCTTCTTCTGAGCTATTATCATTACATTAATGAGGTGAGCATCAGTACCCTTCGTAGCCATATTGGATTTTAATGTGTTGTGGTCGGCATAACAACATACTTTAAAAACACACAAACAAAGGAATGCATAGCTAAATGTATAGACTTTGCAGACTTAATAATCAAAGTAACAATTTCAAATAACGTTGTGCTTATCTTAAGTTAAGATGATGTAGAATTACATAAAATATCAAATGCTAAAATAGCAATCGTGCAACACAAAAACACACTTCTTCTCACGGCCACCATTCGTTTACTGGAGACTTACGATGATGTTCGCTAGCTGATAGCATCAATCATTTGTTTACAAATCTATTCTGTTTAGAGATATTTGAATGAACGGGATTATCCGCTGAGCGTCATTGCCCTACTTTCTCCTAATATCTACATAAAACGAAACCCTATGTTCTAGAAACTACTTTTGTTCTAAATTTAAATGGTTAAATTTCGTCCAGTATAATTTTCGTACAAGGCTCTGAACACATCCTCTTTAATTATGGCCACCTTGTATTTTATAATTTATTATGTACAGTAGTTGTTTATATTTTGCCCTAAACGTTTCACATAATTTATGTAATAAATCTACTAACAATTAAACTGCTAACCACAAATATTGAATTTCAGGCTATCAAACCTTCACTGATTTATTCTTTCCTGTAGTTGATTACTGTAATGTAACAGTTACAGTTCTAAAACAGTCCCGACTTTCCAGAAATAACCAAAGTAGCTTAATACGTTTTCATTTTGTTAACATTTTTTTATATTTTATTTTTAGGTAAACGAATAGGTACAGAATGTTGGGGCAATGAAGTTTGTATAAGACGTAAAATCTGTAAGGTGCCGATAAATAATCCTAAAAACCGATGTTACCAAAAAAATACGTGTTGTAAAGCAGGTGAGTGCTATTTAATTGAAAATTCAGTCTTAAAAATCCTAAAGAAATAAATCTGATGAGAGTTCGGCACAAGAAAGCTTTATTCCCTAGACAAAAACAAAATAAACTGGTTTAATATTGTACAGGAAACAATAGCAACCCCGTATACGTTTCAGTTTTAGTCCACTTCCTATACAAGTGGCAGCAGACCTGAACTCGTATTTTTCCCCACCTCTAGAAGGTTCCAATAAGGTATCACGCGTGTCTGTACGACTTTTAGCTTGGGCTGCAGAGCTGGCGACGGGCGGACAAAACAATAACAATAAAACTAGTTGACATTGTAGCTGAAAGGATTTTAATTTGTAAATATTGATATAATCTGCCTCAGATTTCTTTCGATTAGTATTGGATTAAGTAATAAATAACATTGATGCATGAGTTTCATCAAGTAAATAATCGTAACAATAATTTTAACTATCACTATTCAGGATTATAGTTTTCTAATAGGAAAAAGCATGCATTATTGTTAGCCACTTAGTAATGGTTTACAAATCTGAACTGATGGAAAACAAAAAAAAAGCAACAACACATGTTCTTGAAAGTTCCTATAAAAAGAAAGATGTTTACTTGATCTCGTTTCTTCCAAAGCACTGATTTCTCTTTGCAATTTAAGGACGAATACCTGCAAACTCGGGCTTTGTAGTTGAGGTAGCAAGACAAAATTGCTTCTTTTCTTAATGTGAAAGAACAAGAAATTGCGAAGAAGGGAAGAATTTCATTGTATAACCTGCTTTCAAAGATAATAGGATCAGAATCCACTTTAAATAATGTATCGGAGAATTACTAAACTTCAAAAAGATGTGGAAAACTAATAGGATGCATTTGAATATTAAATTACAATTTTTGAATGGATTGATAAAATGTATTCTGACAAATGCCTATGTCAGAATTAAAAGTAAGCTACTTCTTAAATTGATTGAGGTGTATTCTCATACAATTTTGCTAAGAATAAAATGAAGAGCTATAAAGGAACTAAGATTAAACAAGAAAAAGCGAAATATAAATTTAGATGAACTGAGCTTATTTAAGTAATAGAAAGGTGAAATCTGTTACTTGGTACTAAAGGAAATCCACAAGGAAAAAAGAGGCACTGAATATCTCACTCCATCTTAGAATGTTTCAACGAAAATAAAAAGTCTTTCAAAGAAATGAAAATTATGTCAGAAAGAATCTGCTTGAGTTTGTAAAAAGTCCGTATAACTAAAATTAAATGTTTTAATGATAGCGATGGTGTATGATGATGAATAAGAAATGAGATAATGATAACTTATATGAACAAAACGTACATTAACAATTTTTCGAATGATGGGAAGTTCTGAAAGGCAGTGTTCTTTTTTCTATGTATTGTCAGTGTAGGAATTGAAGATTTCTCATTCAAGTTTGCTCATAGAATTGATTTTGAGTTCAGGTTTAAGGATAAGAAATGTAAGTAAGCATTCAATCATATAGTAGTTTATTCTTTACCTTTATAGTTTCAGAATAAAAACATTCAATTTAGAACATTTCTGAGGAGATAAGATTAAGTACGGAATCGACATTCTCATGGATGTCTATGGAGGCCAAAAGTCCACTCCTTCCACTTACACACCTCTCTCAAGAAAACAGCCATAACAACTGCAGTCGATTTAATTTGCCTTCGCCGATTTTTTTTTTCCGGTTTCAATATATTATGCCTTTTTAGCATCTGCTGGGTTGTTGTTGTTTTTTTTTAAAGGAGAGATCCACACATTTCTATTCAGCTTCCTTCAAATTGATAGATGCTTAAGTCAAGGTTGGGGAAGTCGGGTTTCCTAAGCAGAGTTAATTCTCAGTTCTTCTCTATTTAATAGGTATTGTAAACATATAGAATTGCCATATTTGGGTGTTGGAGAATCCTCATGTGTCTCAGGAGATTCCTTTGCACCAATAGAATGACACAGTGTAGTGTGACTTCACTGCTTTGTTCATCATCGGTCTGTACTTTGCTGAAGAAATGACACCAAACGGTCCCGTGACGGGCTCCGTCAATGCTGTGAGTTATCAACGAATGCTGCTTGATTTTTTTATTCTACAACTTCAACAGCATGGATACCTCAGATCCACCATATTTATGCAGGATGCACCACTCACTCACATTGGATTGGGTGTGCAGCAAGTCTTATGGCAGCTTTTAACAGAAGACAGAATAATTAGTCGAGCATTTCCTACGAGTTGACCAGCCCGTTCGCCTGATCTCACTCCCTGTGACTTTTGTTTATAGGATATTTGAAAATCTTGGTCACCAAGAAGGCGTGGATAACTTAGCAATGTTAAAGGACCAAATAACCCTGTACGTGAGGCAAATCGCTGGAGATCTGTTGCGTTCTGATGTAGGGAATGCTGTTCATAGAATGCACTTATTGGGACAGTTGCAAGGAAAAACAGGTGTATTGAATCACATCTGTAATGATGCCAAATAAAAATTACTATTGATTGTAAACTTACTTTATTACGTCCAATTTTCTCTATACATGTAGCTTCCAGCGCCTTTTTTTTTTCTTAGTGCGAAATTTCGAATTAATTTTTCTTTTGAAATCAAAACCCCTTGGTCTAAATAGTGTTTACACCAAATTTGATGGAGTTTGATGGTTTTTGGTATTTGGGCTCTAAGCACCTCCTCTTTAATTATGGCACCATGATGGAATATTCAATAATAAAAATAATAATAATAAAACAGTAAAAAATAATAGAAGTTAATGATATAATTAATCTAGGGAATATAGAAATTAGAATCCGGTAACTGCCACACGGTCCACGGAGGATCACGTGATCGTTGTTGTCTTGGTCACGTCAGCTGTCCAGTTCTGTCGTCCACTAAAGCTGGACGAGCATTTCCTAACATCAGAGCTGCGGAATGGAATTGCTCAGCTGGCGGTGACTAATCAATGCCACGTATTATATGTTCGTTGTTGCCTCTCCCACGCGTGCCTATTTTGGGAACGGGCGGCACAGGACAAAACATGTTAACAGTAAACCTTTTATGGAATACAATGTCGTAGATAGACTATTATATTATAGCCCAATTACAAAACAGTTCATTACTAATTATAAAACAAAGAATAAATGCAACATAGAATTAGAATTTACTCAGATTGTTTACGTTAGAAATCGTAGATAGTGAGTTTTGCAAACAGACGACATCACCGATTCGTTCTCGATTTTTTTGTTTTCTTACTTTCTTATTTTGATTAAAAATCTCTTATAGCCCATCTTACCTTATCTTACACAGCTAAATACCTATACTCCGATATGAAACAATTTTTAATCTTCACTCAGAAATTAAAGACAAAAATATATGAATCGAGCGAGAAAATTGATGCCGATTCCTCGTTTAAGCAACGCAAAGGGTTTCGTGATTGGCTGTCTGGAAACGATTGTTCCCGCCGCTATCGTATG
>JAFIDM010002131.1:60667921-60701798 GCA_023159025.1 Thereuonema tuberculata
TGATTCCGCTATAGCTCGTCCTTAAAACCTACTGCGGTTTGCGTTTTCAGACTCCCGCGGACTCCAGCTGAAGGCCTGTGAAGTCCGTTCTTCAGTGACTAATTCGCACTGGGCTTCAGAGTGAGTGCAGCGGTGCTCAGTAGCCTCCTCAGCGTCGAGCATGCCAGCAAAACAAATTATAACATTGTAACTTTGTAAGTAAGCTAATTCCTGTTGTTGTTTTTTTCTCTCTCTCCTTTCAATTTTTATGACACTGACAATAAATAATGTACACTCGTATTTAATGTTTCACAATTTTGTGGACTGTTGTGCTTATGAAATGTCGTGAAACTCGTAAAAATGGAGAAACGAGCTGCTGCTTTTGTCCATACTTGTATTTTAGGATTTTTATTTATCACATGGTTTCTCTAGTAAAAAATACTATTTTTTATCACGTGGTTGTGGACTGAGTTTGTATTTCATTTTGTAAAAAAAAGTAGAAGAAAAATTTTCAAATAAGGTAGGTTGCCCAAATAAGGCCCGGTTTCAAATAAAACCCATCCTTCATTTTATTAATAGAACGTTGACAATTTACCAAGATTAGTTATGTTTCAGACAGGTCCTGGCTTCTAGCGGCTACACCAAAAATTAGGTCCGTTGAAGTGGATAATTTCACTATGTTTGTTTCAGTTGAACAGTAAAAGTCGCCCGAAGCTTTTGTCGTTACTATTTCAACTTAATTTGATAAATCGTCTTCATTTTTGGCAACTGAATGTACATACACATGCTTTATGTCATTTTAAAAGTGTGTAATGAGTAGAATAAGATACTGTATTTGATATTTTCCAATTGACGTGCATTTAAATACTTTTTAGTAAAACAATGCATGAAAGCATGGGTTAACAGGGGGCTCCAAATAAGGCCCTCCATTCTATAATATAAAGTAATTATATATAATGAAAAAAAATATAACAAAAATCATCAAAGCTAGTTTTAAATTCACAATTTTATAAATTAATTACTAATTAATTGTTAATTTGAAGCTTAATATTTAGTCAGAACTAAATGTTGGAAATTGGCTGTTTTCACTGCCAAGCTCTTGTCCCTGTGGGCGAGTTTACCTGTGACTAGTAGTGGGCCTTATTTGGAACAGGGGCTCCAAATAAGGCCCTTCAGTTATATTTTCAAAACTGTGTTATTACAGAAAGAATTTCAAATGTCACTAATTCTAAATTTACTTTTTCATAACAGCACACCTTAAACTACCTTTCAAGACAGTTTTCAGAATTTTCACTCTTGCAGTAGAAATGTAAAAAATCTTTAAACGTTTGGTGGGCCTTATTTGGGCAACCTACCTTATAAATAAATGTGTACAAAAACAAACAGTATTTTTAATCTTACTATAAGTTTTGTTTCACTTCGAAAAAATAAAATGTTATTTTATTGTTTATTATTATTGTTTATATTTTGAATTACGTAAACAGGGTCCAAAATTCAAAATTCTCTGTACAAACTTTTAGGTAGGTAGGAATACAATACAAGGTTATACAGGTAGGAATACAAAAACAAACCGTCTTCATAGTGAACGCCAATCGAATGTACTAGAAGGTACACTAAAGTTCATGGATAAAAGACAACAAGTAAAGTAGACAACATGTTTATTAACCCTATGTTGACAATATGACAATCAAATGATCCAGTTTCCAGTCAATCTCTGTTGCAACGCGCAAACATTTGATGATTGAGTACACGTCAGTTGGGAATCATTCACGATACAATCGTTCAGCGGCTCTTCCGTTTCTGTTCGCTCGCTGCCCTGTAGACTAGGTGCATATCTGCCCTCTCAGCTCAACGCTGCAAATGACGATGGCTCACACTGCCCAACTAATGTGTTGTCAACAAGCGCCCTCTAGCACCTTCGGGTGGCGTTTGGAGAAATACGCTCCACTATGAATACGGTTTATTTTTGTTTTCTGATCTTTGTTTGTACATGGAATTTCCAATCTCCCTGTGTATGGGGGCACCATAATCTTTTAAGGGCTTAGGGCCTCTAAAGGTCTTCATCGGGCCCTGGGTTGTCATAATATAATGACTCTCTGGTGTACAAGCAATGTGTATGATGAGAATTGTCTTACATCTCTTCTTTTATGTGAAGGAATAATTCAAATATTCTTTATTGATTCTGAAACAAGGAACAATACAATCTCTGGAATTGAATATGACCTTGCGACGCTTTGTGAACACGTGCCTTCAATGCCAATGCGGCAAGAGCCCAACGTAGTTGCCGCCTGGAAATTTACAGCCGTTGCGCATGCCTGACTCACCATTCTACTGAGTAGGTAGAATGGTCGACGTCCTGCGCCATTGTCCCACGTCCTCATCCGGCAACAAATGGATCATCGTGGTGATCACTTAACAAAGTTTGCGATCACCAACACGAATGCTACAGCAACAGAAGTAGCGAAGTTCTTCACCAATGAGATCCTCTTGAAGCACGAAGCTCCACAGATCCTGTTATCGCTCAGAAGAACACAGTTTCACTGCCGTAGTTGAAGAGACCCTCCGAGTGTGCCGCATAGTATACATCATAAGACAACGTCCAACCACTCACAGACGGACGGACAAATGGATAGACTCAACCGTACACCAGCCACCTTGATCTCTATGTATGTAGAATGGAACATATCAACTGGGATGCTATCCTGCCATTTGGGATGTTCGCCTACAACGCAACAGTAAAGGATAGCACCGGCTTCCCGCCATTCTATTTAGTCCACGGCCGAAATCCTAGAATGACAATCGACACTCAGATACAAACCGCAGTTGAGCCCACTCAGGATTTTCCAACGATGCTATAGAGTGCATTAGAGTATGAGGCTCGAATTAATATGACCGAGGTCCAACTGACCAACAGACGCACCTACCACACAAAACGCCGCCCAACAACGTACAAAGCCGGTCAGTTTGTGTGGATTCACAGGCTTACATGCAAAGTAGGCCTACCCGAGAAACTGCTATTCTCTTGGCATGGCCGTATGAAGCTATCTGCCAAACATCGCCAGTGACATACGAATACAGAGCTACAGATTAATATACAACCTAAGGACCACCCAGATAACGACATTGTGAGAATGAAGCCTTTCTCAATGACGACCTAACGCCTGCACAACAAACCATAACGCAGAACCCTCCGATTGAAGGAAAAGAACTCCGATCTGGTAGAATTCTCCCCAACCTTGTTATTTAGTGAACTTGTGACCTTGATATTAAGTGAACTTTTGACCCGGATATTTAATCCTTGTGTAAATAGTTAATCCATTGACATGCAGACACACACCAGCCACTATTTTGCCACTAAAATACTCCAGAATTCCATTGTGCACAAACAAAAGAACACACTTTTGTTTTTCTCGGTTTATACCAACACATAACCCATAAAACATGCACACGCTTTTTGCTCATAATTATTTTCTTGTAAGTAGTAATCAGATAATCATTTGTAAATATTGTAATTTATGTTAATAATTTTAATTTTAATTTTCGGGACGAAAAGCTTTTGGGAGGGAGTAATGAAAGGATGTATATTTCTGATTTTATGTGTTTTAATCTTTATGAATTTTATGTGTCTTCCAATATTTTCCGTTTCTCATTTATGTCAAAAGTAATTCTTTACCGTTCCTTATTTATTTCCAAATTTAATTGATTTCTCTGTTAATCGTCTGGATTGTTTTTTGTTTTTTGTTTTTTTTTTGGTTGTTAAAATAGGATTGGACTGGTTTTTTGTTTTGTTTTGTTTTTATTGATAATATACATGAATTAACAAATCAGTCCCGTTAGGGAAGTTAATTTCCCTGTCAACGGGTGCTGTTTTTTTATGTTAAAATATACATATGTAAAAAATAATTAAAACTATTTAAAAACTAAAGATAAAACATAAATTTTTGGCCAGGTGAGAGAGTGATTAGAAACAAAACAAAAACAATAGCCATATAACAAGAGTAGCAAATAAAGAAGTTATTTACGTTTAAATAAGGATTTTCATTATTACCTATCTACATTATATTTACATATTTAGTTACAGACTAACTAAACGTATATACATATATGTTACTTCATGGTATTTTTTGTTTCTAACTTATTTATTTATAGAGATAAACATACAAACAAAAAGCCTATTCTTAAATGTAGATATATATACACACAAACACATACATATACAAACATAAATACACTAACATACATTCACACATATAACAATATACAGTGGGTATTTACATATATACACAGAAGTATATACATTGAGTCTTTAGAGTGATTGAATATATCAGTATACAATCTTCTGGTGGTTTTATATATACAGTATATATATATTTTTATATATACAGTTTTATATATATACAGTGCAACTTGGATAATTCGAAGCTGAAGGGGCCACTACAAAACTTCGAATTATCCAAGTTTTCGAATTAAACAAGTTACATCTTTTAACTTTAATTTCAAGTCCACTGAATGCTTGAAAAGATTATTCTGTCAATAAGTAAATATTTATTCAGAAAGATCATGGTATGAAAGACTTAAACACTATATGTATGTAAACAAAATAAGATTTATATTACGTAAGCTACAGTACATATTACATTCAATTCAGAAAATTATAGTTTTCAAAAAATTGTGAAATGTCTGATTGTTTTGTAGAATTCAGTCGCTTAAGGTTAGCAAAATCATCAAGCATGTTTAGTGAACGGAAAACAGCTTCACTTACGTTGGTTTGTCCTTCAATGTACCGACGAAATTCGGCGCTATCCCGTACTCGTTGGCGATTTGGCATTTCTTCTTCACACCCTTTTCCACCTCGCGAATGACGGCGACCTTTTCAGCGAACGTTAAATTCTTGTACACGCGTGGTTTACTGAAAGACATGGTGAAACTGACAGCAGGAAGCTCGAATGGCGTCTGAAGCGTCACGTGTCGACTGGCGTCACGTATCGAACGGTGGCGGGAAGGGGATTTCAGTTGTCACATGTCGAATTTCTTAACGATGAAACGCCGAAAAGTCGTTAGGTTTCGAAATTTTTTATAAAAAACTTGAACTTCGAATTATCCACGATTTTTTAACATTGATTTAATAAGAAATTCAAGGGACCAAGAGAAATCTTCGAATTAACCACGATTTCGAATTAAAGACGTTCGAATTATCCAAGTTGCACTGTATATATATATATTACTAATACATGTATTGTATATGGTAATGTTCACTAATATTTGTTAGTTAATTTCTATTATTTTGTATATGTTCATATATATACGTACCTATACGTTTACAAACATATTATACAATAACAATTTCATTAATAAGGAAATTATAAATTGCTGGGCTGCTTCCCAAAAACAACTCCTTGTTGTAGTCAGAACACAGTTTGGAAATAATATGAAGGTACAGTATACACATTTAAATACGTATCTTTATTCACACACATACACACAACTGCATCTAATCATACATTCATAAGCACATTTGTTTCAATTTGATCATAAGCATATTTGTTCTTCTTCAAGCGTTTATTATTAACCATTTTTTTATTTGTTTTTTAAATATTGAAATTTTTGTGTGATCTAATTTTATATCTTTATTTATATTATTTATTGTTTTTTCTAATAAGTGATTAATATGATGTTCTCCATATTTATTATGTATGAAAGGATAATCGATTTTAATTTTTCTGTTGTCTCTGAGGATGACATTTGTTTCTCTTTTTCTATTTTTCAATTCTATTATTTTACAGTAATTTTGAGTTAATATGTATTAGAGAAATTTTTATTGGGGATTTAATATTTCGTATTTTAGTAATAGCTTATTTCTTTAGTTCTCATCATTCCAATATATCTTGTAAATATTAATTTTAATATTTTATTTTGAATGTTGTTAATTTCTTTGAGATTTGTCTGTGTGGTATTCGCCCACACTTAAACTGCATAATTAATTATAGAGTCAAAAAAGGCATAATAGCCTCCACACTGAGGCTACTTATTAATTAAGCCGAAACTAGTCTGACTATTTTTAACATGTTTTTAATTTTTTATTTTTTATTTTTTATTTTAATTCATTATAGTTTTATCATGTGCGTTGGCTGGAACTTTGAACTTTTTTTAAAAGAGGTCTTTAATATGATAAAATATATGAAAGTACATTAAGCCGTTTGTATATGTGATTTATGTGATTATTCCAGGTGAAAGCTAAAAATTATATTTTCTGTACTTGTGCATGCTATTCGCTAAATTTCCAAAAAGGCTTTGGGATGGGGGGGGGGGGGGAGCCCAATGTCAAGTAGGGCCTAGGGGCCCTTGGTCTTTAAATCCGGGCCTGATCAGTTAAATTTCTCCCCGCTGATTTGTTAATCTATCAACCAATCAAGTGATGTTCTTTAAATTTAAATTGCTCCAATCATCATTTAATCTTTTGTTTCTGATTGTCTATTTAAACCGGTGTTTCATAACTAAATCAGTTAGATCTTGTTTTGTCAGTCACTTTACTTTGCTGTTCCCATCACATCCCATGACAATATCAAGGAATGACTTTTTAAGCTTTTGCAAGCAACGGAAAAATAATTTAATTGTATCACAGTTATTGAGATAACGGTAAATTCGACTTCTACGTAAGACTTTAAAAAAAAATCATAAGCACAATTGTGGTTTGAAAAAAATAGTGGTTTGTTGTATCTTGAAGCTGTTTTTTTCTAATTACAATCAGATTCAGATTTTTGTGTAATTCCATGTAAGCTTGTATTTGAGAAGAAATAAGAAAATTTTTAAAAAATATATTAAAATAAGAAAGCTTCTTATTTGAATAACTTACTTTTCTTATCCTTTACTGGGAATTGCCTGATGTGATTAGAGCAAATCCACTTTTAATACGTATATGTTTTATTTATTTTTTTCTATCTTACCTTTCATTTATTAAAAAAGTATATTTACAAAGAAATATTATTTGTCTTTTCTTCATCTGTTAGGTAAATCAATAAAAGGAGATTGTATTCCTCCTTTCTATTGCACAGCAAAGGACAACTGTAAATTTGGATTCCCACATTCATGTTGTAAGAAATTAAGGGCCGTATGTTGTCATCAAGGTAAACAAAGACCTTCACATAACATTCACTCACAATCTGTAGTAAAATGATTTTGACTAAAATTTTAAATGTTAATAGGTTTGACGTTTTTCTACAGCACCTTTTCTGTATCTAGTTGTATTCTAATGAAACAGTATACAGGCAGTCCCGGATTACGAACGAGATACGTTCCTGAGAACGTTCGTAAGTCGGATTTGTATGTAACTCGGATCCCTGATGAACAATGCATGAACGGTAATAGTAATAATAATAATAACAATATTGTAATGGCTCGTACATGGGTAACAATAATGCAGTGTAATGCTGTAATAATAATAATACACACTTGGTAGCATGTACTTTGGTTCTTGACCCGCCATGTTGTCTTATCTAGGGAAACCCATGAATAGAAACATGTATATAATTTAATAATAATAATAATAATAATCTATATTACTAAAATCTTTTATTTCTCTGTCTGTCTGTCTGTCCGGCGCAATTTTCTGAGCGAATGGAAAATAGAAATAATTTTTACAATGAAACATCCGCGACAGGAATCGAACCTGCAACCTTCTGATCCGAAGTCAGATGCCTTATCCATTAGGCCAAAGGGACTACAACTCTCTTCATATGGTTTTTTGACTCCTTTCCTTTCCCCCATCAATAAGGAATGTATTCAATCTTTTTTTTGAATCTCAAGATTGTTTATTTATTTCACATCAGTCAGTTTATTTGTAATTCAAAACTGACAATTAGAACGATAATTGCCGAAACGTTGCAATATTTTAAATATTCTTACTTAACCAAATCCTATGTGATATTGAAAAATATGTGGGTGTACACGCCAGATGTTGGAGTAAAGAAAACAGAGTCAAGAAAGAGAGAAGCACTCTTTTTTTGAGGTGGAATACCGAAAAAATCATTATTTGCAACTCAAAAACCATCAATAAATGTAACTCAAACGTCACTGAAAAGTGACAATCTATATTACTAAAATCTTTTATTTCTCTGTCTGTCTGTCTGTCCGGCGCAGTTTTCTGTGAGAATGAAAAATAGAAAGAATTTTTTCAATGAAACATCCGCGACAGGAATCGAACCTGCAACCTTCTGATTCGAAGTCAGACATCTTACCCATTAGGCCATGGGAACTACAACTCTCTTCATATTGCTTTTTTGACTTATCTGTCAAAACTGAACTGACTTTGACTGAAAAGTAACAATTGTAATTAAAAAGAAAGTAAAAAAAAAAAAGACGCAGTACGTCATTAGGTAGAATACTGAGAAATCAGTATTTGT
Organism: Thereuonema tuberculata; assembly: GCA_023159025.1. Taxonomy (NCBI): domain Eukaryota; kingdom Metazoa; phylum Arthropoda; class Chilopoda; order Scutigeromorpha; family Scutigeridae; genus Thereuonema; species Thereuonema tuberculata. The sequence goes on from JAFIDM010002131.1 coordinate 60,676,300, forward strand.
CACTTAAAAACCACTGAAAAGTATCAATTGGAATTGGATAAACGAGATGAACGAGAGTGTCGATAATATCAATCGAATGATAAGTCTAAGAATACAAGGAGAGACTACAGAGCATACAATACAAGTGCGAATAAAATTGACACTTCTGATAATCCATCACACGAACATCTCTGTATGCCCAAGTGTCTGAACGCATTGAATCTCAGCGGAATTCCTCAACATCGTTTGTCATTGAAGATTGGATCTCCAATAATATTGTTGCGAAACATCAATCCCAAGTTTGCATACTGCAATGGAACTCAACTTAAATGCTGTTCATTCGATAATGATCTCATAGAAACCGAAATTATAACAGAACTCACAAAGGAGATTTTGTTTTCATCCATAGGATGTCTATGGAACCATGCGGTAATCTACTTCCATTCACTTTCACAAGAAAACAATTTCCGATCAGACCTTCTTATGCGATATTTATCAATAAAGCTCAAGGACAAACTCTAAATAAAGTTGCCATATAATTGGAAAACGTTGTCTTAACTCACATACAACTTTAGGTCTTTGAGTCACAATTCAACAGAATTCGGTTATCTTCACTCTAAAGAATACTCACAATCAATTTGTTGCGAAGAATTTCGTATACAAGCTATGATCTTCATTTATCATCTATATCAACTAACGTCCATCTGAAATCTCTTCTTCAAATATCTATATCGAACAATCTGATGGCCTAGCTAATAGATATAGATAATTTTCACTATTTGTAACTCAAAAACCACTGAAAAGTATCAATTGGAATTGGATAAAAAAGAACAGAAAAAAAAAAAATAATCACTATTTCTATTAGGTAGAATACTGAAAATCGCTATTCGTTACTCAAAAACAATCACTATTTCTAACTCAAAAACCACTGTAAAGTATCAATGGAAATAAAAAAAAGAGACTCAAGAAAGAAAGAAGCACTATTTCTATTAAGTAGAATACTGAAAGCTCACTATTTGTAGCTCAAAAGCGACTGAAAATTGTATCTATATTACGAAAATCTTTTATTTCTCTTTCGGTCTGGTGAAATTATTGTAATTTACAAAAATAGAAATAATTTCTACAAGTTATCTACTGGAATCCAACATGCAACCTTCTGCTCCGAAATTAGACGTCTTAGGCATTAGACCACAAGGATTACATTCTAATCTCTATAAAAAATAAAAATATATCACAGATATATGATTCACACGCTGATTCTAAAAGTAGTCATGAATTGAGAGAATATATACATCAAAAATTAAAATTAAAAAAAACTTTAAAAAAATTTTAGTTTTATTTTACTTGATGTAATTTGTGTGTGTGTGTTTTTTTAATAAATAACAAATTGTTTTCCGTTACATACGCGAGGCTTCCGGAGCGAAGCGACGGGTAGCCGACTAGTAATAATAATAATAATAATAATAATAATAATTTATTTATTTCTTAGTTATTTTAAATTACATTTCAGTCCCGTTAGGAATATAAATTCCTATCAACAGGTGCTGTATTTATTTTAATACATAATAATTATATTAAAAAAATTACATTTAAATAAAATTTATAAAAATTACAAAATCAACTTCCTCAAACAATTTGAAACAAAAATATCAACAAATTCGCACAACATAAAATTAACAAATTATTAATTAATATTATCTAATATCCAACTTTTTACATTATTTTTTACAATGGAAATTCTTTTACAATCTTTAAAAAACATTCCAATTTACATCATTAAAGGTTTTCTCAATTATATAATTTAAATTTCTTATACCATATTCATTATAGATATAAGGATAATCAAGTTTTATTCTATTTTTATTTCTCAAATTATAATTTTCTTTTATACTTTCATCTTTTAATTTAACAACACTATAATAATAATAATAATAATTTTAATATTATTATTATTATCATAAAACATTCAAACCATGGGTTTCCCCAGCAAAGACAATATGGCGGGTCAAGGACCAAACCACGTATTGCCAAGTGTAAAAAAAAAATGTGGAAGAATGGTTAGGGCTGTGTGTTGTGTCCATAAATTTCGTAACTATGCGTGTTGGGTTGAGTACCACAGCCTTCTGGAGTTGTGCATAAGTGTTTTTATGAAGTCCTAGTGCACTGGGGATGTGGTGCAATGTGTGAGGCACCAGACCAGTGGCGGACAGGACGATGGGTACAACACGTACTCGGTCCTGCCTCCACTGCTTCTGGAGCTCGTGTGCTAGATCGGTGTATTTAACCGGTGTATTTACTGATCTTGTCTGTGTGAGTTTTCTGCATGTTCTTGCTGATAGGCACTATCAATAAGATAGGTCTGTTTGTTGACCTTATCAACATGTGTGATGTCAGGTCTGTTCTGATGTATAGTTTTGTCTGTGTGAATGGGGCGGTCCCAGTACAGCTTAATTGAGAGTGACTCTAGTATGCTTTGTGGAGTGTACTTGTAGTGTACTTGTCGGCATGAGGCTGGCTGAGTTCGTGGGATGTCTGCCGTGGAGTTCCTTACGAGCCCCTGATTCACGCAGCTGCTGTGTGTGGGTGTCGGGGGTGGTGAGTGTTAGAGAAGGGTTTGCGAGGTCCAGGGGTGTGAGGTGTGTGTCAGCCTTGACAATGGCAGAGTGGAGTGAGGTGTGTTGAGCTCTTTGGTGGAAGTGTTCTCTAAGTGTGTATACTTGTTTTTCATGTAAGGTGATGAGATTGATGAGTCCTCGGCCTGCCTCCTTGCGGGGAAGAGTCATCCTTTCCGTAGCGGACTTGGGGTGGTGCATGTTGTGTTAAGTGGATGTAGTGGGTGTTGTGCGTTTTAGTGCTTCGAGTTCAGTGTTTGTCCATGGAATTATGCCGAACGAATATGTTAGTGTGAGGACGGCAAAAGTGTTGATGGCTTTAATTTTATTTCTGGCATTGAGTTGTGTTTTGAGGATGTTGTGAACGCGAGCACGATATGTTTTCTTGAGTGCGTTTTTGATGTTTGCGTTGTCAATGACGGGCGCTTGCTGGGAGCCCAGGTACTTGTAGGTCTCTCTCTCTTCCATGGATTGGATGGCCAACCCATGGTCCAGTTCAAAACCCTCCAAATTCGAAGTCTTCCTGCATTATATGTAGCTTGCGATTCCAAATTCCATTTCAATGTCGTTGGTGAACTGTGTTGTGACTTATAGTAAATTAGTAAGTTGTGCGTTGTTTGTGGCATAGAGTTTAATATCATCCATGTAGAGTAAGTGTGTGATTTTGTATGGTGTCACAGTGCCTGATGTAATCCTATAACCGTGTTTTGTGTGTCTAGCATGTGGCTTAATGGATTCAGGGCGAGACAGAACCAAAGAGGACTCAAGGAGTCTCCCTGGAAAATACCTCTCCTTATGGAATGGGGACTGTAGAGATGGAGGTGTTGGAGGTGCATAGGTTTAATGTCGTGTTCCAACTCTTCAACGTTGGAATGCCGTGATCTTGGGGTGTATTTTGTAGATGTGAAGAGTGTGTAAAAGCCACGAATGGGGACTGAGTGAAATGCCTTCTTGCAGTCGATGTACGCGATTTGTAAATTCCTATTCTTCGCGGGCGCCTGCCGCAGGATTACAGAGTCAATAAGGAGTTGCTTCTTACAATCCTGGAAATTCCTGCGACAGCCTTCTGCTGTTCGGAAAGAATGTTATATGTCTCGGTGTGTGTGTAAATTTTGTCTGCAAGGCAGGAGGTGTAAAGGGTGGGGAGGCAAGTGATTGGACTGTAGTTTGCAGGGTGCGCTGTTTCAGTGTTCTTGCTCTGTAGGTAAGTTGCACCCTGTGTGAGGAAAAGAGGCATACGTTCTGGGTGCTGGATTATGTCAGTGAGTGCTAGAGCTAGCTTCCCATGCAGGGATGTGAACCTCTTGATCCAGAAGTTCTGGACACCGTCTGCACCAGGAGCCTTCCAGTTGTGTGCATGTTTTAGTGCTGTCTGTATGTCTGCGAGAGTAATATCATGGAAGGGCATGAAGGGTAAGTGTTCAGCGAGTTGTTGTTCCTCTGTGATCCATGGTGTTTTGCCATTGTTGGGGATGGGGTTGGACCATAGAGACGACCAGTATTCATTTAATGCCTCGGTGGTGGGAGTGTTTGTGTTGGGTGTAGTGGAGGGAGATGTAAGGGATCTGCAGAATTTTTTCTCATTGTACTGGAAAGTGTTGTTTTGTTGTTTGCGCAGAGTGAACTGTTTGTATCTTTGTAATCTTTTTGTAAGTGCACTTAGTTTTTGTTTTAGTGAGTCGAGATGTTCCTGAACCTGGTTAAGATGGTTTGAGTGTGAAGGGTGTTTATGTGCTTGAATATCTTCCTAACCTGGGACATGAGTTTCATGCACAGTATTGTTTGAGCCTGGCTATGTCTTTAGGTAACGTAATAAGGTTACCGCACGCCCTTTACCAATAATGTTAAATGTCAGATGAATAAATGCCGATATGCTGCGAGCCACCGTCGAAAACCTCGTGTATCGCATGCAATTAGCGGAACATCAGGCTGGCGGTCACCTTGAGCCAAATTTGTAGGTTGCTATAATAAACATTTTTCATTGGTATTTGGTGTATTGTTATTTACTGTTTCCATTGGCAGTTATGTATTCTTTTTTCACACATTATGCGCTTGCAGCGTCAGAATTTCCCCTATCGGCGTTGTTTGATACTAATTTTTTTTTCTTGACAAATCGAATCCGCATACTTTAATGTGTATTGTGGCCAACTTTTGTTCTATTTCGTCCAATACATAACACGCTACAGGGCTCCGAACACCTCCTGTTATTTCTTGATCACCCGGTATATATATATATATATATATATATATATAAATTATTTTTTAAGTCATGGACTACTACACACGTTTTGTTTTATTAATTACACGTGATCTCACACTTTATTGACTCTTCAAGCATATTTTGAAACTAACCTCTAAATATGGATAATTACATGCTTGCAAGAATTACCATGATCAAAATCATATTTAGTTTTATTGCTCTTTCAAATTATACGTGGGCTGTTATGGACGTCATGGCTTTTACAAAATGTGCTTAGAACATCGTTTTCATTCTTGTGTTTTTGAAAAATGTCACGGTATTTCAAAAATGTAGAATCTGTTTTACTTCCGTGAATATTTCATGGGTTGCCACTAGTAGATATTAATTTACCTAGCGAAGGTGAAAATTTACTAGTAAGCTGAAAAATGTAATTATTTTTAAACAACAAATTTTAGATGTCTTTATTTTTAGATGTGGCATTTGAAAGTTGGCACAGCAACTATTTCTTTTCCTTGATTCAAAATCAGATCCAAATGGTGATTAAGAGGCCATATCGTATAGATAATAAATAAAACATTGCTAATATTGAGAATATTTAAAAGGCTGAAAAATTTTAAAAATTAGCTTTTTTTTAAATTTTTGATTAAAAATTTATCAAAAAATATTAAAAAATTAGCTTATTTGATTGCATATAAAATAGCTTATTTGATTGCATATAAATAGCTTATTTGATTACGTAGTGGGAGAGCACGTAAGTAAGCAACATTGATTAGAAAGTTTGTGATTTAGGTTGATGTCAGAACTATCCGTTAGTTGATTTAGATAACTGTTGTAACTAATTCCTTTGTCTTTTTAAATTGCTGACTAGTAATAGTTTTTGTCAAATTTATATATAAGAAACAAGTTTATTTTTCTGAAAATTGAGTAAAGTTTATTTAATAGGAAATGAAAGTAATCAATTTTAGGGACATGAAGTGTTTAACCACTTTCCTAAAACTGATTTTAAAATTAAATGTATGTTTCAAGGTTAGTTTTTTTATTATTTCTAGCCCACATATTAAGAGAATTTTATTTCCCTAAGAGGCTGAGGAGGAGGAGGAGGAGGAATGAGAGGTAAGTGAATTTTCAGATATGTTATACTTTAAGTTTATCCTATGAGATGGCATGACAATGAAATCTGAATTTACTGAAAACACAGGAATAGGTAATAAGGCTCCTTTTTAAAGCATACATCTTTACAACACCCAAAATATCTTGAGACAAATGTTAGGTGGTTAGCAGTACAGTAAATGTAAATTTCCTATAAGACAATTATAATAATGTCAGTAATCATTATATTATTTATTATGAAATACATTTTATAAAATATTTTATAAAATTTCACTCATTGCCATAGTAGATGTTCAACAGTTTTGGAGTTCTTTGTACACTCCATCTTCAGGGAATAAAAAGAGAGACAGAATAAACATGGAGAATGGCATAAAACACATGGGAGATGAGGAAAGAGATTGAACAGTAATTGTCAAATATTAGTTTTATGATAGTGTTGCATAGATTACGTGGTCTTGTTAAGTCATGACCATTGCAATCTGAATAATCTGTTTTCAATTCAATTGCCTACATTCAACTGTTGCTGTGATCAAATGTAGCTACCCAAGATTAAAAACAGCAAAAAGAGTGATTTCTCTCAAGCTCTCAAATGCCAATAATATAACTTGAAATTTCGATTTTCAATCATGTTAATTAACATGGCAATCATTTTGAAAGCCCTTCGGTTTAAAACATTTGATATGTCACTTGCTTCAGATTGAGTATCACATTCAGGCTAAGCGATTGTAGTAGATCTTGAAGGTGTTCAAAGAGAAACCCAAAACATTGTAGTATCCAGTTTTTAATGGTGTACAAAATATTGCATACACACTCATTGCCAAAAAAAAAAAAATGCACCCACATCAAATGATATGCAATCTGTAAATTGCTATATGCCCCCCATCACAGGAAGTTGTGCCACTGATTGCAGTTGGGCTGCAATTACTCTCTGAGAACTGCGACCAGACGCATTAGTATCCCTAAGACTGTGGTCTTGTCTATGTGGTTGTGGAGTGCAGGCCTCCAAGGCCTGCCTCGACGACGCGGTTCGATGCAGTTTTGAATAATTGACAGAGTTTGAGAGAGGTTGCATCGTTGAATTGCATATGGCAGGCTGGTCCTTCGTTGAATTGTCTACCACCGGGACTGTTCTCACAGCACCACGTCATGTGTTGTGAACAGTGGAAACATGAAGGAACACACACGAGTAGGGAAGGCACTGGCAGGCTTAGGCAGACTACCAGGATCATGTCATCATCCGACAGGCACAAGTGTTACTAGAGAATTTTTCGAGGGGGGGGGGGGGCCTTTGTGTTCGAAATGCAAAGTAGAGAGGAAATCCCATTTTGTCGCATGTACGCATTACAGAATGTGTCTTGAAAATCACTGCTTTCACTCGAATTACAATACAAAGAAACTAGAAAATACGTAAAAAATTTATTGGTTCCGAATGTTTTCGGATGTATATCGTAGAATTGGAACGAAAACGATCTCTGTATGTCCTCAAACGTAATTTTCGGAAAAATAATCTTCAATAACGTTCAGTTAAGTTATGGCGCTATACCATAAAATACAGCGCCATCATGCGGCAATTACTAGAACCGGAAGGGTTTTTTTAAATAGGGAAAAAAACTTGTACCTTCGAATAATTGCATTCTTAATGTTGCAAATAATGCATAAAAGTTAAGCAATCCCATAAACAGGCCATGCAGGTCCACGGGAGTGCGGGAGGTAAGGCTCCCAGCGTTTCGAGACCAACGGGACTAGATTGAGGTCGGAAGGTATTGCATACAATGCCAATAAGTTAAAAATATTTTATTTAATTTATTTTTATATTTAAAATATAAAATAATTACATTAATATGTATTATTCACTGGGGTGGGCCATGACCATTCCGGGGGGGGGGGGGGGAATAATAGTTATGCCTCTGCCGACAGGCGCGAACTGATTCAAAGGTATTCTATCCACCATCCATAGATATGTAGTGGCATCCAGAAACCCTTGTGTCTATTCGCATAATTGAGAAGTGACTTGCATTCTCATCATCCCTTATGTTGTCTGCCATTAGAACCCCACCCTCAGTGACTTCATTTACAATGGTGTAGTGAGCAGATGGCATGGATAACAGCGGACTGGCAATGAATCGTGTTTAGTGACGAATCCAAGTTTTGTCAGGACACGGATAAACTACTGTACTCGAGTATAGAGAAGCACTGGGCAGATTCATCATCCAGATTCATCAATAAATCTTATGTGCACCAGTTGTCCACTCTTTAATTACATTAGTATTATCATCCATTGATTAGTTCATCCTTTCCTGGCTTACTTGCCTGGATGTCTTATTTCTGCTATACAGGCAGCCCTCGTTTTACGAAAGTTCAATTTACGACGATTCAGATTTACACCTGTTTTGAATTTACTCCAAAATAAGAAAAATATATTTTAAAAAAAATAAAAAATATGAAAAAAGAAGAATTACATTTCTTGAGCGAAAATGCAACCATAAACGGTAAACGCAGTCAACTTTAACAGCTGTGCTTAGGCTCCGTCCACGGGGCTCCTCCTCTCCTCGTTTTTATTTCGCTCCGTCAGTTTTATTTCGCTTTTAAAAATAAACTTGCCCATGTCTGGTAAAAGGAATGTATGTATCTAATAATTAATGTACATACACCCTATAAAGAAAGTATAAACTCACCCAAGTATTTCACATAAATTTTCATTACATGATTTGTTTACTTCCATTTTTTTTTTCATAGTCTATTTAAAAGCAATTAATTCACGTACCATTTAAATATCTCAAGCATTTTGATTAGTTTTTAAATTAAAAAGTAAAATCAATTTTCAACTGTAAAGAAAATATAAACTCGCTAAGAAATGTTTTGATTTTTCACCCTTGCAAAGTGATTGGAATATCCCAAATTTGCATAAAGATAACTAAAAGTGGCTAAAGTATGTAACCATTCATTTTCGTAGCAACATTTGCCACTATTTTATCATGCCTCGTGGAAATTCATTAACTGACAAAGAATTACGAAAAATTCATTTTCTCCTTTGTCAAAAAAAGTCAACAAGGCAAATAGCCTCAGAATTAAATCGTTCACAGACTGTTATTCAAAATGTCATCAAGAAAGGTGATAGTTATGGAACCACAAAAAGACCAGGTAGACCTCCAAAACTCACACCTCGGAAACACCGGAGAGTTCAAGATCTTGCTGCATCTGATGAGATGTCCACCCGTGAAATTGCTCGTGTGTTGCCAAAGACTGTATCTCACCAAACTGTAAGGAAAAGCTAAACGTCAAATAAGCACATAAAGTTTGTAAAACTTAAAGCTAAACCCAAGCTCACTGCCACTCATCTGTCCAGCCGACTTGACTGGGCTAAGAAAACAGTGAAATGGCATCAAAGGTGGAATGAAATAGTTTTTTCTGATGAAAAACGTTTCTGTCTTGACGGCCCTGACGGATCTTCCGCATTCTGGCATGATGTATGCACTCCGCCGAAGATAAGATTAAGCAGACAACTTGATGGGGGTGGAGTGATTGTGTGGGCAGCATTTGGGGCATGAGATAAGGCAGATGTAGTGTTTGTGGAAGGCAAGATGGACTCTAAAAAATATCAGAACCTTATGTACGACCCCTTTTAGGAGGGCCAAATTGGCAATATCAACAAGACAATGCTTCTATACATGCGTCAAAATCCACCAAAGCGTGGTTTAAAAAAGAGAAAATTGATATCATTCCACGGCCCTCCCGTTCACCTGACCTAAACCCAATTGAAAACTTGTGAGGTTGGATGGCAAACATTGTATATGACCGAAACAAACAGTATCATCACTAGAATGATCTGAAGGTTGCAATTTGGAATGCTTGGGACCAGATAAAGATGTCCGATTTGAAAAAATTAATTGGGACAATGCCCGACAGAAGGATAGAAATTATAGAGAAGAAAGAAGGACCAACAAATTATTAATTTCAATATTTTCGAAATATTATGTTTTGAGTTTATACTTTCTTTACAGTTGAAAAGTGATTTTTATTTTTTTAATTTAAAAACTACTCGAAATGTTTGAGATGTTTAAATGGTACATGAATTTATTGCTTTTAAATAGACTATGAAAGTAAACAAATCCTGCAATAAAAAGTTATTTGAAATACTTGGGTGAGTTTATACTTTCCTTACAGGGTGTAATTAATGTATGTATCTATTATATGTTAATTTAGTAGGCCTACTAAATTAACTAATTAATTATTTTTAACAAATTAATTATTTAGTAGGCCTATTTAGGGTAAGTAAATATTTCACATTAATGAAAATCAAAAATTCTTCTTTAGTATATAAATACAAATAACTCATAGTAACTCCTTCTTCTACTTAAAAATATCTTTAATCATATATATTTCGATTTCTTCAGCAGAAATCTTCTTCATGGAAAAAACTACAGAAAATGTAGAGAAACCTAAAATTTTCTCTAACATTTAAAACAGAATTCTAAGCATAAACAATCATTTAGTCATTCATGGTACAAACTTTCTTGAATAACAAAATAAATTCGTACAACATATAACAATCCTAAATTCTTTCTTGAATAACAAAAAGTTAACAAGAAAGTTGATTGTTATAGTTGTATGAATTTTTTGTTATTCAAGAAAGAATTTAGGATTATTATATGTTGTACGAATTTATTTTGTTATTCAAGAAAGTTTGTACCATGAATGACTAAATGATTGTCTATGCTTAGAATTCTGATTTAAATGTTAGAGAAAATTTTAGGTTTTCTCTACATTTTCTGTAGATTTTTCCATGAAGAAGATTTCTGCTGAAGAAATCGAAATATAGAGGATTAAAGATGTTTTTAAGTGGAAGAAGGAGTTACTATGAGTTATTTGTATTTATATTTCACATTAATTTTAGTCGTAAAAACTTGTATTAACATGATTTAATTAAATAAAAATAATGTACTTTTTGATGTATGGAATGCATCCCCCATTTATATTATGTAATGGGTTCGTTTTATGTCGCCACTGTAGAAAAGCAACACCGGCATAAAACAAGGGCTGCCTCTAATTGAAAAAACCCTAAAACTTTGAAAGAACCTTGCTGCAGAATTATTTGACATCTATATTCTGGAAGTTGCTACTTCTAATTTGCTACTATTCTGAAAAGAAGGTTCCCAATGAGAGCTCTTGTATTAAAACAACCATTCTAGACCTAACTAAATAATAACTCCTTTTATGGTCCTTGGCTATATTCCACTGCTCCCCAGTAAATACGCCATTGTCTGTATCGTGGACTGATTCAGATATACCATTACTGTCTTAAACTGCCACTGGAAAAAAGTCTGTGAAAAATATTATTATTATTATTATTTTTGCAAACCTTGCACTGCAGGAAGCTTTCCTAATGACCTAACTGCTTGCGAGAGGAAAAAGTAGGAATTCTTGGGAACCCTGGTGACCTTTAAACGTTCCGCTGAGTTAAGAAGCGATGTCTATCGAGCATCCCAGGAAATTCCTGCAAAAATAAGGCATGGAATCACGGAATAGAGCACAGTAAACATTGCAAATATGCTTGAATTTTACTCACATATATTTTCTGAGTCCATTCAGAGTGAGAATCCATTAATTGGAGAAAATTTCTAGGATAACCTTGTAACACAGAAACTCTGCAGTCTAACCGGAGAGCAGATATGACTCAATATCATTCCCTTACATTGGAAATATGAAGAGTGTTTTTTATGTAGAATATTTGTTTAGCCTAACTTACATATGTTGTATTTCATCATTTTGTTACTGGTTAATCATTTTGCTCCAGCTAGATCTGAAAGAAGAATATTTACATTTGACTAAAATGTTGATTCTATTTTCAGCTGCCGGTTTTACGGTTAAGTTTAACATTACTTCGGTCAACAACCCTTTCAGTAGATAAGCTATCCTTACTCACATATTAAAGGAATAATTCTGTTTTCAATAGTTGATAATATGTTGTACATCTACAATTAAATTTCTATTTTACAGGTTTCTGTTATTTTATATATAAAAAAAGTATATTTAAGACAGTGCATTTTTGAAATTCAACCAATGGATAATTTAGGTATTGGAAATTAAAGATTAACTTGTAAATTAACTAACAAATAAGAAAAAAAAAATGTAATGTAAAATAGCTGTATAAAATTTTTGAAAAGTAAAGTCTTGAAAATGTGTTTGCTTGTTTTAGAAATAATTTTTCAAATTGAAAGAAATAGAATAAAGTAATTTACTTATCATAAAATATTAGAAAGGAATAAATTGGATCTGATAGAATTGAGACAGTTGCAATGCCGTACATATCATTATGGTTGATCGGATTCAATGAAAACTACAGATAACTCTTGAAATTCAATGAGAACTACAGATAATATTTTACCTCACCAATTCATGGTGACGTAAAGTAATTTAATTCAATAGCATAATTGAAGGATTCTGCTTATTGATTAGTAACAAAATTGAGAAAAGATAAATATTTTTTATAGAAATCATGTGTGTTTTTTTAAAGATATAATTCTTTGGAGGAAATCATTTTTTTTTAATAAAGTTCTAAATAGGATTGTACAATATAACTTCCTTTGTCTGGCTTTACAAGATCTTCCATAGTCAATGTTTTCGATATCAGCACCAAAAGTAGAGCCAGATATGATGATACTTCATATCATTGAAACTCACTCAAACGCTCACTGGAAAAAATTGATACTAAGTTGAGAAGTCCTCTCGAGTGGCCAATTAATGTCCTGTGATTGGCCGAATCGGGGGACCAATCAGCGACATGTCTTGTCCTCTCACCAAGTAATGGACCGAACAGGGAACGTCGCAGCTAACGCTCTCTGAGTAGCGGACCAGACAGAGAGGGCTAGAGAGATTCATGAAATCCGATCCCATTTGTATATAAACATGTACATAATTGTAAATAAACTGTGTGTATGCTTTAGACTAAACCACGGCGTTAGTCTCTGTCATTTCGACTATACATTATTGGTGCTGAAACCCTTCGGACCACGGACACACCATGCCGAGAACCCCGCCGCTCTAGACGACCAGATGCAACCCTTTGAACTTCCCTCGCCTTACCTTACCGAGAACCAACAACATTCTCCAGTACAGCAACTGACCTCTTGCTTGGCTTCGGGACTTCACCTGGGACTCCTTCGTCACAAAATTCAAAGAAACATTCGTGGCACCCCACCACATCGCTACAGAAGCCGAACGAACACTCTCCACCCGGGTACAGCTATCGCAAGAGTCCTGCGAGGCCTATATTTAAGAAGTTATTCACCTCTGTGGCAAAGTAGACCCCACATGTCGGACGAACGACGCTTCCATCACCTCCTGAAAGGTGTCGACTATGACATACACACCGCTTTATTGGGCCTGCGAGTATCCTCCGTCAACGAGATGATAGCCGAATGCCGATGAGTACAGCAGCAACGGGACTGACGCATCACAACAGACCCTTTCCCAGCCCACCTGACAACCATACCTACCCTCGCAACACAACAACCTCCAACTGCGAGCAACACCGATCAACTGCAGAAACAGCTCGACACGTTAACCGCCGTTGTCCAAAACCTCACCATCCTCGTGACCAGGGGACAGAGCGACCAACAAGCCCAGCGCTGAACAACTTCACCGCGACGACGAACCAACGAGTGGCATACGCACGATGATCAGCCCATCTGCTTCCGCTGCAGCCGGACTGGACATGTCCAGCGCTATTGCCGGGAACCTTCGTTGCAACCACGGGCCCGACCAACCAGCCCTCGCCGTTTCAGTAGCCGCTACAATGACTCGCGCAATCGACGAAGCCGTATGCTGCAACTGCTCCACCGACCACCCAGCTCATCTTATACCGACCAGGGAAAACTATTGACGATGGCGTCCCCAGACATCACCGGAACAGCCATTATTCTCAACGGTGCAGCTACTATAGTAACCCTTAAGGATGCGGAGAACGACCACCTTCCCAATGCCCAAAACGCTGCGGAAACAACCATCATCCCGCCAGGTTCTACCGCCGCCATAGCTGTTGTCCCACCTCCAGAAATTGCAGGACCGTCCTTAATCCAGCAGATACCCGAAATAACTACCTGCACTTACCTGACATTTCCGGCCACAGTCGTTGATCTCCCAGCAGATACTTTCTTCTTGTGACTAATATCTCTCAAGCCCCCGCCATTCTACCAGCACAAAGCAGCATTGCAACGATCGAGCCCGTACATCTGCATTCGATCACAGCTCTCACAGACGATCTAATGCCGCCAGCCCCTCCGCCGCACCAAGGGTTAACAGACGAACCTAACCTACCGCCAAGGGAAGCCCGTGCTATGCTCCAACTGCTACAACGTTACCGTCGCCTGTTTGATGACCCGACACACGACGACAGCTCGAAGCACCGTGCCGCCCATCACATAGATACGGGTAACAGCCGCCCACTGCGCCAGAAACCTTATCAGGTTTCCCCTACAGAACGCACAGCCATAGAGCAGGAGACATGCAACATGCTGCAGAAAAATGTGATACGCCCCTCCCAAAGCCCATGGAGCTCACCCGTCGTTGATACATCATGGCATAGAAAGATGCATCATGACGTTTCTGCATGGATTACCGCCGCCTCAACGCCATAGAGCTGTTAAGGACAGCTATCCACTCCCACGCATAGACGATGCCTTAGATACCCTGCGCGGATCCAGTTTCTTTTCCTCCCTAGACCTGAACACCGGCTACAAAGTTCCCATTGCACCTGAGGACCACGAAAAAAATGACCTTCTCAACGCCGGACGGCCTATACGAGTTCGACGTTATGGCGTTCGGACTCTGCAATGCGCCAGCCACGTTCGAGCGCCTGATGGATAACATTCTATGCGGCCTTAGATGGTCAATCTGTTTATATTACCTGGACGACATTGTCATCTTTGGCCGCACGTTTCACGAGCATCAGCAGCATCTCAAAGCCATCCTGAACTGCCTCTCTGCCGCCGAGCTTCGGTTGAACCCCAGTAAATGCTCCTTCGCCCCACAAACCATCAAAATCCTGGGCCACATTGTCACACTGGAAGGTATCCTACCTGACCCCGCCAAAACAGACGCCATACACAAATTCCCCACTCCGAAGATGAGCAAACATGGAAGTCCGTGCCTTCCATGGCCTCTGCTCATACTACCATCGATTCATCTCGAACTTCGCAAGAATCGCTCGCCCTCTCACCTCCATCATGAACAACGCCAACGACTTCCAATGGACGGATAAGGAGCAGACCTACTTTGATGCACTCAAAACATGCCTTACTACGGCACCGGTGCTTGGCCACTTTCAAAACGGGGCACACACCAAAATACACACATACGCTAGTGCTTACACTGTTGGAGCTGTACTTGTTCAGAACCAGGGAAGCCAACAGAAAATAATAGCGTATGCAAGCCGTAATTTATTGAAAGCCGAAACCAAATACGCAACAACACATCGGGAATGCTTAGCCGTTGTTTGGGCCACAAACAAGTTCGACCGTATCTCTACAGGCGTCCGTTAACTGCAGTTTTCGACCACCACGCCCTCTGCTGGCTCATGAACCTTAAAGATCCCAGCGGACTCCTGGCAAGAAGGGCCCTTCGGCTTCAGGAGCACGATATCACAGTTGTCTACAAAACGGGTCGCAAACACCTTGATGCGGACTGTTTATCATGCCTTCTACCGGAGGAGACCACCCCAAACAACAAAGCAATAAACATAATAACAGACCAACTCGACATGGCCGTTGTGCAACACAAGGATCCCAATCTCAGTAGAATTATTACCGAAGTCAGCGCATCTGTATGGCCGCACAAAAAGGGCTACACACTGATAGACGGCGTGCTCTTCAAAGAGAATTTCGAACCCACATCCCGGCGTTGGCTACTCGTTATACCACAATATCTGCGACGCCACATTGCCGAGTCATGCCACAAGGATCTCACCTGTGGACACCTAGGCCGCGCCAAGACCTAAGGCCGGATCCATCAAAATTACTACTGGCCTGGACAGTACTGGCCTGGACGACTCGCCATTGTGTTCTACGGTGTGACGGCTATCAGCGCCGGAAATCACCGACTCAGCTGCCACCAGGACTCCTTCAGCCGAATAGGCATTGATCTTCTCGGCCCCCTCCCGCTGACAAACAACAACAACAAATGGATTATCGTGGCTGTTGACCACTTTTCCCGCTTTGCGATTATGCAAGCCCTGCCAAATGCCACAGCCTCCGAAGTTGCCCGTTTCTTTGTGCTGGACATTGTTCTGCGCCACGGTCCCCGTCAATTGTCAGCAATAGGGATATGCAATTCCTCAGCACAGTGATGCGGGAAGTACTTCGCGTCTGCAAGACGCTCCATCACCGCACATTGCCTTACCATCCCCAGACAAACGGCGCAATGGAGAAGCTGAACCACTTCACTGCGAATATGTTGTCGATGTACGTTGACAAACATCATTCTAATTGGGACGAAATCCTGCTGTTTGTCACGTATGCCTTCAACAAGCCGTGAATAAAGCAACATCCCTCACAACATTCTTCCTGGTCCATGGTCGACACCCACAAAGCACATTAGACACCCTGCTAGCCCAAGCCCCAGAGATCTCCACTGATTATGCAGCCGCGCTCCAACGCCGACTAGACGACATGAACACCATAGCCAAACAGTTTATTGTGGATGCACAACAGGAGTCCAAACTGCGCTACGACTGCAATCGCCGTGAGGTGATGCAAAATCCAGGAGACCTCTACTTATCTTCAGCCCGACACGCTCCGTAGGCCTTGCCGAGAAACTGCTCCACCACTGGCGAGGCCCATACACCATTATCCGCTGCCTGTCTCCTGTCACATACGAGATCTGCCACCTGCAACCTTCCACTCGCCCGCAGCAGATGGAGATAGCCCATGTAATAAGTATGAAGCCTTACCTGCCAGCGGACAAGGAATCCACCTTGCCCATCTCGGAGGATGAGATCCCGGCACCCGAACCACCTATATGACCATCAATTTCCAATCACTGGACAACTCTGGAACCAGACGATGAGGCCATCTTTGCTCACCGCAGCCGAGACACGTCCCGCCGCCTGAGCAACGGCACGAGACGCACTCCCGTCCCTAGGCTCACAACGAACAACATCCCGCCCCCGACGTTACCTGAACAGCTGATCCTGGAAAACATGAATCAGCAAGGACACAGACCCTTAGAGAGGGGGGCTATGATACAAAGTTGAGAAGTCCTCTCGAGTAGCCAATTAATGTCCTGTGATTGGCCGAATCGGGGGACCAATCAGCGACTGGTCTTGTCCTCTCACCAAGTAACGGACCAACAGGGAGCGTCGCAGTTAACGCTCTCTGAATAGCGGACCAGACAGAGAGCTCTAGAGAAATTCTCGAAATACGATCCCATTTTTTATAAACCTGAACATAACTGTAAATAAACTATGTGTTTTATGCTTTAGACTAAATCATGGTGTTAGTCTCTGTCATTTCGACTACACATCAATATACTGCTATACCTACATTTTATGCATATAATGGAATAAAAGAAAAGAAAAATAAGATTTCCTTAAAGTAGTTAATGGATAATGATATCATATAGTGGATTCTGTACAATAGCAGAAAGAGGACACAAAATTACAGTAATATATTTATTTTATTTTTTTATACATTTTGAAAACAAAAACAAACTGAATAAAATCTGTTTTTTTTTTTTGTTTGTTTTGTTTTTGTTTGGTAAAGAAATAATAAAAACTTACGCCATTCATTGTACTATTGTCATTTGTTATTATTTAAAATATTGCAATGATAACTTGGCTTACAATAGCTCAGCAGTAACAGAGTTTTATTAAAAACTACTTCAAATATTAAACACAATTTACATTCATTTGGAGCTTGAAGATGAAATATGTTGAATACAAAGACAAAGGTGTAGCATGACATAGACTGAATCCCTCCTCCAGACTGAATCCCTCCTCCCTACTTAAATCATTATTTCCTAATTTCAGTTGAAGCATAATATCTTATCCAGTCTTTTACTTCATAAATCTCTGACAAGGAAGAACATTTAGTGTATGTATACTGAATGCATCTCTATTAAGCAGCAAAATGGGAATGGTGGCAAATAGGGTGAAGTGAAGCAGCCACAAATCAACTTCATATTTTCTGTACTTTCAGGGCAACAATAAATATCTTAAGTAATAGAATTAAATCACATGAAATCACATTCTCATTCAGTTTACATTACATTATTCCAAATCCACAACTGCATTAATAACAAAAAGCATTTTGTCATTCACTAACTGGAAAACTATACCCAATAGTTGACAAAGTCATGCAATTATTAATTTTCATAATACCTATATTCAACAACCATTATTTACTTGAATATAAGAATTTTTTATTTAAGTTTTGGTAAATTAACATAAAAAAATAAGAGCAATTAACAAAATTTTATAGAAATAAACATTTTCAGCTGTAAATTTAAGGTTCTACATAAATTGCATCTTTTTCTTATTTTCCTGTAAGAGGTCATCCATTAATTACGTGAGGTCAAAAGGGGAAGGGGGGGGGTCCAGCAAAATCTCACCAAATCTCACCAAGGGGGAGGGGGGAGTCAACGAAAATCTCACGTCAACTTTTTCATTCAGAGAATATACGTATTATAATAGATTACAACATTTTGTAGTATTGACTTTTTGAACTTTTTTGATTTTTTGACTTTTTGAAATCTCACGTGAGGGAGGGGGGGGGACCCACCATATCTCACCAAGGGGGAGGGGGGGGTCCAAATTTTTTAAAAATAACCTCACGTAATTAATGGACGGTCCCTAAATCAGATCTTTAAATGAACATGATAAGTTCAAGTCGTGTGTTATACTTTAATTTTAGACTGATGTCATAATTAGCCAAGAAAATATACAATCAATGGATAAAGTGTCTATTTTTATCTGATTTTGTGTCCATTCTCTGTAACAATTTTAACCATGTAAAATGGGAACAGAAGTGGAAAATTTTGACACAGATCTATTTCTTCCTCAGATTTCTGTGAAGCGTTGTTTGGTGGCTCGTAATTACATTGGCATACCAATTCTTTCTATCAATCCATAACAATGAATATTACTAATTAAAATTTGTTACGGCATATAACAGAAAGAGTTAGCACCTAATAATCGTTCAGAGATATATGAGGGGGACTATAAGTTAACTAGATTAAAATTTTGGGCGAATAACAAAAAAACTTAGATTTGATTTTTCTGGTTTCGTTTAGCCTTAGTTACTGCCTATACAAATTGTCTTTTAAGTGTAATACAGTAAATGGGCTATTTTAACAATCAAATTTTAAGCAATATATGTTTATATCATTTAAAGTGAAGATTAAGATTTTCTGGTATTTATTATTTACTAGATAAAAAGATTTCAACAGAAAATAGAATCTCTAGCTTTAGAATTATATATCTTATAAAATATGAGAGTTACATTTCTGAAACACTCATATGTTATAAAGTATATTAATCAAAATGAATGCAGGGATTTTCATTTAGGTGTGGATTTCTTATCAAAGTTTAGAAAGCCTTGATCATTATCTGATCTTTCAAGATTCCATAAAAAAAGAAGAAAAAAAAGAAAAGTTATTGGATTACAAATTAGTTTTTGAAAGTAAAGACATGAAGCAATTAACAAGAATGCAGTCGAACAATTGCCCTAAACACAAACAATTACGGCCTTTCTTAGGAATTTCTCATTGCCTTCATCAGTTAATATTGGCTATCCCATAAACAATATGCAGTTCTATAATTTACCTGCAAGACTCTACAGTACTTTTTGAAGTAGTGTAGGGTTTACAGGTAAGTTATACAATACCATATTTTCTATTGGATGAACCAATAGTTTAACATTAACTTTGTAATCTGAAAAATTCCTATTGTAAATATTAACTTAATATTTTACATAAAATACAACACCAAGTTGACAATATATTTAATGTTGTCGTTCTTGTAGATTAGTTTATACTTTATTATACTTTTTTTTTTTATTTTCTTAACCTGTTGTGATTAAAATATATTTCACATTCAAGATTTCCAGTTTATACCTAAGGTTAGTAGAAAGTATAATGAAATAGAGTTGGCTCTGGATATGTGATAGCAAATCTATTTCTATCGCTGTTCATTTTCTCAATTATACTTTCTTACGAAGAACTCAACTTAACTTAACACCAACAAGTAAGTAAGATAGATCTTTTAAGATACTAAACGTCATTTTCCAGCCACTGCTTGCCACCAATCAAATAGAAATTCCAAGCAATTGATGATTATCTCTTACTTGTATTCAGTGAGATAGATATTACAAGTAAATTGCTAGGTGTATTTCTGAGTTCATATCTGACATTAAAATCTAAAAATTCTTTCAAGTACTAAAAGTTCTTCCAAGATATGTCCATCAAAGTTTGTTAAAAAGTGCTCCTTAAATAACAATCTATTTAAATATTAAGTAAACTGAGTTCATATCCATTCACAAAAACAATTTTTACTTGTTTAAATCGAACCTCCTCATTTTGTCAGTAAGTCCTCCAACATCAAAAGATGCTAAGTTCCGTGAATCTAAAAAAAAAGAAAAAAGAAAATAAAATACTTGAAATATTGCTTTTATCAAGAAATGAGAATTTTTTTGAAAAAAAAAACAAAAAAAAAACCACTCACTCAAACATATATACTGGAGAGCAAAAATGAAGTTGTAAAAAATTTTTTTTTTGAGTGTGTTGTTTTTTTTTTGTAATTAAATATTTGAAAATGAATTTTACAAGTTTTCAGAAAAAGATTTTTAACATGCTGAGTATGCAAATAACATTGAAGATGTCATGCACGATCACAAATATGCAAGTTTGTGATTTGCTATAAAAGTGTGTTATAAAAGCTGACAGAGATCAGGTTATTTTTCATTTTTGGAACTTTCATCAATAATTCTGAACTAGTCAATTATTAAAAAATCATTTATTTGCTTCTTTGTGATAGTACATCTTTGGTTGGATGGACATGGTCTTAAGCCAAGCTGAAACAACCAGGAAGTATATATATTTCGTATATGATATATCGTAGGTATCAAAGATATGGGAAGAATCTCAACATTTATTTCCTTAGAAGGCCTGCTGAACAATATTCTTGCACCACAAGACATCAAGATGACCATTAGCAACAAATAATTACTAAATGTCATTGAGTTTTACATATTCTCAGCTTGTTTCCTATATGTTGAATTTAATGGAAGGAGAAGTTCAAAGAATGAAGTAGGCCTTTATGCCAAGCGACTAGCCACCTACATCTCTTTATTGTCAATTCAGGAGAGAGAGCAGTGTTTAGAATGGTGTTGTCTTAAGACACTAACATGTGGAACAAAGTTCACAGATAAGTAAAGATTCAAACTACAATCTGATTCCAGCAGGAATTTGATCTAGAGAGAACATCAGTCATCAAGCATTAGAGGACTTGATTGTTGATGTGGGCATGGATCATTATCACATGATCTTCACATTTTTGAGAGAGGCACTTTGAATGGATATAATTATTATGATCCTTCAACAATAGCGGAGACAGTAGACCCATAATTCATATTGATGATGATGAGATTGCCTACAAACATAGACATCAAATGGATTGGCCAGCTAATTGTCGAGATCTGAATTCCAACTGAACATGTTGGATTGCTGTTAGTATATTTTTTGGGAGACAAAAAAGCGAACTGCATTTGCAGAGCTTTTCTACATCAAAGAAATATCAGTAATTAAGATTTTTATTCATAGAACTTTGATTACTCTCTGAATTTCCCAATTCATTTCATAATTAATTTTTCATTTTTTTCAAAATAGTTAAATTAATTTTTATCAACTCTCATTAAAGGCCATTGAAAAAAAATTTTCTTCTACTTAAAATGAAATTTCCCTATTCAAACTAGTTAAGGATTTATAATATTACGTAGGTTGATCTGAAAAACATTTGCAAAGCTTGTGTTGAAAAGCAAACCTTTCTTGAAAGAAAATGAGATGGTGCCCTTAAAGTGGCACAGATACACTATTTTTCTGCAAAGTCACCTTGACAATTTAGGCATTTGTCATGTTTCATCAGTTTTGCCATTTTGGCTGTAAAAAAGTCAGGGCCTTGCTACTGTAGCCACTTTTTTGTCATCAATTTGGACTTCTGTATTGCGTATGAAGCATTGATATTTTAAGGCAGGGAACAGATGGAAATCACTGGGAGCCAAGTCTGGATTGTACGGCAGATGTCCCAAAATTTTCCAGTGGAAACAGTGCAGCAAGTTCTATGTTCAGTGCAATGTGTGGTTAGACATTGTTATGAAGGAGGATCACACCATCGTGCAAAAGACCAGGAATTTCTTATGTTTTTGTGCAATTTCAATGGGAGACCAGTTATCCAAGCGAATCACTATTTTGAAAAAACAGTGTGCACTTCTAACGATGCACATAAGAAAGACCACAAGCACTGAGCGGGACAGCCCACAATCAGATATTTCAGCAACTGTTGGCAATATGGCAAACAAATATATTTAATTTCTAGCAGTTGTAACTTTTTTTCTGAACGACCCTCACACAATTACTTAGTTTCCTTAAGATTTCTCAAGGAAAAATAATTAAGAGGAAAAAAAAATACTGTAAAAAATAAAAAATTAAAAAACCTAAAGAAAGAAAAAATGAGAGAATTTTCATATAATTCAATGTGGGGGAAAAAAATACTAGCATAAATAAATATACAGTAGAACCTCATTATAACGGACCCTATTATAATGGACATCGCTTATAACGGACAGTTTAAAAAAAAATTGGCAGCCTACAATTAAGGTGAGCGAAGTGAAAGACCATTTAAATTTTGTTCTTCAATATGTTGAACAATCGGCAAATGAAAATGTGTTTGCTTATTACGAACACTTATGGCACCTCCGTCACAAATCCAGCAGAAAATAAATTATTTAAGCAATCAACAGGAACCAAGACCTTCTTGTTCTAAAAATTAATGCAGTGTATACGTACACATCTTTTTTCAATTCAACCTGCTATCTTGAAGGCTGTTTTTTATTTGATATGTAATAAACACTTTTTGTAGGTAACTATTGTACGTTCATTGAGATACACTCTGCTGCATTACACCCATATAAGAATTATTTGTTATAAACCGGACTTTCATTAAAACGGACAACCTTCAGCCCCTATTAGTCCGTTATAATGAGGTTCTTCTGTATATAATTAAGAGTAAATAATAAAATTACTTGTGTTCAACTACAAAAGAGATAATGGGATGTTTTCTAATTATTGAACATATGTTATACAAGGTTTGCACATAGCATCAAAGGATTCCTTTGTATTTCAGTCAGATTGAAATTCCAAAATCTACCCTTACTGCTCAGATCCAATCTATCGGACCTGCTTAACAGAAAGTTTTAATCTTCCCAAAAATAACTGCACCAATTCGATGGATAAAATATTTCCAATCCTCTATGTGGGTGGCTAATATTTGAAGGCAGGGATAATTTGATCAAGCAGGGGGAATCTTATGGTGTTCTTATGACTTCCATGAGAACAGTATATCATACTTGTTGCTTTATGGGTTTTTCATTCATTGAAGGAATAGAGCTATTGCAGATCTAGTAATTATCTGCATACTTGTGAATATTTCGATGAAGTGATTATGGGGATTTCTTTGATAGTATTTAATTTGATTTGGAGGGCACATCAGAAATAGCAATCCTGTAGAATTCTCCTTATGAAGTCAATGCATTTATTTTTCTCCTACATTCTATTCTCAAAAGCAGAAATTCTCTGTTTAGATATTAGACTTTAACCAAATATTAAAAGTATAAAGATTACATCATTTTCATTCAATCTTTCATTCAACATCAATGAAATGAATTATTGAAGTTATCTTGACGTCATCTCTTATTACAGAAAAATATCAACCCAGCAACTCTATTTACTAAAACTTCCCTGCTTATAACATATATATCTACTCAGTTACTAATCAGTATTTACTATATCTCAAGCCGACAATATAAATACAAATGACTTCATGATAAGAAGAACCTGTATATTTGTGTAACCATCAAAGAAATCCCTTAGCTTCATAACTCTTACAAATATTTACACTGTACAAAGTATAAAATGAGCCAAACATAACACTTTCAGGACAAATAATAAGTATAAATCTACTATGAATCCCATTGCTTTCATATAATAAATTTTCATTGAGGAAGATATCTCCTTCTCACACCCCACGATTACAAAAGCAATACTGAAATACAAGTAAAATTGGTCGGAGATACTTACCTCTATTCAATCTATAGTTCTTTACTAGAGAAGCAGTATCATAGTGACCCATTGCTTCTAATGCATTTTCAAGTTTCACCAAATCCTAGAATAAGGAAAAAAAAAAGAAAAACAGCATTAAATTAATTTAAAACAAATTCGTTCACAAAGAACATGTAACAAATACTAATTTGTTAACAATCAGTTTTTAATTTAAGACTGTTCAGAAACGCAAAAAAAAAAAAAAATCTTTCTATAAATAAAATATCAAGACAAATCTTAAGTTAAATCCACAATGTCATGCAGGACTACACTGTGATGTTGATAATTTGGATTGAGGAATAAAATGAGTCTATCTCATGTGCTTAGCTTGTTTTACACATGTGAATCCCTTCTGAACCAAAATTTACTTTCACTCACCCAAATCTAATTGTTTCTTGAACCAATCAGGCTAATATTCCATTGTACAAACAGAAATACAATTCATCACATAAAAACAGGTGTTTCTAGAAATTTCCTAATGAGCAATAACAAACCCTAGCTTTACAAGATAACTGTTCAATCTCAAACTTCTTTACTGATTACTCAACTTCCATTGACATATAAAGGTTGTTCCCCCTTTCCACTGCATTTGAAAAAGGAAAAGATCCAGCATTTTTTACCTTTTTTTTTGTCAGAAAGCCTTTTGTTTTGTTTGTAATTCTCTGTTTTGGAAATAAAACACGACTTTCTTTTTTGATTGAATGGGAGAGGAATATCACACACCCCTTTCCTCATTATTTCAAATTATTATTTATGTCAACTTTTACTTCTAAAAATCATAAATATTTCTTCAATTACTTTCATTTTTCCAGGCAGTAGTGAGTCTCAGAAATTAACATAAGTCTCAGAAATTAACATAAGTTGCAGAAATTTGGTCATAAACATAAAGCTGGAAAAACTTGAGTAAATTCAGAGGCCATAAAATAAAAGAAAATAAAAGAAAAAAGAAAATTGTGCAGTGGTTGATCACTTAATTATTCTTACATCAATATAGTCCAGAAGGAATGATGTTGGACTACTCTGTTTTTCTGCAATACAGTCGAGAAAGTCCATCTGAAGAAAGTTTGATAGTGTCTTCCAATTGAGATCTTCTTTGGGCAAATCCAGCACCTTGGCAATCTCACACTTTGTTGGTTCATCGAGTCCAGATGCTATAATATAAAACAAAAAAGAACTCCATTATTTTATCAATTTTTCTCAACCCTTTACGTGAATTAGAATTCTAATAATTTCAT
>JAFIDM010002131.1:60706798-60739378 GCA_023159025.1 Thereuonema tuberculata
TTTAGAGTTTAAATTGAAGTTCCTGTAAATCTAGTAATTTTTGTAAATGTATTATGTGTTGTGTATGCTAGCAAATGCATAAGAAAATCTATTTATCTCCATTTTAGCAGAATTCATCTCCTTTATCAAATCAAAATCAAGCATCATTTAATGAATTCACTGAAATTCAAATAAAGCAATTGCTAATCAAGTCAATTATTAAATGCTGGAGAAAAGAAGTTCATACTGAAAAAATCTACTAAGATGTACTGTAATGTTAATTTCTTTAACATTTAGTCAGTCTCAAATTTATTATATTTGTCAGCAATACTACTTCTAAACTTAACTATGGCAGATTTTCGCATGTAAAAAAGAAGTTGAAGAAATAAACTTACACAGGAAGAAATACGACGCTTTTTTTTGACGTAAGATATTTTCTTTAACAAAGACATGTTTCAATTATAAAGTTGCTTATTTATTTATTTGAATATCACTTGGTTTTATTTGATAATATCACAAATTATTTGTCACTTAAATTTATTATTATGTTATTTTATTTACTTTTATTGACTATTTTTGTATTTAAGAAATGAAAACTAAAGACTGCACATAAATAATGCCTTTATTGGGAGTGAGGTGACTTCCATTTATTTTTTCATGCCTTTCTGAGTTTGTCATCAAGAGAGGGTGAATCGGGCTGATGAGTCCCTAAGAAGGATGAAACGGCCATTCCAGATTCCCTCTGTTGACAAACTCAAAGAAGTGATTTGTTTATTTATATGCTGTCTTTGGTTTTCATTTTGTAATGGTTTTTGCTGCAAATTAAATTTATTTCTTATTTTTGTATTTATTTATAATATTGTTGTCTAATAACAGTAAAATAACTGTTTTTATAATTTTCATATATCTAGAAGTTTCTCGAAACCAGAGGAACCAGTTTTTGTAACGTCTTCTAGTGAAAAATTTTCCAATATAAATTTCTGTGGTTGCCGAGAGAGGGCAGATAATGGGAAAGCCTGTAATCAAGAAGATTCATCAGAGCGAATAAATTTTCATCAAAGTGTTTGCAGTTTCTCTTGTTTATTCCAACAAATACGTGAGAATTTGGGCAAAGGATAGCATAAAAATACAGGACTGACTTTTAATAAATGTAAGAATTACTATGGAATTCGAGTAATAAAAAAAGACTTGCATAAAACACTGTCTTGATAACAAGATGGAACACCATGATTATTGTTGTCAATTAAAATGATATAATGCAGATATAATGATATAATGCAGGTATCATGATATAATGCAGGTTTATACTTTTGCCTGATTTTACATGGGATGACAGATACCTCTGCCACATATCAACAGAGCACAGGTTAAGCTTTGTCTTCAAGCACAGTTTCACATCATCTGCTTTAAAGAGGACTGCCCATTGACCTTCAACCACAGATGATTCAAGCAGCATTGAATCTTGAACACAGACACTGGCTTGTTGATTGACAACATGTTTTCTGATGAGTCACAATCCAATTAATTACACCGTGACGGCCACATATGTGTTCAAAGAGACAGTGGTAAATATCAATTTATAGCATGCATTTTGAAGCGTCATACTGGTTCAATGCCATGTGTCTTGGTTTGGATTCAATTTGGGATCTTACCTGATACAAATTCAGAAAACCATCAACAGCCAGCAATACATCAGAGATGTGTAAGAGGCAGAAGCGATGCCTCTTCCTTCAGAGTTGTCCTGGCACTATATTCCAGCAAACAATGCTCGCTCACATGTGGCCTGGAATGTCCAAGATCTCTTCCATGTTCGGCAGATACCTCTTTTTCTTTGGCCCGTGTGTTTGCCGATATGTCCCCAATCGAACATGTCTAGGACATGATAGGTAAGCAACTGGCTGATCAAGTGCCTCCATCATCCACCACAAATGAACTCGCATTGAAGCATCTTGGCAGACAATTCCTCAGAACTATATCACAAATTTCTTCCATTCGATGTTGCACCATATAGAATCTGTTATTGCTGCTTGAGGTGACCTTAAGACAATACTGAATTTTGAAGAGCCAAAATCTTCTATAACTCAGCAACTGTAATCAGTTATCTATTGTAACATGAAATAGTCTAATTTTAGTCTAAGACTTAAATTTCATTTGAATTGCATGATTCTTTCTTGGTGTTGCAATTTTCACAAACAGTAATGTATGTGTAAATAAATAAATAAATAAATAAATAAATAAATAAATAAATAAATAAATAAATAAATAAATAAATAAATAAAAATGATAATTGTTCTCACCCTTTCATTGGACTGAATTAGATCTACAGGTCGACAACCTTGCAATTCATCTTTTTTTGTTTTCTCCTCTTCATCAGAGGATGATTCTGCTTGCAAGAGTGGTTCCGCACTTTCAATTTGTGGATCTGCTCCTGCCTTCAGTAACATTTTCACAATGGCTTCATCACTGGCACTACAAGCTAAGTGTAGAGCTGTGTTGCCCATAAAATTTTGAGCATCAACGTCAATATTTGTCTGAAAACAGAAACAAAATGAAAGAAAATTATAACATTTTAGCTTATTTACATAATTGACATATTTCTTCTATGTTTATGTTTTCATAAATATAATTTAATACCAAAGGAGAGAATAAACTGAAACTTACAATTTTGATTTAGTTAGTTGAAAACTTCAGTTGAAATTGTAAGTCGAAATGCAACAATCCCAAGGAAAAAAAAAGTCAAATATTATGATTTATAAAAAGAAAAAAAAAAAAAAAAAATATGCCAAACCCATCAGCTACTTTTTTTAAGAAGCTTCAATGTAAACACAATAACAATCTTCAGCAAAACACAAAATATAAAAAGCAGTAAAAGTAATAAACAGTGTTGTAAAAATTCCTCTTATATAGTGACATTCAAGGTTTGTTTAGTTACCATTAGAGTGATTTCCTCTATTTAATCTATCATTTCTTTGTTAAATGCCCACTTCCCATTGACTAATTCACATGATCGTTTTTCTCCCATTCTATAAGAATTTGTAGTTCATTGAAAGAAACTTTTTTTTCCTTCTGCCGTACAATGAACTCTTCTTATGCATTTGAAATAGTTCTTTTGGTTTTGTTATGGAGTTTTAAACTAACATGACAAGAAATGGAAGCTTATTTTTTTTTTTTTACATTTTTTGTTTAATGTTATTTTGAATTTATCTTGTCTATAAGTTTGGATTAGTCAGAGCTATTTCCATCATTAAGAATGATGAATTCATTTTAAAAAAAAAAAAAAAAACACAATGTATTTTCTTATCTTCAAGAAAGATTGAAGAGATTTTAATATTTAATTTCAATTGCTGTCCAAACACTGTTTATGATGAAGAAACTTGGCCTAATCCAGAACAATGCTGTAAATATCACAAGTGACACAAAAATAAAATGAAATTATGTTACATTTGGATCGTAGGCCCGTCACTATAATGTAGACAAAAAATTAGTAAACAAAAAAATAGGATACAAAAGACATAAGTTTTTTTTTTTTTTTTTTTTCATTTCATACCAGTTAAAAAAAGTTTGAAATGAAAAAGCTAACTCTTTTTGCAGAACGACAGTTTCTTAATAGTATGAAACCTAATAAAATTTCCAAGTTATAAGAAATTCCTGAATAATGGAATAGTGAAAAGAGTCATTCAATTGTTATAGTCTTTTCTACACTAGAGAAATAAAACAATGTGTATCATCTAATTGATAGCAAATACTAATATCAGCGATCTTAAATACTAACTTTTAGAAAGCAATAATGATTGCAAATTAGTTAGTTGATTGGTTAGTTTCAGTTATTTGCTTATCTTAAATAGTGTCTCACCTCTTCCAAAAAGTACTTGATAATATCCAGATGCTTTTTCTCGACGGCCATCTGTAGTGGGGTGGAGCCTGTGGTTCCATCATTAACATCAACATTGGCTCCAACTTGACATAATTCCTTAACAAATTCTAAGCGATTTGACTGCACGGCTAAATGCAGAGGAGCAAATCCTGTTGTAAAGAAAAAAAATATACAGTAATAACATTATGTTACATTGTATTGTAATAATATTGTATTTATTTCAATGTACATGCACTGCAGAAATTCGTACTACTTTAATGATTAGTTTTACAAAGTTACCAGTTTATTATTACCCTCTTCAAGTATTTGATAATGATACCTATCAGAAGCACTGGCAATTTCAGATGTAATATAATGAAATACTTCATTATGTTTACCCTTTTGATAGGATTCTTACAAAAACTAAGAACTTCCAAAAAAAAAGGAACTGGAATAGATTAGCACTTTTCTTAGAAAAATAAACTTCAAGTCAAATCAAATTATTTCATCCAAAGTAATATCTAAAAGAAGTTGAAACTTAGATTAATGAATTAAATTTTTTAAAAAAAGTCTACTTACCATCATAATTCAAATTATTCAATAGATTAGCTTTACAATGTGAACTTAGTATTTTCATTGTTTCTATGTAACCACGTTCTGCTACAATATGAAAAGGATTGTTTCCTTTACGATCCAAGACTTCACAACTTGCACCATTTGCCAGAAGTTTACGAACCAATTCATACTGATTTGTATAAACTGCCAAATGAAGGGGGGTCTGTTCAAAAGAAAAAAGAAAACCTCTGACTTCCTATATTTACGCCAGAAATGATTTATCAGACTTTAATTAAAAGTTTAACATTCATTAATTGTTAATTAATGCATGAATGCAATAACATAAATATAACACAGAAATTATTTTATTTATAAAGAAAGGACAGATATAAAGAAAGACAGGAGAGAGGAAATAAATGCACTAGGGCTGTGTCACTTATGTGTTCTTTGAAGAACTGTGACCCTTCTGGGCACTTCTCAATGCCTTGATAACTTTTAATGTTTAACTGAGGTGTCTCACTTAACAGAATATAGGGTGTTAAAAAAAAATAAGCTTTCCCACCAATTATCCTGTAGAATATTTCACTATTATTGGTCATCTAAACTTTTGAAGAGTTCAAAAATTGTATTTTTATTCTACTGTATTATTACTTTTATATATTTACTTACTTTTTGAATATAGGGTGTTTTAGAATAACAGTGAAATAATTTTATATTGTTATAGATAAGGCTTAAGTAACTATTTCTAGATAAGGAGTATAAAATTGGCAATTCATCGGCTATATACTAGAGGGCATCTAACCTGGAAGGTTGGCAACCCCTTAACCGTACTATAGATAAAACAGCCCTGCAACATTCTTTCTCTTTCAACCTGTGATTTACCTGAGTAAGTTTATTAGCCATGTTAATTGGATCTAAATTGACATTTTTTGCAACATCAATTAGATGCTGAAGAGCTTCCTTCTGTGAGTGAATGATGGACATATGGATGGCACTAAATACAAAATTAAGAATCACAATTAATCTTGGATTTAATAGGAAACTAACAATTCAATTCTATGAAAAATATTGAAAATTTTCAGTGAGAATTAATTAGAATCTCCCATTTTCTGTAAATGCATTTATTATATATAATATATAATTTAACTTTATTTTAAACTGAAATCCAAAGAACAAAGTTATTTCTTATACCTTGCTTCTTACTTAAATTTTCTCATACTGTAATAATAGTGTCAAAATGATTTCAGAACAAGTCCTGATACTTTCAAAAAAAAAACAAAAAAAAAAAACATGGAATGGGAAAATAAAGTTAAATAGAGAGATCAGTTTAGAATAAGCTTTTATGAAATATATTTATGTAATGAAAGTATTACAACAATATCAAGAATAGGATAATCTCTAGTAATTTTTGATATTACTCTTTAAATATATAATTATTTTTTTAAATAACTGCTCGTCTGTTGTATAGCTTTAGTTTAGTTTACATCAGTGCAAGTTAGGAATCATGATATCGCAGTGGCGTATATAGACTATATTTTTCTTTGGGGGGGGGGGGGCAAGATTAATGTAAGGTTAGGTTAAGTAATTTTAAGTAGACACCCCATGATACTTTATATCAGTTTTGCTGCTCATATTCAGAGGGTAATTTGCACTGAATGCTGAATTCATTATTGCATAAATGCATGATTCATTAAAATAATTCAGATTAGGGTACTTTTTTTTTCTTTATATTCATTATATTTGCCCTTGTCATTGTATCGATAACAGCTTATA
Source organism: Thereuonema tuberculata (assembly GCA_023159025.1). Taxonomy (NCBI): domain Eukaryota; kingdom Metazoa; phylum Arthropoda; class Chilopoda; order Scutigeromorpha; family Scutigeridae; genus Thereuonema; species Thereuonema tuberculata. Next base: position 60,712,959 of record JAFIDM010002131.1, read on the forward strand.
TTCTATCGGCAAGGTATACAGCAAGGGTTATTGCTTTAGAGGTAGCAAGGGCCAGGTTTCTCCGGAGATCGTAACAGGGCAATCGGGGCACGAGAGCAGGAATGAGCCCCTTTACTAGGAAGTGAAATATTAGGAAGTGTTTCTGCATGAACAAATTTTAAAGTTTCTTCCAGTTTCCTTTAATGATAAATTTTCTCATTTTGTAATTCTGAGGAATGCTTATGTCTAACCTGTGCTAATCCTATTGAGAAGAATCAATTTATGCAGGAATCCAATAAAGGAATTCCATCAAGCCCATTATGGGCAAAGTTATACACCTTAAGTATCTGCATAATAAAAATACCCTAATTTGAAAGTTTACTACTAAACTATGCATATCATCACTATTGTTTTTGTTTTTCTTTTTGTTTGTTTCAAAAGGAACTAAAAAGGAACTTAGTAGTTCCCATTTTAGTGGAAATGAAACTCTAAAAAGTTTGTTTTGTTTCTTTTTTTGTCAGGAACTGAAACGGGAATTAGTTCCTTTATGTTAGGAAATTTTCCTAATGACAATGTAAGATGGGGAAAAAAAAGGTAATAAATTCTCAGACACAATTTTCAAAACTTTTTAATAAAAATGAATGAATCAAAAAAAAAAAAAAAAAAAAAAAAAAAAAAGCTTATATTCAAAACTGATTTGAAAATAAATAAATTCTTCATATTAAACTTTACAGGGAAAATTTACTTATCAAATACAAATCTCTCATTCTTAAAAAAAAAACAAGAATAAAATGCAGGTCTGTCAGTTACATAATTACGTAGATGTATAGTAATAAGAAACACTTACTTGTCACCATTCTCATCCTGTATTGCTACTAAATGCCGCATTGTCATAAGCAATAGCCGAATATCTCCTGTTTTAGCATAATCCTGCAAAGCAATGGATGTCTGAACAGCCAAACGATAAGCTAATTCATGGCCAGTCATATCTACTTCTTTGTTAGATACGTTAGCTTTCGATGATGATGATGATGATTTTGTCCCTTTTTCAAATCGAACAGAATCAGTAGTAAGATTACTACTGTCTTTGCAAATACCTGAATGAATGGTTACTTTTTCCTTCCTTTCAACTGAAGTTCCTCGGCTAATAAGAGCAGGTTTAGTTGGAGAATCATCTGAAATAATTTTAGTAATAAAATGTTGAAATAACATCTAATCTTTTGAACACTGAAAAAGATAAAACGAATGAAAATTGAATTCAACTACAAATAATAATAATAAAAGAATTCAAGTCCCAATGTTTTAAACTGTAGGATCTACATTATTTAATAAATGATATGACATTTATACAGCAATCACATCATATCACATCGTAAACTGAAATACAGCCTATTTTTTTTTTTTTTTTTTTCAGATACATTAGTTTCAAAACATCATACTGTATGAAAATTTTTCAATGCCTAAACTAATTTCTGTTAAATGAATTAACGATTGTAAACAATCTTAACTAATTACGTTCCAACTCGTGAGGCTTTTTCTAAGCAATCTTATGACATTTTGCAATTCCATTCAATCCCCAGCTTATTAGAGTCAAATTACTCTAATTATTATCACTGTAGTTATTATCATAACTTCAGTGATAATAAATTTGTCTTAAAAAAATAGTAAAAAAAATAGAAATCGTAAGTACTAAGATGTGTTTATCACACTGATAAATTAAAAAGAGAGAAAAAATTAAAAAGTAAATATATAAACAGGAAATTTGGTATTAAAATGATTAAATTGCAAAGAAAAAAGAACATTAGTAAGAAATGTAGGTAAGGAAGGAGTCTAAGAAACTTAAATAGTTCTATATAAGTGATGTTCAAACACCAAAAATCAATCATCAGTAAGCTGGAGGGGGGGGGGGGACACATAGAAAACACAGAGATTATAAAGTGTTTTAAGATTTTTTTTTTTTTAATATTCTGTGAAGAAATTATGCTGTATTATCACTTTCTTTTGTATATCTGAATCTTTTAGGCGTCTTGTCTGTCTATAGACAAGTATCGTCTCAGCAACCACGAGGGTTAGAGACTTGATTAGGGTGTCGTTGAAAAGGTCTTGCCAAGAGTACTTCAGAGCCGTAGACTTTGTGTCTCTAGCTGGTCGGGTTCCAAGGTAGCGATAGTGATTAGTAAACCAATCACAATACTTTGCAACAGCTTCTGATACGTGAATGAAGAAAATTATTCAAAAGGTATTGAATTCAATCTATTAACAAGGTTTGAGCTAAGAAATTTGAGTTAAGAACAATGATTATTCCATATAAATAGTGAGTACAGATTGAGGCGGAGAAGGATGAAGAAGGACGCGGAGGCTCATCGAAGACTACTTTGAGGGTAGTTATGAAGTTATAACTGCTGTAGGAGAGTTAGGGTAGGATCACAAAGTTGATGATTGTCAAATTCGGCGAATGCCAAAAATACCAAATCCTTTTAAAATATAAATATATTTTAATTTGCATGTAACCGACTTTTCACTCAGCTTATTTATAAGTAGGCGTTTTATATTAAGTTTTGAATAATTTTCTTCATTCACGCTGCGAAGCATTATGATTGATTTACTAATCGCTATCGCTACCTTGTTTTCTTATAAATACAGAACTTTTCATGCTCTTATCAAGAATGAAAAAGAAAAAAAACAAACAAACAAACAAACAAACAAACAAAACAAATAGAAAGAACATACATTTTCAACCATACTATGAGTTTTGATCAGTGAGAATCTTGGACAGCTGTTTCATACAGGTTTGATCTCATCAGCCAGATTTATCCATTTGATGACAACTCAAGGCAGGCTAAAAACGTGCCTTCTTCGTATTTATTCTTTTTTAAGTTTCACCAATACCACATTAACTATTATTCATGCCTAGATGGTCTGTAGGCTGGTAGAGCTCTGTCCAATCCCTGTCAGAGATTGGGGATTTTCCCCCTAGGTTATTTTTCTTCCAGGCTTTTAGGTTCACCCAGCACTCAGTAAAAAGAGGACAAAGAATCTTTCTTGGGGCTCTAAGGCATGAGAGCTGTGGGCTGACAATCCATACTCAACTTGTCCCAATTTAGCCAAATTTGGTATCGGGATAAAAATCCACTACACTCCTCTATATTGAATGGTAAGAGAACAAAAAGAAAGTCAAGTCAAATTTCTTAAGCCTAAGTGGGTCATTTTTTTTTAAATGCTTTATTTAAATGTCTTTTGTGCTTAGTCCAACATTTTGATACTGCACTGGTTTCAGTGAATTTCTTATTGTTGTCAGTGTTTCTAATTGCTGGAGTAGCCATCTATAGCAGTTGTTCATCAATGGAATAAATCTGCCTGAAAAGTCCTAACAAGAATGAAAAAGTTGTCCCAGATCGCCACTGATGACAACTCAAGCCATGGTTGCATTCTTTGTATGATTCCCATGCTTCATCCCTTTGCAAAAATTTCTTTATTATATAGTGCTATAAGATAAAATACAAAAAAAGCTAGTAAGCTAGGTTAAAAAAAATGTCTTTACCTGAGCCGGAGATCTCAGAGTCTTGTATAGGAGGGGAATCAAATTCAATATCTGAGCCATGAAATAACGGAGGAAGTGGTTTCATATCGAGGGTGTTAAAGAAGTCTAAGATAAAGAAAACTAAATTAAAAAATGAAAATTTATAACATTTTCAAGTTTAATATCTTTCTTTCATAAAATATTCATATTTTTTAGGCTTGCTGTAATCTTATCTACAATGCAAACCCACACATAACAAAAGACGATTCCTGGTTAAGTCTTCATTTTGCAGAAGATTAGCAGAACTTAAACAAAAAAATTAAGGAAGATTTTATCTGCTATGTAATTATTCATAACTATATACAATATTACAAAAACTTCTTTTTGGAAATACTATGTTTTAAAAGAAAGGTCATCTCCTGAACACTTGATGAATAGTGTTCTCACACCAGATACTTCAATATAATGTGCTAATTGAATGAGTGCTATAGAACACTCCTGATAATTTCTGGTATGGAGAAATAAATGAGCAACAGATTAAAAAATAAACAAATCTGATGCTTGATTGGAATAGGCAACAGAACTATCAGGAACTTTTTCTTTTTAAGGGAGACATATATATGCTCATACAACACTGCCAGAATTTAACAAAATATAAACTTGAAATACATTACAATTGAGCAAAACTATCGAAGGATTGACTACTATCTCGGAACAATAAATAAAAACTATTTTGCTGTCTTTATGTTTCAATAAATACAAATTTATATTTTGTTTAATTTAAATTATCATAATATCTATCAATTTTTGGTGAAAAACTTTTCACCAAAGAATCAATTGACATATATCTTCCTTACAACTGACTTTATCATTGACATTTTATTAACTTACCATCCATATGATATAATGTTGTTTTTTTTTAGTGAACTCTGTAACCATTAAAGATAATTACAAAGGAAGTATTTTAACTGTGTATCTAACTTTCTTTCCCCATCATTTATTATTCTTAAAAATTAAAAATTGTCATTTACACTTTACCTTAGGAGTTGCATTCTTTTTTTCAAGCAACAATTAAGTCTTAACATTGGACATTTTTTTTTCTTACATGTTTGAGTTTCTTTCTATGCAAGACATATTTTTGAAAATTTTATAATTTAAATATTCTATTCTTTAAAATAATATACTTTATCTAACAAGCTATGAAAAATAAATTACTAATATAAATTTAATGTACTAGTCAGTAAATAGCCAGAAAAATGATTATGTTTGACTTATTCTAATAGTTTATTAAGATAAGCATGTAATCCTTTTAAAATAATGATTGAAAACTAATGTAAGATTGTTTGGCAGATAAAAGTAATATAATCAAACAGTCGTGAGTTCTGAAAAGTTGATTGGCTAGATTCATTAGACACAAAAAATCACATTGCTTTTGAATCTAATGCAACTGCAAGCAACGAAGCAACTATAAGATAGTTACTTATTTTACTCCATCTAGCTTACAGGTGATTATGTAATATATCTAAATATCGCCATACATGTTGGCAGAGGCGGACAGGCACACTGGGATACTGGGAAACTTCCCAGTGGGCCGGAACAATTTGGGCTGTCGAGAGCTCCGGTATGAATTATGTAAAGTCCATGTAAATGTTGCCAAATGTCTTGTGTAAAATTTATACTGCGTTATTTTTTACTTCGAACTACGTTCCACGTTATTTCCATTATTTTCACAATGTGTTATAATAGACTGGATAATATTGACAATTATTCAAAAAACTGTTTAGATTTTGACCCAACTACAATGATACAGTGACTTTAATTCCATCTATATGAACCTATGAAAACCAATGGAAAATTCTAGTTTCCTTGCTTTAGTTTTCGAGATTTACTTGGAACTCTTTCGCGGGCAACAGATGCACATTTTGCAAGCACTTGTAGCATTCTTAGAAAGCGATGAAGACATGTTTTGTAGAGTTCTTAGAATGTCAGCAAGAGGCTCACCTATTGGTAAATTTGAAATTGCAAATATTATCTGTAAATAAGAAAAGAACTCCTACTAAGGCAGAAATTGTAAATAAAAATACCGAAAACAATGAAAAATTTGTCAAATATATTAAAGAAATGAAAAGAAATTAAAAATAATGGAAAAACCTGTAATTTATGTGAAAATTAAATTTATGTGAAGGAAATGGAGGGAAAGTATGATTTCATTGGGAAAATTCAATCTTACATCGTCGTCTGCTTGGTTTTCATGGAAGAAGTGGGTTTCTAAATACTGTAGGACATATCAGAAATTATTGGTGAAGAATGTTGATATATCTTTTTTCCACTTTTTATGATAATAAACATCAGAAAATAAAATATGATATGTCATGAAATTAGGATTGCCATCTCACACTCAGTGAAATATGAGAAAATTTTAGTGATCTGTAAAATCTTTTTTCAACTTTTTTTTTTAATTTAAATAACAATAATTTGTGATGAAAAATGAGTTTGATAGTATTTTATTTTAATAGATGTTAAAAGTATTAAATAAAATTTAAGATTTAAAAATTCATAATTTTTATTACAAATCTTACTTTTTTTTTTTTTTGATCTTTGTTAAATATTATGATTACATGGGACAATCTACCTGTAAAAAACAGGTTATACTATTTTGGTGATAAATACAGGGCTGGTGCTAATCTTATATGAAATCCAGGTCCTATAATTAGATACTAAAAAAGATTTACGAAAAAAAAAAAAAAAAAAAAAAAACTGGATAAAGGTTAAGGAAATTTTTGGAATTTTTTTTTTAAATCTTAAACGGCAGTACTCTTGCCTCTTATCATCACCTGAGTACTTGCACTTGAGATTTTCTCTCACATCTCTTTTATGCTGCTAGTGAGGAGTTATTTATCTCTTAACTAAAAAATTATGTAAATAACTAATAAATAATCATTAGATATTTATTAAACTATAAGTTTAAAAATAAGTTACAAATAATACAAAATAAGTTGAAAAAAGTAGTTAAACACAAATTTTTAAAAAACAACAACAACAAACAGCACTTTTTAATATATAGATATTTTTTACAAATTACAATTATTTTCAAAACTAACTATAAACATATTATTATTAAAATAATAATAATAATAATATTTTAGATCAAATCCATAATTCTGAAACATTACGCTGAAATTACTTCTGATTTTCCAAAAAAAATCATCGTCGTAAATAAAATAATAAGTTACTTTTACCTCTAAATATATATTTCATTCCAACATAAAAAAATAAATAATAAATTCCACAATGGAAACAATATCTACTTGAAAAACGCAACACAAAACGTCAGAATTTGCAGGATGAGAAAATCGCTCACACTAGATGATGTAAGTGAACAAAATGTTCTCTATCAAAGCATAGAGACAACTCTACTAGATTCAGTGACAACTCCACTACTATCTGCTACCGACAGAATAGGTTATAAAAGTCAGGTAGAGGGTGCGGCCTTAGTGTCGCATCATTTCTACTCAATAAAATATTGTCTTTAATTCCTGACTGTGAGAAAAAAGCTCGTTATGAGAGTTCTGACGGGTTAAAGAGATTCTCAAACTTACCAGTGTTCAAAGTAACGAAATCTTCATTGTTAGGTTGAGTAATAAAACTACCAGAAAACTCAAATTCATTGTTCAAATTCAAAGCTACTGTAGGCTTAGTTTCGGACACTTGAAACGGTGAAATATTACTGTTAACTTCAAAACTTCTCTCTACAGAAGAAAAATAAGAATAAATAGCTGAAAAACCTTCACTTGAGGTTATCATTTTGTTTTAAAAAAGAAACAGTTAAAAACCTTGCAATTCACTAATTGTCAATTTCACAGATATATCTTAACTTTATATTAAAAAAAATTGTGAATAATTATTTTTAATAACATTAAATATTTAACTTAGTTTTAATTGTTATGGTTAAGATAAAGTCAGAATCTAGATTTTGTGTTTAAGCTTTACCTTGAAAAAGTTTGGAGAAATAGATTATCAATATTTAATATTGCAAATTACTGTTATCAAGAACCCAGTATTCACTTAGGAATGTAATTAGTAACAAGTTTATTCTAAGCTATAAACTATAAAAGAGATATTAACTTAGCATTTGAAGGCTGAGAACTGGAGAAGTTAGAGTGGGAATTGTTTTCAAGATTATTTCTCCACCTGAAAGGCCCTAATTGTTCACCCAGCCCTCTGTCAAACGAAAACCTAATTTTCATTTCTGGAGATAAAGATATTCAAGAATTGGATTATCAATTATTATCAATCTCAACTGAAATGCCCTAGTCTAAACCTTTGGTGCTTGTATGACCCAATGCAGGCTCAAATAGGAAGCATTTTTCTATCTACCAACCATACTTTTAGACTGCAGATAACTGACAATAGCCTTCAGAATGGCAATAAGATAAAGTTACCAGAATAAACAGGTTATGGACAGCTGTTGATCACATAGCAGAACTTTGAAAAAGACGGTTTAAAAGATGATAAATGTATGAAAGATTACAGTATCAAGATTAAAAATAAAATTTCTAAAAACTCAATCAGTGAAATGATCACACAGACAGTTCTATCCTTGGATAAAATCCTTTCTTAGGCATGAGTTTTCTCATTATTGTAATACTGCTGATGAGGGTGCACCTCTTCTCTATAGCTATCTGTTGTTAGGGGACCTCAACTGCTTCATAATCTTCTCATATATTGACAAGTCGTCATCTCTTCTATACTTTCCTTTCTTCTGGCACCTTTTCCAAAACCCTGTCTTAGTCCTCCTACTTTCATGCACATACTAACTGAGCTTCCCTGACTTTCTGATTTCTTTCCTATCTCTTTATCTAGGCCTTGCGTAGCAGCAGCCAAACCTTAACATTCTCATTCAATTTGTCTTCAGATCTTTATCTTCTACTACATTTCTGTTCTTCTTTTTACCACATCAGATTCTTTATCATTCTGTTTCCAGTTAAGTCAATTTTTAAGCTTTTTTAGTATTTCAGCCAATGTCACACTGCGAAGTGTTATGGGTGGGTGGGAAACGGCCCAACTCTTTGATGCAAGCAATAGCAAGAAATCAAGTAGAATCATCATCATTCCAGATTAGGGCACCTTGTTTCCAAGTAAAGGAGACATTGTCCTTTTCTTTTTTTTTTTTTCATCTTATGATAGATAGACAGCAAGAAGGATGTCTGGCTGTAAAACCTTCCCAAATCAATTTGTTGCAAATATCTAGACAATATCTAAGGAGACTATAAAAGAAAATATAAAAAATAAAATGAAAGGTGATTACTACAGGAAGTTGTAACCTTCAACAAAGACGAGATTTATTTCTGACAAGCATCAGAAACATTTAAGAAAAAGATTTAGCAAGTTAGTGGCTGAAATATTCTGTAATTCAGCACATAAACTGTAAGAAAGCACATAAAAAGAAAGAAAGTTTTTGAAATGTGGTTCTGGAAACAGGATGAAAAAAATAATGCTGTGATAAAATAATGCTAGGATAGAACTATTGGAAAAGTGAAAAAGAAAGGTATTGATTGTACACTGACTGCTCAATTGAAAGTGGACACTGTGTTATGGAACAGACAATATATTTACAGCATGTCTAATAGCACGTACTGTGGCCTTTTGCCCTAAGCACAGCATCCACACAGAGCGTGCTCTCCACCAGATCCGATAGCAAGCAACCAGTATTTTTGCCCACTCCTCCTTCGAAGCCTGCCCAAGTTGCATGTGTGTTTGCGGTCACATCGGATGTGCATGAATCCGGGAGCTCCAATTCATCCTACAGATGTTCAATAGGGTTGAGGTCCAGACTCTGGGCGGGCCACTGAAGTTCCTGAACATTATTCTCCGGAAACCAGGCGCTGACAACACGGGTCTTATGGCACGGCATATTATCGTGCTGGAACACAAATGGCCCTTCACCGAACTGCGACCACAATGTTGGAAGCACGGAATTGTCTAGAACGTCCAGATACTGTGTGGATGCCATGTTCCCCTCGATCATAACCAACAGACCACGTCCAAACCAGGAGAAACACCACCACCGCCAAACTTCACTGTAGGGATGACACACTCGGGTAGCAGCCACTTCCCTGGCAAACGCCACACCTAGATGCGCCCATCCGATCGGTAGTGTGTGAAGCGTGATTCATCGCTCCACAAAATGATCTTCCAGCGGTCCATTGACCAAGACAGTCTCTTTACACCAGACTAACGATGCTGGGCATTTACAGGAGTGATGTTAGGCTTATGGGCAGTAGCACAATCAGAGTACCATAAGGCATGGAGCTCACGACGAATCATCCTGAAACTGACAGTTGTTCCCGTTGCCTGCTGGAAGTCCTGCTGCCGTTGTTCTGCTGCAACAGCCCTGTTCTGCCGTACCAACCACTTCAGGGCTCTCCATCCAGTCAGCACGCAGGCTCGGCCACCTTCATGACATCGTGTTTCCACTCCTTCACGTTTCCACTTCATGATAATAGCACTCACGGTCGACTTTAGCAGGTTCAGTGCCGCTCCTATGGCTCGCATACTCTGGCAACTAATGTGGCAGCCTATGACTACTCCATGTTGAAAATCGCTCAGCTGCTTTGATGGTGGCATTTTACCTCAGCACATGGTTAGACACCAAATGACTCCAACTACACACATGATCGTGTTGTTTTGTAACGAATATATTCAAATTATTGCCTGAATTTGCATGAGTTGTTCCACTACAGCAGGTATCCACTTTCAATTGCGCAGTCAGTGTATGTTCTTCAATGAACTAAATAGAATATCTATCAAGGCGATAAACAATGCTCAAGCTTGTTTGAGGATGGAAAATATGAAGAAAAGCTTAACTGCTAGACTAAAAAATAACCTAATTATAAAGAAATGAAAAAAAGCTAAAAAAACACTGCTAATCAAGAATATTGTTCAATTATGTTTAGAATTTGTATTGTTATCAAAAACCACTATTTTTTTTATTAGTAATTTTGGATATTTAATCTATAATTAGATAGTACACTCATGGACAAAAAAATTAGCGCACCAAGAAAGAGTCGTCAAAATGGAATGAAAATTTACATACGCAATGACTACTTTGATATAAGTAAATGATAAGAAAATCAAAGAAAAAGGATAATTTATTTCAGAGAAAAAGGCAAAAGAACGGAGGAGTTAATACTCCGTTGGACCCCCTCTAGCGCGAATGCACGATGCGATACGATCGGGCATTGAGTCATACAAGTTCTGTATGATGTCTTGAGACATTTCATTCCATATTTGCTGTAACCTTGCCTCTAGTTCGTTCAAACTCGTGGGATGCCCAACTCGTCGTCCAAAATGATCCCAGATATGCTCGATTGGAGACAAATATGGGGATCGGGCAGGCCAAGGAAGGGTAGTAACAGTGCGGAGACAGTCTTGTGACACCCTTGCCGTATGAGGCCGAGCATTGTCTTGTTGAAAAATGGCTCCTGGGAGCCGTTGCATGAGTGGCAACACTTGTGGTTGCAGGATTTCATGAACATACCGCTGGGCTGTCATGGTGCCACGGAACAATACTAGGGGTGACCGTATATTGTAGGCAATGGCACCCCATACCATCACACCAGCTGTGGGAGCGGTGTGTTGCTGTACAGCAAAGGCAGGATTGAAGCATTCACCACGGGCTCTCCACACACGAACACGATTGTCATCACTGCCGAGATTGAATCTGGATTCGTCGCTAAAGATGACCTGGTTCCATTCCGCTGCAGTACAGTTTCCTCGTGCGCGGCAAAACTCCAAACGGAGGCGTCGATGGGTGGGCGTCAAGGGCAGCACACGTAATGGGCGCCGCGATACCAACTGTCCTTCAGCCAGGCGCCTTTGTATGGTTCGAGAAGACACAGCGGCCCCTAGTGAAGGTGCTATCTGTGCCTGGATGGCGGCCGATGAAGCAGTTGGCTGTACGCGTGCATTTTTGACTATGTGGCGGTCTTCTCGACGACTGGTCTGTTGAGGGCGTCCTGAGCCTGGTCTTCGTGTACATGACATCTCTCGGGTCCACTGGTCCCAAGACCTCCTCACAACACAATCAGAGCGGCCTAATTGGCGAGCTAGTCGCCTAGCTGACCACCCAGCTTCCATCATCCCGACAGATTCTCCCTCTCTCAAACTGCGACAACTGTGTATGCTGTCTTCAAACACGATGTAATGGCATGTCTACCTCAGCTCTTCCTTTGTAAATGATTCAGCACACTCAAACAAGCTTTGGTTACCTGTTTTATACTCCACAGAGTACGATGTTCAACGCCCTCTACCGGCTATACGTAATGCGCAATCACGCTGCATTTCTAATCATTTGCATATCTCCCCGACATGTACCTTCATTGCAAGTTTCGTTACGATCCCGCAATTATTTCTTGGTGCGCTAATTTTTTTGTCCATGAGTATATATTAAATGCAGTAATTTACAATCAATACAATTATAAAATACCAAACATGGCAATATTCTCCTGATGATTCAATATTACATGTTATAAAGGATTAAAAACATTTTATTTACCTATTTCTTTTAAAGTTCTTAAGTTTTCTTCAATCGAAGGTTTAAAGGAAAAATTTTGTTTATCCAGCATATCAACAACCTCTGGGGTATTCATAATCTGACTGTCAATAAATTGTGGCACAGATGTGGCACTAGATATTCCTGCTTATAATAATAATAAAAAAAATATTAAAACCTTTTCACAACTACAAATTAAAAGGTGAAAAAAATTTAATTGGTAATGTGAATGTCTATTCCAAAGGACCCAAAGTTTTCGATTAATATTATATCTCCAAAATACACTTAGAAAGAAATAAAAATCATTATTAAAAAAATAAATTAAAAATTGAAGTTATGCATTTCAATAGGAACAAGTTTGCAGTGATGATTCATTTCAGACATTTCTATTAACAAATTGCAATTTAATAATAAAAATAAACATAACTAGAAAACTTTGTATTTAAAATTAACAGTTAAATTTCCTCTTAATTTATTAAAGGTTATTGGGTGAAATTTTTAATAAGTATGCAAATAGTAATTTGTAAAAAATTCTTGTAAATAATTCCTTCAAACATTAACTGTAAATATATTTACGCTAATTTTACTGGATACATTAGTAGTTTTCTTTAATTAATATAGGTGGATATTTTCACATCTGTAAATCTCACACACATACATATAGATATACAGAAAGTGTAGTCCAAGTAATCCGATTTCCTTTTAGAATTTACCTGTGTAACAAATCAGCCCTTTCACACTGAAGGGTTTTTATCTCAGGGAATTTAAATGTTTTACAAAAAAGTTTAGCCATCATCCGACACCAGTAACTTTAGTTTCCTCAAATGAATCTTTACAAGAAAATGAATGTTAAAGGCACAAATCAACTTTAATACAATAATGGGCAAAACAAGCAGTACCAACACATTCCACATCCCTATGCAATAATAGAGCGTGTCCAAAAATCACAAGTCTATTTGAATAAAAACTATGTAGTAACTGATATTAGGTTTTTGAATAAGTCGAGGCAATAATGGTTCTTAGCAGAGAATTTTTAGTTGAATATTACATGTGTTTATATGGATTAGGTTGAAAAGTTCTTACCTGTCATACAGCTGTGGCAAGCATGCAGTTTCTTCATGAAAACATTCATGGCCAAGTCATCTCAAGGTTCTCGATGTTACACACCTGAAACAGTTGGTGTTCCACACTAACCATCGAACACTAAAGGAGTAAAGTTTGCATGAAGAAGCTGTCTGCACACCACAGTTGTATGAAGGAAGCACCCTGTCGAGAGATGGCAGTGATTCTTGTTTATTGTTACTGTTCTTGGCTGTTGCATTCATCCTTTAACACTGTCAGCACACTACCTGTCCATTGGAATTTTTGGATGAGGCCAAGAATTACAATGCCACTTGGGACTAGCTTCCGAAACTTAAGCTGAACAGCTCCTTCAAAATATGTAGGGCTGGGCCGGTCTTTTTGTCCTAATATGTACGAACAGTTGTAATATTCAACTCAAAATACCTTTTCTTCTATGCTCAGAACCATTACTGCCTCCACTTATTCGAAACCTATTACCTGTTACTATACAGGTTATATTCAGATAAACATTGACATTCGGACACACCCTATTATTACAGGGGATGTGGAATGTTTCAGTACTGTTTATTTTTTGCCCAATACTGTATTTCTAGATAAAGAAGCCAACAAACTTAACTTAGAAAAATTTAAGGCAGTCACACACGTAGCAAAACAGAAGATTACAAAAAAAGCGAAGTAATTGTTGATACATCAAGCATTTCTAGACACTTTCTCAGTAAGAATAAAAAATAGTAATTAGACTTTAGTATGGTATTCGCAAAACCAAAACCTAAAAAGACAATGGAGTAGTGACAGCTTTTCTCTCTCCAAAATGATTTACATCTCTTGGATTTAATAAGGGCCAAATCAACAATGCAGACCAAATTAATAAGAATTAAACAACTATGTTTATTTTGTATAATATGTTCTTGTGTAGCAAAATCAGTTCATAGCACAAATACCAATTACTGTAAAAGTTTTTATAGTGCAAGAGTTATCAGTTGTTGAGTGATTATTGTTTTAGTAAATATTATGGCTGAATGCTAATAATAAGAATGAAACAAGTGGAATTTTTCCAAAATACTGAAATGATTGCAACAGAAAACTACGAGCTTAAATTTATTTCAAATTTACGATTTTCTTTCTTTTTATTTAATCTAGTAAATATTAAACATAATCATATTATGTATTTACCTATGAAGTCTTGAGAACTGACTTTTAATTTGCTTGTATCATCAAAACCTATGAGATAAAAGAAATGACAGTAAGAACATTTTCATTACTTTCTACAGAGATTCTTAAATAATAACTTGCCAAAGGTGGGTCTAAAATTTTCAAATGATATTTAATTAAAAAATTACTAAACTTAAAATGCCAGTTCTGATTAGTTTAATTTGTTGTTTATATAAAAACCTACACTATATAGCTGTAGTATAACATGGACTCTGCCATTCCTTGTTGCCAAGCAACATTTTTGCTCATATAAAAAGTTAAAGGATGCCACGACAGGCCTATGCAGGCCCAAGGGCTCGCGGGAGGTAAGGTCTCGGCGTTACTTGACCAACGGGACTAGGTTGAGGTCGGGAGGTCAGCCCGACGCCCGCCCGCCTTTAACTCCCGGGAAAGAAATCTGGTACCCATTCTGCAGAGCACTGGGTAGGCCCTAGGACCCGTTTGGAGGAGAATGGAGCGTGGAAAAATTCCCGTCTCCGCCGAGACCGGGAATCAAACCCGCGACCTCCAACCCACAGCCAAGCGCCTTACCCACTCGGCTACCGGGTCCACTTTTTGCTCATATGTCATGTAGAGATTTTGTGAAACCTCATCTAATACTTTGGTTTAAGTTGAAAAAGGGCATGGAAGAGAGAAGTTCAGTCTAGCAGTATTTCTTTCATATAAAATAAGTTACATGAAGTAAATTTGAAAGTTTTACTGTAAACATCAATTTGCTTATTGAAGGACAACTGGAAAAAGTAACATATGGAATGAACCTTTATCAAAATACCAGAAGAATATACCTCAAATTATGGCAAAGAAAGTATAATAACTAGAGGTGTGAAGAACAGACAAATCAAAGACAGATTAGTAGTATTCAAAGAAAGTAGTTATAGAACAGTTGTTCCCATATGAATGGGAACTACAGGAATGGATTAATAATGGATTACAAAGGCAATTAGAACAGGTATTTTTTTAAGGATAATTATGATAAGTATATATTTAATTTTAATTAAAGCATATTCATTCTTGTATCATTGGATATGTCTGCAATTCCCATGAGGATGAAAAATGCTTAGTGTTTTGAAACTGCCAGATCTTTTTTGTTCACAAAATCTGTTTGTTATCAACTGCATTTTAAACAATCTTCATTCCTTAGTTTATTCATTCCTTTCATCCTAGCTATTTATTTCACTAACAATGGATTCATGAATTAAGATGCTGATCTTGGGTTCTAAAATTAGAGACTAGGATATCTGAAGAAAAAAAAATAATCATCAAAAAATAGAAGAGCTTCTTTCAGCAACAGAATTGAGTACTGTACAAGCAATGATAAAACAAAATAGACATTCATACAAGAAATCTTTTAATGACAATTGCCATAACAATACTGTTCACTAAAATTCTCAGAGAAAAAAATTAATAAACCATATCTACTTCGAGCTGTGCTAGCACAAAAATTGTCTGGATGTTTCCAACGAATGTCTAGAAAAACTTTAGAAAACCCAATACAGTTTAATATCAAAATCTGAATAAATGAAAGCCAGCTGAAAAAAAAAAAAGGCCATTGGAAGCAAATATAAGCGAAAATTTTGGCACTAAGAGAAGATGAAAACAAAACACCCTTGAGATAAGACCCTTGTACAACAAAGAATGATCAATTCTTGGACTAGCTTGTTTGTAAGTTGCTTTCAGTTAAGTAATGGTGCATATTTTGAGTAAGTAGGCCTATTCAGTTCATAAATCTGTGTGTGTGTGTGTTTCTTTTCAAGATTTCCATCAAGATCTAAATTTAAAAAAAATATTCTAGATTTACAAAATCACTACAAAACAACAGCAGAGAGCAGATGAAGTCTATTCTTGAAAATTCAATGTCTACAAAGAACATTTATAGAGCAAAGACTGATAATTCAGTTGCAATTAGAGAAATTCAGAAAAATTGCACTTTTCTCTGGCACAAGTTTTGCTTTATTAGTTTCACTAAATATACATAGATGAAATAAATATGATAAAACAAAAATAAATGGTGCTCTTATTCAAAAACATTAATGGTTTGGAGGTCCTTTTGGTTTCAAGATTCTAAGGAAATCCACCTGAAGGGGACTGGAAGGATAAGAATAAAGGGATGACACAAAAACAGGGCAGTGTAGAATTATTGAGGTTAGTTTTATTGATGGGCAAGTTACTCACTAATGAGGGCTTATGAGCATTTCAGCAGATAATTTTGAATGTTTTAGATACTGTATATGATATGAGAATAATTAAATATACAAATAATTTAACCCTTGATGATGAATTCTCCCAGTCTGGATAAAGATTAATGCAATATTTTGGCTCAGTTCCTTGAGCCTTTGTCAGGAGATATTTTAGAATTAAATAGACTTCTGTGCTGTTATTTTAACAAAGTCAATGATTTGAAGCAGACAATTACGTGGCTGTATTGTCCGAGATATTGGTCATATATCGATAAAATGGGAAAAGGAGGCAGCAAAGGTCATAAGCAGGACAGGTGCTTCCGGACATAAACTTGAGAAATGAACAAGTTAAAAAGTGAGAGGGAAAAAGGAATTGCTGTGTTTGTTTAAAATCAAAAGAAAGGATAGAAATGAAGTAAGAAAAAAATATAAAAAATAAATAATTGAATAAATAAATATATAAGTATATCTGCATAAAGACACAATGAAAATCAACACATTACAAGCTATAAATACAATAATAATAATAATAACATGCACTAATGATAATAATAAAAATAGATGAAATAAAAAAAATGAGCTCACCTAAAATTAAAAAATTAGTAGATTAGTAAATGAAAATCTTTTAAAAATTTTTATCTTTCCATTTATTTTTATTATCATCATTATTACATATTGCATATTATAATTATTTTTATTATAATTATATCGAAAAAGCTCCAAACCATGGGTTTCCCCAGGTAAGACAATATGGTACGTCAAGGACCAAAGCACATATTGCCAAGTGTAAAAAAGAAAAAAAAAAAAAGTTTGGAAGAATAGTTAGGAATGAGTGGTTGTGTCCATAAATTTCCTAACTATGCGTGTTGTGTTGAGTACCACAGCCTTCTGGAGTTGTGCAAAAGTGTTTTTATGAAGTCCTAGTGTGCTGAGGCTGTGGTGCAATGTGTGAGGCACCAGACCAGTGGCGGACATGGCAATAGGTACAACACGTACTCGGTCCTGCCTTCACTGCTTCTGGAGCTCATGTGCTAGATCTGTGTATTTACTGATCTTGTCTGCATGAGTTTTCTGCATGTTCTTGCTGATAGGCACTGCAATGTCAATGAGGTAGGTCTGTTTGTTGACCTTATCAACTAGTGTGATGTCAGGTCTGTTGTGATATATAGTTTTGTCTGTGTGAATGGGGAGGTCCCAGTATAGCTTATGTGAGGGTGACTCTAGTACGCTTTGTGGTGTGTACATGTAGTATGGGACCGTGTTCTGAATAAGTGAGTGTTTGTGTGCTAGCTGTTGATGAACGATCGATGCTACCTGATTGTGTTGGTGGAGGTAGTCTGTTTGGGAGAGAAGGGGAAAGCCTGATATTATGTGGTCGATCGTCTAATGCGTAGTGTGGCATTTCCTGCATCTGTAGTCATGTGTGTTTGCATCGTGTAGAATGTGTTTCTTGTAGTTGCGTGTGGGGATGACTTGCGATCATGAACCCTTTGGTCTCTCCAAACAGCTCACCACTCGTTAGCCATCTGTTCGATGATTCCATGTCGACATGAGGCTGGCTGAGTTCATGGTGATGTCTGCCATGGAGTTCCTTACGAGCCCATGATTCACGCAGCTGCTGTGTGTGGATGTCGAGGTGGTGAGTGTTAGAGAAGGGTTTGCGAGGTCCAGGGGTGTGAGGAGTGTTGTGCTCTTTGTTTGGAAGTGTTCCTAAGAGTGTGTACTTGTTTTTCAAAGAGGTTGATGAGATTGATAAGTCCTCGGCCTCCCTCCTTGCGGGGAAGAGTCATCCTTTCCGTAGCAGACTTGGGGTGGTGCATGTTGTGTTTCGTGAATGTAGTGCGTTGTAGTGCTTCGAGTTCAGTGTTTGTCCATGGAATTATACCGAACGAATATGTTAATGTGGGGACGGCAAAAGTATTGATGGCTTTAATTTTATTTCTGGCATTGAGTTGTGTTTTGAGGATGTTGTGAACGCGAGCACGGTATATTTTCTTGAGTGCGTTTTTGATGTTTTCGTTGTCAATGACGCGCGCTTGCTGGAAGCCCAGGTACTTGTAGGTCTCTCCCTCTTCAATGGATTGGATGGCCAACCCATGGTCCAGTTCGAAACCCTCCAAATTCGTAGTCTTCCCGCATGTTATATGTAGCTTGCGGCATTTGTCGATTCCAAATTCCATCCCAATGTCTTTGAACTGTGTTGTGACTTGTAGTAAATTAGTAAGTTGTGCGTTGTTTGTGGCGTAGAGTTTAATATCATCCATGTAGAGTAAGTGTGTGATTTTGTATGGTGTCAGAGTGCCTGAGGTAAGCCTATAACCTTGTTTTGTGTTGTCTAGCATGTGGCTTAATGGATTCAAGGCGAGGCAGAACCAAAGAGGACTCAAGGAGTCTCCCTAGAAAATACCTCTCCTTATGGGAATGGGGACTGTAGTGATGGAGGTGTTGGAGGTGCGTAGGTGTAATGTTGTGTTCCAACTCTTCATCGTGGCATCCAAGAATGCCGTGATCTTGGGGTGTACTTTGTAGAGTTGAAGAGTGTGTATTATTATTATTATTGTTGTTGTTGTTGTTGTATATTACTGCATATGTCATGTTTGTTTATTTTCAATATGCCTTTATACAAATCTACTTATATATTTATTTATTTTTTTCCTTGCTTCATTTCTCTCCTTTCTTTCTTTCATTTCTCTGAAGATACAACATGATCTATAACTTTTAATCATGAGATTTTGAATAATTGTTTAATCAAAAATCCCTTATCTTTAATAATAATAATAATAATGGGAGAGAATAGCGGCACATGAATTTTCTCGCCATTTGTTCTTTCGGCGAGTTTTTATTGTTTGTTTTAACATTTGCGGGTTCCACATTTGTTCCGACATTTTAATAATAATAAGCATGCATAAACGAAAAAAAATACCTGAAAGTCGACTTGGTTTTGCTCTTTTACGTTTTAATCCATCTGAAATAAAAAAGGTTCTGTAAGTTAAATAAGATTCGTAAGTTAAGATTATAACACAATTTGTTTTAAATGTGTGAATTAAAAAAAAAAAACCAACTATAACCATTTTTTCAAACAGAATATAGAATTATGCCATTTGTTTAAGCAATAAAGCCCAGATTGTTATAGAAAAAGGTAAATTCAAATAGATGATTCAGCCTACCATTTAATTTTACAAAAGTTTTTAGGTTCTGTGCTGTTTCAAAGTGAAGTGAATAACAGCAATATTATCATATCGTTTTTAGATTTTTAAAGGTTCTTCTTTTAAAGGTTCTTCTTCTTCTCCCTCTTTAAAAGCAAAAATACTAAGTAATTTATTTGCAATCATGAAAAATATATAATAGTAAAATAATAATAATAAGCATCCACCGGCTACCTCCACCGACACAATCAGGTAGCGTCGATCGTTCATCAACAGCTAGTGCACAAACACTCACTTATTAAGAACACGGTCCCATACTACAAGTACACACCACAAAACGTATTAGAGTCACCCTCATATAAGCTGTACTGGGACCGCCCAATTCACACAGACAACACCACACATCACAACAGACCTGACATCACACTTGTTGATAAGGTCAACAAACAGACCTATCTGTGCCTGTCAGCAACAACATGCAGAAAAATTTTGAAAAAAAAAAGAAAAACGAGCAGTTTCAAAGAGCTGTAACTAAAAGAGGAAGCCAGTACTGAAATTTTATTTTTCTAAACCTTTAGATGTATATATTTCCTCTAAAAAAATTATAGCTTTTCTACTTCATTCCTTCCTGTTTAAAATAAACCCGTAACTTTGATTTTTGTTCAAAAGCGAATATCAGTTTTGGGTCTAAATATCAGCCATTTGTGTTAGAGATATAGTAAAAAGGTATAAGACATAAAATGTAGCTTAAAATGTGCTGACAATAATGCTTTTTACCACAGCTTTCTATCATTTTTCTTAGCTGAGTTATCAAATTTACCGCAACTGTCTGCAAAGGCCAAAAATGCCGGAAACCATAAAACAAAAATGGCGCCATTTTTAAACAAAATCAAATAAAACAAAAATAATGCTTATTTTGAACTACTAGGGGTAACAACAGTAAAAAAAAAAATCATTTTTTTTAAAAATGGCCAAGCAACTAGTGCTGGACCATTTGGTATGGATTGACCCTTATAAGTAACAAATATTTGGGCTTTTCATAATTTTTCACAAACAGAGATACCAAAAAAACACCCCATCCATTTTTTTTAAAGTTCTAATACCCTATTTCAATGTTTGATAATACTATCTATTACTTGGAAACAAAACAAAAATTCAATATCAGGATTACAGAATCAAAGGTGTTTTTTTTTTTTAATGAAAAAAAAAAAGCAAAACTTTCTCACCGTCTTCTATTGGTTTGTACATAAAATTCATTTCTTCACTACACTCATCATTACTAGGTCGATACAAACAAAAGAATACATTTACTTGTTTATCCAATTCCTGCTCTTTGTAAGGTGGAATTTTTAATACAATGGCTACCTAAAAAGAAAAAGAAAAAATTAACATCATATATTAAAAATGGACACAATAAAACTTACAACTTCTTTACTTCCCATTCTATATTTCGTCCTTACGATAGGACTTCCTCAGGAATCTCAAAATGATACAAATTATAAAAATAAAGAAGAAAATAAGACAGAGAAAACTTTCCTCTTCTTATTTAACAGAAAATATAATAACAATGTAAACTGTAACAATTATATCATATCATCAATTATATAAACAAACCTATCATTTTACAAATCGTTTAAACAAACCCATCATATCACCAATTCTTTTCAATAATTGTTTAGTATTAATACCATAAAACAATTACAAATTAAACCAAACAATTACAAAATAACTTTAACAGACATGTTGATGTGATAATTAATTTTCATTTCAATATTAAAAATTCTTTCACTTTTCTGTTTTTACTCAGAGACTTCTTGAATAAACTTAAAGATATATCGTTCACTTTTAGCGACCTGTCTTTATTCATACAGATGCAGCTGTTAACATCATCCTTAACTGTAATGAATGATTAGGAACTAAAAAAAAAAATAATCTGACTAAAGAAAAATAATTTAAATAACTTTTTATTTTGCAATATTATTTAAGTATTTTCTTAATTTATTTTTATAAATAATAAAATAAGGTTCAAGGTGAATAACACTTCATAGTTTTTAAAGACTTATCAGACATACTTATGAGTGCTTAATAATTATTAAAGGTAGCACAGTCCTCTATGGGTGCAAAATAGCACAACAGTAACCAATTGTACAGCTTACTAAAAGTTAACTGCATTATAACTAAGTTCTTATATCAACAAGACAAGTTTAAAAATTGCAAAGCAGCCAGCAAACTCATAAGATGGCACTATAATAGTTCACAGAATTAATCATGAAATCAGGGCATTAAACCAGAATAATGATAACAAAAAAAAAATGATAATGATTGTTTTGCCATATTAATAGGTCATATGGATAATTTCATCTTCCTTTCTGCGCCAAATCGACAGAATGATGATCAATTCCTGAATATACTAATACCTTGTGTAGCATTGGGGAAACTGTCATTGTTGGATATGGATAGACAATAGGAAATTGAAAATTGGCTGTCATGGATAAGACAGCTCTGTTCTAAGCCATTTTGAGAACTTCCACCTGATGGGCATTTTTTTACCCTTCTATCCTTATGCTAATGTAGTTTTATTATATTACTTTTGGTTACATTATAATATTTAAATCAGACAGGGGTCACGCGTATACTTTCATCTCACGAAAGAGCAATTCAATCTGTGAAATTACAGGATATCTTCTTGTTAATTAACAAGTATCTGAAGAGAAAATGCCATCCGCAGTTTTTCTTTTATATCTCTCAGCTTTGCCTACAGTTGTTTCTGTCCATTATTTATATTTCCTCTGCAAACTATTATAGGCCCCATTTATATACAATGTAGACAAAGCAAAAACAGAAAAAGAGTTCTTAATTTGCAAAACAAATTTTTCCTTATAATATTAAATCAATCAGACACACACAACCCAGAAATTTAATTTGTTGCTGTTCTTAATATACCTGTGTTAACACCCATTAAATATTTATGTATGCTAAATTTAAAAATATGTTATCAATACATTAATCTATTCCATCTTTTCCCTTAATCACTTCTATCATAGTTTGCTAACTGATAATTTTCTTACTTTTGATATCAGTTTTTACCTGATAATGGACATCAGTTGGAGAAAACTCTGCATCCTGAGACCATCCTTGCTTGTCATAAAATTTCACTGCAATGTCATCTGCTGAAAATAAGAATACTCCTGAATCTTTGAGCCTTCTAATTTATTGGAAATTCTGATCAAAATCATTGACATTAGATTCAATAAACAAAACTATGAATTCAAAACAGACTTCTGAAATCCTATTCATCGACTTTAAGATACTTTTTTATATATATAATTCATTTTTTTATCATAATGTTTTATGAAGATTATAAATCATAGCTCTACTGTGAACAATATTTCAACACAAATCAAGAAAAAGACAAGAACTATATTTTCAACATAGAAAATTACTAATATCTATTATTAGACTTTCGGAGTGCGGAGTGAACAATCTAGAAACACAAGCATCTTCTGAGCATGTTATCGGTGGAGTTTGGCTGGCTGATGAGCACTAATAAGTGCGAAACGGTCCGTCCCAGTCTCTTCACAATGACAGCTCGGGGTGCGAATCCTTGCGTAGATTGTGCGTGTCCATTGGGTTTCTAGATTGTTCACTACGCACGTTAAAGAAAGTCTAATAATTTCTATTTACAGCGTAGTTCTTATTTAATGCTGCTATTACATTCCTTTTGTGCTTTGCGAGTAGCAGGCCAAGGAAGTATTGTATTTTCTCATTTTATTAATTTTTGTTTTGTATTTCTTTGGGGAGAGGTCCCGCTCTTGGGAGCAAGAGCCGGGATAGCTAAAGTTTCGCACCTTCTGAGCATGTTATCGGTGGTGTTTGGCTGGCTGATGAGCACTATCTCGGGTGCGAATCCTTGCATAGATTGTGCTTGTCCATTGTGTTTCTAGGTTTACTAATATCTACTTTGTTGTAATAAATTCATTTTTTTTAAATAGAGAATAAGCGAGCTAAATGCCATCTTAATGATTAATCAATATAAACAATATTTGTACTTATTTACTGAAATTTGTAATTAATTATAAACAATTGCAGGCTAATTTTTCAACATCTTCACTGCATATTTAAGTTTGATAGATATAACTAGATAGATAGATAGATAGATAGATATTTCATGCCATCTACTAATATTCAATATTTAATTGCACATTATCTAACTGATCTATTGACGATTGTTATTACAACATCATTTTTGAAACAAAAGATTTAACATGCCCGAAATGAATACAAAAGCATAGAAAAAAATGACACAGAAATGAAAATTTCTGAGCTTTCATTGGTGAGAGTCTGGGACGGTCGATTTTTGTTCTTTTTGTGGACTCATCAGCCAGACCCACTCACCAGATGAAATGCTCAGTGCTGTTTTGGTTTATTTTTTAAATTTGTTTTCTTTTCGGGGGGGGGGGGGGGGGGGCCACAGCTGCTTGTGGGAGTGGTTTCCTTATTACTTTTGCACTATCTGAGCATTTCATCTGGTGAGTGGCTCTGGCTGACAAGTTCACAAAAAAAAATGAAACCTTGTTGTTTACTGGTGACTGCTCTGGGCTGATGATCGCCAAAGAGCATGAAACAGCTATCAGGATGTCACTTGTAAATAATTTAGTCTCACCCATTGTTGTTCAGAAAAAGAAAAAATTACTGCTTTCTGGTTGATAGTTATAGTGCTCTCATTTTTATCAAACTTGCTATTCCCAAATAAAAAATAATCAAATGTAGCCAGAGATATACAATAATCAAAAGAAACAGAACAATTTACTAGAATTACTCAATTTATTCTATGCCTCATGAACTGTAAGCATTTACGCCATACCAGGCAATCGTTTGTATACGAGACAGAGGTGGAGCTACAACTAACTGACTTGTTCCGTTTTGTAGCTGTTTTATCCAAATAAATAGCCCAACTGTTCTGTAATTATAATGGTTTCCTTTCCTATACGTGTACATTGCCCATACTAATTGGCATCTCTACTGGACGATTTCTTCCAGGTGCTTCATTTTTTTTTCCCCCTCAGAGTTTTTTTTTAAAATATCAAGAGTGAATTTAGTAGCTGCAGCTACTAAAAATTAGAACTCATTTGTTATTTATTTGAACTTATTTGAATTGAAGAATTCTAGCTTATCATTAATCTTTAATTCACAATTTACGTTCAATTTTTTTGAACTGAGGCACCAAGTGCGCAAGTGGCCTAACCCACAAAGTTCAGTATTTGAGTTAGAATTGCTATTATACTGTAAAACCATCTTAAACTATAAATTATGAAGCTATAAATAATACTATAAATGATGTGGATATAAATGTTCAATTTAAAATAAAAATCGATAGGATTATTAAAAAAATGGCCATTTCAGAAATAATTTTAAATGTTATTGTTCTCAATATAGAAGTTTGGGGTTAGGCCACTTGTGCACTCGGTTCCTCTATTCAAAAAAATTGAACGTAAATTGTGGATTAAAGATTAATGATAAGTTATAATTCTTCAATCCAAATAAGTTTAAATAAATAACATCATTGATCTGAATTTCTGAATAAATAAGATAAACAATATTTAGATGAAGAAGTTAAAGCCTGAACAATTTAAATTGTTTTTACCTTTGTCAACTTTATCACACAATATGAACATCTCTTCATTTCCTGCAGCTGAAGCAGCAAACCGATCAATTCGACGAATTTTTAATTTATTTGTTGAACGGCCCTCTGTTGGAGAATAAAGCAAAAACATAGTTGTAAGTTTGTAATGGCTATTTGTTTTTAAAAATATAAAAAGATCTGCGCTAATTTAATTATTGAACCTTTGTAATGAACATCTTAAAAACGTGATTTCCTCCATCTTCATTACTCGCAGATTTGACAGAAGGAATGATATCAAATACAATTATCATTACCATTAGGTGTGAAATCAGTTTGCAGTTAATCCATATTGAATTACTGCAGTTGAGAATGCTCAAGGCAGACCAACTCATTAATAAAGATATTTGAACAATATTTCTATTATTCTGTCTACCTCCTGTATTTATGTACATAATAATGAAACATTATTTTCAACAGTTATTTATTGCATATATTTATTTAATCATAACGTGTGTGTATAATTTCTATGTATTTCTTTTGTTTATTTTCTTATATGTATTTTCTCCTTTATTAATTCAAGTGCTAATAAATGTAATCGATCAGACAGTGAAATTTAAAGTTTTACTTCAAAGGCAGTATTCCATTTTGGGAGTTTGATGAAAATAGAAACAGAATTTCATTTTTTTTTTCAACAATTCATTATCTTAAGTTGAATTGATCTCTTGTAATAAAATTGAAGCTATAAAATAGAAACAAAAGAAATAACTAACTAGAATTTTTCACTGGACTTGAACAGCAATAGGCAACGCCTGGTACAGAGGGATTCAAAGACCTGACTACAAAGAATAAAACAACTTCATTCAAGTTTGAGCACATCTCTTTAACAGCTTTTTCTATCTCAGTCTTCTGTTTACCAGCCACTGAAAAGGAAAATTAATAATTTACTTAGATTGATTAATGTCTATTTCAGAACAAGAACAAATAGCAAAATAAAGATCAGGAAAAATAGTTGAAAATAAATATTTTAAAGCTTGTTCCTTTCTAAAAAGGAGGAAAATATTTCAATACAACCAATATGTTTATTTATTTATTTATTTATTTATTTATTTATTTATTTATTTATTTA
>JAFIDM010002131.1:60739388-60752361 GCA_023159025.1 Thereuonema tuberculata
TTATTTATTTATTTATTTATTTATTTATTTATTTATTTATTTATTTAAAAATTATCTAAAAATATGTCCTCCTGAGCCATGTTTGTTAAAGAAATAGACAGAACATTCATACTAATGATAGTTCAGAAACTGCCAGTGTCATCTCTTTATGTCTTGTATGTAATTTGAAAATGCTTTTTTAAGTTTGTTATCTTTACTTTTAGACACCTTGACACCTATTAATCAAAATATTTACATTAATGGTTATGCTTCATTTAAAACAAGACCAAAATTGGATCTTGACCTCTTCACAAATTAAAAAAAATCAATAAGTAATTATGAAAGCCGCGCGGTTGGCATTGTCACTAAGAGTACCGGGGTTCTCATGTGGGTTTCATGATGGTAGACGATCTGCACAGGGCAGGTTTTCTCAGGGTTCTCCCGTTTCCCCTGCACTTCTCCCACCATACTTCCTCAGTCTTTCTGTCTGTCTGTCCTCATTTCCGTGGGATAGTACAATAGACCTCGAGTTGCCGCAGTGCTTGGCTTCCCTGCCACCCACATTCCCCACAATCAATCAAGTAATAATGAAACCTGAAATTCCTCTTACATTTCGAAACGTCATTTGAATTATTACTCTACTCGAAAGCAACTGAACGTCATTTCAATAAAGCATTTCACTTACATAACAGTAACAGCATTTCTATACATGTAACACCCTAAGGCCTCCAACTTCTCTACAATCAGAGGTAATTTGTGAAGTACAGAATTAAAAGAAGCAAATGATATAATTCCTCAGACAATAAATGGTAATTAAAAAAAATAAAATAAGATCAACCAGCACAAAATTCTCTTATTACAAGCATTTGCTACTAGTAATTTAAGAAGATAAGAAAACGACTGCTTTGTATTTAACTTTCCAAAACATTTACTTAATATTGACTTTTCCAATTAGTAAAACACTAGAAATGCAATATGTTGGCAAACAGATGTGAAGCAAGGACATGGTCCAAACCCTTGTCTTTTGTTAAGTTTTGATTACTATTTTTTAAGAACATTGATTCCAATAGCCTTTCTATAAATTCTTTCTATTGCTAAGATCTTGATTCTTATCCTTTCTGGAAAAAGGGCTTTAAAAAACAGTTTTCATTGATTATTCCTCAAGATATGATCCAACAGCAATTTTCTTGTTTTAAAACATTGACTGTGATGACCTTTAAAAACAAACTAATATTTCATTGATGATCATTGGTCAGGATCTTGCTGTGATCTGCTTCCAAGTCCATTTTTAAGTGAAGGTGTTAAGGTGAAAACTGCTTACAGATGCAACTAATCTTTATTTTATTTTCCAAAAGCACTGAGCTTAAGACATAGTCATCAGTTGTGACTGCTAAGTCTTGTATCTCATCCATTTTTTTTTTATCCTGGTTGCATACAGAAAATCTCAATCTACTTGAGGCCATGCCTGATCTCTGATTCATTTTTCTTCAGCATCAGCTTTAAACATCCTTTCTTGACTTGTATCCTTTATTTATCATGGATGTTAATACTGTAATTGCTGAAATAAGGTATCATTAGGTAGCTGTTGCTTTGTTCTTGTAATGTGCATGTTTTTGTAATGTGTATGAGAAGTATCAGGAAAGAGACGCTTGGCTCAATTTATTTAAATAAATAGAGAACATTATGACTTGTTACTTTATTAGAATAATGAAGAAGTCTTACTTAGTTGTCTAACTTTGGCTTCGGCTTCTCTTTTGCCAACATGTTTAATGTGAATTCCTGGAAACCTTAATGAGAAAAAGAATACATTTTAAAAGAAATCTTGAGAAAAAAAAGATTTAGCAAACGAAAAATGTCAATTTTAATTGGCTATTTAAAATTTTCTAAATAATTCCAATAAAATCACATCTAAGTTCAGATAGTACTTTGTAGTCAGCTTATATTAAATAGTTTCAGAATGTTTCATTTCAACCTAAGGTTATCCGTGACAACTCTGAAATTTTCATAGATGCATCATCCTTATTTTACATAATGCAAAATAAGTGAAATTTGTAAGTGAAAGGTATTAAAAAAAAAATCGCAGGGAGACTAAACCTTCAGTGCACCTAAGGACGTACGTGGTCCGCAGCGGTACAGCTTTAGTCTTTACAGTTATTCGATTTGAGTAAATAGGCAGAAGAACATTTAGGAAAATTAAGAAAAACATTTAATGTAGCAACTTATTGTGAGAATTTAAGAATGGTGTAATAGAGAACCAAGTTTAGTAGTCAAACAAAAGTACCATGCACAAGACATACATCTTATAAAAGGTATTAGATGAAGTGCATCTAGATTTCAATAGAATACAACAAAAAAAAAACAAAAAAAAACCAATATAAGCCCTCTGAAATATCATGGGGTTAAAGAAGATTAGGTAGGGGAGACTATAGAGTAGGGCTTCAGAAATATATTCTAAACAAACTACAGGCAGTAAGCTTACTGAAATCTATAAAGAATACTACTACCATTATGTTTGATTTATTTATTATTTTAATACCAATATGGCACAGTCCCATTATTGAAGTACCTTATTTCTTATCAATAGGTGCTATGTATAAACATAAAATACATAAGTACTCAGAACAGTGTAATAGTAAATATAAATTAAATTGAAAGAATAAAAACTAAACAGAGAGAAGGAATTAATATCCCAAGATATATATATACAAACCTGTGTTAGAAAAACTTCATGCAATATAAAATTTTAAGTATCAGTATACAAAATATAACAGAAGGAAAAAAGTACAAAATATCTTTAAATAAATAAACCTATAAACATTACCTAAATTTAATGTAACGTAAATTAAAATATATCATTGCTACAACAATATTTAAGATATCATAGAGAACGGAAAAAAAGGGAGGAGGATTAAAGGTAAAATAACATAACAAACTGTATAACAGACAGATACAAAAATCAAAGATTCAAATAATAACAATAAGTAAAAACAAATCTATAAACGAAACAAATAAATCATGAAGATAATAAATTTAGCAACTCTAAATATTACAAAGAAGCCAATGTTTTATAGTTTGTTTGTTTTTTTGTTGTTGACATAATTGAGTTTATAATTTTCTTATTATATTATTCGCCTTTCTTATACTTAATATCATCTTTAATAAAAAAATTAAAAAAAAGATAAAGGGGTTAAAATATAAATTATAAAAATCAGGTTTAAATGTGGTTTTACAAGCAACTGAAATAACTGGTGCACTATTGAGGATTCCAAGAACAGAGAACCTCATACATTTCAAAACTTTTAGCTAGTACCTTACTCAAGCTTATCCTTGTCTTGAAGTTTTGTGATAAGGGAATGATAATTCATGCATATCACTAATTCACTTCATTCTCTGGATGTTGTGAAGAGTAGTAACTGTCCAAAACTGCCCTCTTTTTTGTTCCACTAATTATAAAAGAAGTGTCTTTTTGGAAATATCTGTCGTTAACTTAGGACCCATTTGCAGACCTTTCTATAATTCAAATGCTCATGAACAGCATCTCAGTGTGTACAATGTGAAAAGCTAAATCATATTATTGCAATCTCATCTGCCATTTTTTGTTCATTAAGCGTATTTGGCCCTTTATGAATTCATGGGACTTCTTCCTCTACTTGCTGTACTGATATTACATCACAAGAATTTACTGTCTGGAGCTTACAATAGATTATGACACATTGGCTATCCTCTACAAATTACGACAGTTGCCCGAAAAATAATGCAATCCATTTTTTTTCTCAGTCTGCAACAACATTACAAATGTGAAATTTTAGATATAACAAATTTCATGTTTACCACGCTTAAAAAATAAAACTGCAGCAATATATCAAAATGGTGTCTGTAAGTGATGTTTGTTACAAACAGCGAGCTGTCATAGAATTCCTTTGTTGCTGAAAAAGAAATAGTGGAAATATTCACAAACATCTCTGCAATGTCTATGGAACCTTGGCTGTTGACAGAAGCACTGTTAGTCACTGAAAGAAAACAAGAATGGAGACTTCAGAGAATGACAAAGCAACCTCCAAGATTTACTGTGCTCTGTTTGGCCAAAGCTGTGACATTTTGCAGGAAGCTGATGCTGCTATAAAGAATGATAGGCATATCATACATTTTGCAGACTCTCCAACATCATAAAGTGTTTTCAAAATGGGTTTCTCGAGGCCTCACAGATGAACACAAGATGCAGCAAAGCAACATTTCTGCTGAATTGCTAGTGCTTTTTGAAGCTGATGAGGGGCTATTTTGTCCCAGATTGTGACAGATGATAAACTTAGATCCATCAGTTTGAACCTGAGACAAAAAAGCAGTCGATGGAGTGGTATCATCCTCATTCTCCTGGAAAAAAGAAATTTAAAATGACTCAGTCCATTGGAAACATATGTTTGTATTTTGGGACTGCGAAGGTATGATTTGCACTGATGTGATACCACACGGGACCAATATCAGCTCAGAAGCCTATGTTGCTATGCTGAAACACCTCAAGAAGCATTATAAACAAGTTTGATCTTACAAAAATCCTGAGAAGATTTTGCTTAATCACAACAACGCATATCCGCATAAGAGCTTACAAACTCAAGAACCCATCACAAAGCTTGGTTGGACAGTTTATCTCATCCATATTATAGTCCTGACCTAGCTCCATCAGACTTCCATCTTTTCGGCCTGGTGAAACATGCCATCAGAGTCATGAGATTTATGATGATGATGATGTGATCTACAAAGTAAGATCTTGGCTGCATGACAAGAATTGATACCGACAAGACATATTCAATACATGCTCTTGTTTCACATTGGCACAAGATCATACTAGTTGATGGGAATTATATTGAAAAATAGTGATGCAACAAATTTTAACATTACATATAATAAAGGGCAACACAACATATTGCCCTATATTATATGTAACTTTCAAGTTCTTTGCATCAATATTTTGATGGGGGAAAAAATTATGGGGCATTACTTTTTGAACAACCCTTGTAGTAATAGTTAAATCCTAGTTTTCTTCATTGTGTTGATTCACTGAAATAGTCATACTTTTTCATGATATGCTTTTATCATTTGATTTTGTTGTTCCCAAATCAGACATTCATATGAATAAGAAACAAAGCTTCTTGTAATTTAAAAAGGCACTGCTTTTTTAAAGCCTTTTAAAAGCCAAGAACCAATCAGTGACAATATCTAAAACTTTTGACTTTTAGTTTTCCCTTACAGATTAAAACTGTCTTTAGGCAATGCAATTTCTGTAGAATATTAATGATTGTTAACAAGTTGTCAGTCTGTTCAAAACTGATGTATGTTGCATTTCAGTATCTCTACTATTTAAGAAGTGGAGTGCATTTTGACTGCAAGTTATAAAGTTTTCAAACAGCAACAAAAACTCCCACATTCCTCTGTGATAGCAGTGTCTCTTCAACAAGAAATAAAAATCTCTTTAAGAAATCCTGATGCATAGAATGAATTTGTTTCAGTAAAAATATTATTTATTTTTGAAAGATAATCTGACTGTGACACTTAATTAATAATAACATTGGATTCAATCTAAACAGTGGCAAAATGGTGCCAGCTGGTTTCTTGAAGATGAATGTGAGGTTTTCCTTTGTTTACTGGTTTATCACAACTTTGCCAGCAGTAGATTGTGCTCATTAATCACCTTGATTGAAATTCCCTGAATTTTAGAACAACTTCTAAAGCCATTGCAATGATGGACTGGACAGAAGCAAATCACACGATCAAATGATAGTGTCAGTGATCAGAACTAGGACGAAAACTAGGATCGTCTGATTTGGACATAATTGAACATTTTTTTTTTCCATAAACTCAGTATGGCTACCATTGCTAAATTGAAGTTGAATAAGAATGCTTTGATTTAATTAAAAAACATGTTTTTCGTCTTATGGACAGATACATTTATTACAACAAAACTGTCAGCTCACTTTAAGTTCATTTAGGGAATCTATTTTCTAATTCCCATTCTCCTATTTCTTTTTTTCATCATCTTAGCTAAAATTTTAGGTAATAAATTTAAATTGAAATGTTGACCTAGAATACTAAAATCTATGTGAGAAGTAACAGGGTGTCTACAAAATCTGAATAAAAAAATTCCCTGATTTTTCCCTGATTTCATGAACAATTTCTTTTAAAATTCCCTGATAATTCCCTGATCTGTTCAACCAAAAAAAAACAACAAAAACAACGATCTGTTCAACCAAAAAAGTCCCTGATTTTAAGTAATAATTGCAAAATTCCCTGATAATTCCCTGATTTTTTCCAGAATAACAAAATTCCCTGATAATTCCCGGTTTCCCTGATTTCCCTGATTCTGTAGACACCCTGAGTAATATTTGAAAAAAAAAAAAAAAATTGTTTCTATTTAACTTGCAAGATGATTTGTGCTTTTGTTTTAATGGTTGAATTTTAGTTTTTTTATTTTTAGATATTTTTATCTGAATATTTCTTATCATTCCACTGTACTTCAACTTGAGTTTTGACAATTAACTAAATTCAATTTTTATGAGATTGAAATATAACTTACTCTACTATTGATCCAGTTGCTTTCGCTGTAATTGTATTTTGATAAACACCATTTGAACAATTTGTTCCTTCTAATAAATGAACATGTTGTATCGTAGTTTTATGTCGTAGCCTTAGGCTTACTTCTACCAATACATCACCATCATAGCCTGTAATCTGAAAGGAAAAAAAAAGTAAATATTACCAAATTAGAATATTGAAGAAAACAATATTTAGAGAAATTAAATGCTGCTTAAAATAAGCAAGAACACAATTAGAATGTATGCTTAAAATTATATTAAAGGTATAAAAAATTAGTACTGATAGTGATCATCTTATTCTTCTACTTATATACATACACAGTATTCTGCACAGTCAGGATAATAGAAAACGAGAATAATTACTACAATAATTACTAATGTCCCTATTATGAGTCATGCCCTTGTGACTAGTAGGAAATACACGCAACTGCATTTGATAAAAGATTAAAGGAAAAGCTGTGAAGGAACAGTCTAACAACTGTAAAAAGGATGGTCTACATGCAATTTCATAACAGGTGAAGCTTTTACTGAAAAAGAACACAGACTCCTGATTCTAATCATAAATTGCAAATCAAGTTGCAGACAGATTTCTTGTACATATTAAATGAAGGACAATGTCAGTTCATTTCAGAGAGTACATGAAAAGAGAACTACTTCCCATAGATAGTTGGACCAGAATATCCTAAACACATCGGCCAAAAGATTACAAATCTTTATAACCTATGTAAAATGTTTGATTTTTTTTTGGGCCAATCACTATAAAGGAGACCCATGCTAATAGCTACACAGACTGAACGAAATGCACTAGACAACCACTAGACATTGGATCTAGAAATTTGTAATGGAGGAAAAGAATTTCTAATGATGTTAGTCATTCAACCAATAAAAAAATATTGCGTCCTTTTCTTATTGAAGGGAGGCTTTATAGATAAAATAATGGCTTTCCCACCAAAAAAAAAAGATTTAAAATGCTACATTTCTTCCATTTTCAGATGCAATGGGGGTGGGGGATGGTTAAATCCCAACCAATTGTGCTCTCTCAGTACGCCAATGCATTGGACTATAGATGACTAAAACTGGTATTGATCAGTGAGTCACTGAATTAAAGATATCGTAAATCTTTAGTTAAAAAATATTCAAAAGATGAATGTAAAAATATTTTACTCCACTGTCCTAGGGAATACAGCTAAAATCAATATTTGCAACTGGCCTGAGAACAATAAAAACATTGGGTCATTCAACTCTTATAAGTTCACCAGATTTACATCAGATTGAAAAATTATTACAGCTTTCTAGAACAGTAGGTGGAATACTAAATAGTCTTTCAAGTTGGTATTAGTGAAAACCTGATTGAAAGTAAATAAAATGCATTAATGCAAATGAACTATAAGTTATGGTATTTTTTTTTATAGAAAAGTCATTACCACTGTATGCTCAAAAAAGTTGAAATCTTGAAGGTTTTAAAGAAATTGAAGCCCCGTCCCCTTACAATTTCTTACCTAAAACAATATAATTGCTTTCTTTGGATGAATTACTGTAACTTTGGTTGAAGTACTGTTAGATGTGAACTCCAACAGTAATACTTTACTTCAGCCAAACTAAACGCCATTTCTTAAGTACAGAACAAATTCAAACAATCGGTATCTGTTGTGATTCTATAAGAAGTGGATTTAATACCTGTATTTTGGGGCTGGTTTTATTGGTTTTCGTTGTGGACTGACGTCCTAATAAACTACCATGAGAACCCTTCTCAGTGTCATAACGGAAACGATGATGTTCTTGAGGTTCTTCAACGACTTCAACCTGCAACTGTGCTGCCATCACTGCAAATAATAAAACCTTAAAATATATAAAATGAAGGCAAAGAAAATTAAAGGAATAAAGGTAACAGAAATATGCCATTTTTATTACATATAATAAAATTATAAAAATTAAAATGTTCTGTTGACTGTCCATAGAGTACTGAAATTGCAGTTCATTGAAGTTGTAGTTGAAATTGAAAAAAATCCTCCAAAACATTTAAAAAGTTAAATAAAAATAATAAAATATGCATTTTATAAAATTACCAAAAGTATCTTTATAGAATTACTGAAATTCATATAGAATTATCAAACTTCTTTATAAACTGCAATTTATAAAAATTACTGAAAATGGCTGAGGTAATTTTATAAAGTGGCAACAATGCTAAAAATGTCAAAAACAATGTAAAAAAAAAAAAGGCACTGTTTATTCAACATTAATTTCTGCAATGACAGATTACACTGGCCTGCGAAAAAAAAAAAAAAATTCTCCGGCAAAAGGTTGAAGAGCTGATTTACCCTAATTTAGGTGTGCTGAGTTCAAATATGTAAACCGTTTTTGCCTATCACGTACAGTTTTTTTGCTATTTGAAATCCAAATTTTACACATTGTTGTAATTTCGATAGAAAACACCATAATAGAGAATATATGTAATTTTAATGGGACATGACCAAATTACAACGAATATACAAAAAAGTAACATGTTCATTGCTGGATTGTATGAATCTCACTTCAAGAACACTATTGTTTGCTGCACTTTGATGTGAATGAACGCTGTGTTGATTTGCGTTTGTGTTCCTCAGCAGTTACAGAGGTACCGAAAGCAGGGACTACTTCTATCAAAACTCTTCACGTACTGCTTCATAATTCCCAATTTAATATGTAAAGGGGGCAATAACACATCTTGAGGATCAATTAATGGACGATTTACAATGTTTTTTTCTCCAGACACGAACTGTTTCCTCTTGGGTCACTCAGACACTAACCAGTGACGATCCCTGTCCCGAGAGTCCCACTCACACAGAAAACACGGGAACTTTATATATCCTCTTTGCTGCCCTAATACGAAACCGCACACTTTTAAAACTCAGCACAGTAACCATCTGTGTTCATTGTAGTTCAGTTTCTGCAACACCATAGATAAATTGTGATAGTTTTCACGAAGAGATGTTGAATGGGCGACTGGCACTGAAGCAAGTTTATTTCCATTGTGCAGAAGAACACCTTTGAGACTTCTTTTACTGGCATCAATAAATAGACGCCAGTCCTTTGCTTGGTAAATAGTTCCAAGACGACGAATAAAGCCAGGGATATCACAGTAAAACACAAGTTCGTCTTCGTGAACAAAAAACTGCCGGAATTCTTCCTCTCCGATTTCTGTAACAATATGAATTTGTCCCAGGAAGTAAAAGATTTCTCTCTTTAAATCTTGATCCTAAAAGTTCACTCTTTTCTTTTGTGAGGCCTAGGTCACGCACCAAATCATTTAAGTCACACTGATTATAAAGATGTGACTTATCCTCAACATCTGGTAGAAAGGTATCATCATCACCATCCTCCGCACTTGAAGATGACGAAGACACATTCTCTGGTAACTGTATTGGTGGTTTGGGGACAGGAATATCGGGTCCATGTGGTACGGGAGTTATGGCAGATGGAAGGCAGAGATACACAATGTGCTTTTTGTTTTTCGTATTGAACCCGGACACTTTACCTACACAAAAATAACAGTCGTCAAAGTGATTTGTTTGTTCCCGCCAAACCATTGGGATTCCGAATGGCATTGATGGCAACAACTCTTTGTACCATTGCCGCAGGTTTTCTACACACGTTTTACACACAATATGGGGTGCGAAATTCTTGTCCTGATCACCTAACTTCATGTTAAAATATGTCAAGTACAGGCTTTTTATAAATGGTGTTATATTTCGCTTCTGACCTTTACTTGTATATTGGCCATATATATAACAGAAAGAGTTGTGATTGTTCACACATTTTCGCATCCGAACATCTCTGCCACTTGCCATTTTAACACAAACTAACTCACTTATTCACTCAATCGACTTCAAGTGCACGTTGTAACATATAGACAAAGGCATGACACACGTTCTCAGACTCTCCTCTCAGACTACGGAGGAACGCGATCATGGCGTTTTTACCTTGTCTGACACTGCGCATGCGCGAACTGCAACTGTTCTATTTGTTGTTCCGGTGATCCTATATGATTACCTACTCCTCTCCAAAACACAGCACATACAATATTTTCTCTCAGACATGTCCATACCTGCATTCCATACAATCAAGCCAAACCTCATTTACAACAACGAAGCTCAATTAGCATACACATGAGACGGATTTATGACAAATCTGTATGTGATACGAAACAACTGGTATTTTTTTTTACATAAGGACACTAAATGTAACTTATATCACATACAATTATTTTTGCCGGAAAATCTTCGCAGGCCGGTGTTATCTATAAAATTCATAACTACCTGTGAGAAATCAATCCTGGATTAATCAACAATGGCTTTAATTATGACTTTCCACTATCTCGCATTTGTCGAAAAGAAGAGAAAAAGAATCCCATGAAATGTGTTCTTCTCTGTAGCATATTCTGACCATCCTCTCTCTCCAAATTGTCTTTTTTGTGAAGCTATATTAATAGTATATCCATATTATGTTGTTTGTTGAAGTAGGATTTTTGTTGTATGTTTTATACAACTGCCTTTCTAACTTTCAGTAAACTTTTATCTATAATATGCAATATCAACTTCAGAACAACAGCACGCCCAGGAATCCATCCAAAGAAAAGAGAGAGCGAGAAAAAAAGGGGGATGAACCTGCTGGAATACTTTCTTTTCTTGGATACATCTGGTAGGAAGTTACATCCCCCACCAACCCCCTTCACTTGGTTACACGAGTGCTTGAGGGTTCCAAAATAGCTGATAAAATTTTTAAATAATTTTACTTATATCACTTAAAAATGTCATCCTCAGCTTTGACTCTTTATACCATTTGCATGGTCCAGCAAACAGTTTGAAGTTTCTGAAAAAGACATAGCTTAAGATCAACATTTCAGATAACATATTAATATTTTACACCAAAAGCATCTACTATAAAGTGTATCCCTTAATGTGTCTGAATTTTGATCGAATATGATTTGCTTTTAATTAGGTTCAATGAAGATGTCATATTTTGCTGATTCCTATGTCTTCCTGTCATTTGCTCACAGCTGAATGGTCAAGGTAATGATCTGCCATGCAGATGGGTTCAAATCCCAGCATGGGCTGGGGCATTTCCTTTTTTCTTCTGTATCTGTTTCTCTTCCTTTCAACAACTTATTCTCAATTTGAAGCCTTATTCCTGGTGCAGTTTAGCCTGTGTTGCTCTTGAGCCATTTAAATCACACATCAAAATAAGTGTACAATTAAAGAAACAAACATCCATTCCAATTGCAAACCCCAGTGGCATTCTTTTGGCTTAATAGGATGCTTCTAGGTTCCTATTTTCAGTCAACCACATGACTATACAATCATAACACAATTACTCATGGTCAATTTGATGAATGGTATTTTCCCCTCCTTTCCAATTTAAAAGTTCAAAAGGATGTCCTTGAAGTAGATCACAGTTAATTACAGCTTGAAATGTTAAATGAAAGTTTTGATCTTCATTTAGAAAGATCAGCAGCCACGTCTTTTCTATCTTCTGAGTCAGGAATTGTGATTCTAAGGCTTTGCGAATAGTGCCAAGGGAACCTACCAAATTCCATCTTTCGCCAAAGCTTTACATTGATCATTATCTTTAAAGTGCTTGATATCTAGTTTCCTGGAAATAAAGGAACTTTGAAGTTCCAGTAAATCAAGAAAAGGAATTACATAGTTCCTGTTACTGAATTCACAACATAAGGTAATTTTGTAAATTCAACTTTATGTTAATATTAGCAACTGTACCTGAAATCTTAAGATTCATACAATATTCTTTTTCATTGCTAAAAATTATAAGAAAGAGGACTTGGAAAGAACTGCAAAAGCTTTCACATTCTAACAAAAAAAAAAAAAAAAAAGAACTCCCAAAGCAGTTTCCAATATTAAAAAATGCACCCATTCATTTAAATATTCCCAAAGAGGAATGACTTCCAAGTATTGACCTTCAATACACATTTACAATCTTTGCTTTGTTAATTTATATCCAACTTGAAACAAGAATTTCAAATATGAACTTTAAAAATTTTTAATCGAAGATTAAAGTATAATTATGGCATTATTATATTAGAGTTCTTCTATATTTGATTTATTAACACAGTATTATTCTAGGCCCTTTAGTTTATCATTATCTATCATGTTTCTATTGTTAGCATTTTAGATAAAAAGACTATTTTTACCTGTTGTGGTCCCCAATGAAATATAGAAGCCTGTAGAATTTGTTACATTTGGTTCAGTTGCATGAAACACCCTTTGAAAGAAAATAGAGAAAATAGCAATAATGAAGTTGATGTAACAATATTAGTTAAATAATTCAATCAATTCTACTTTGTCTCAGGAACTATTATTTAAAAATATAACAGTAAGTTTTAAGCTTTTATCAAAATATTGAGAACAGCAAAA
>JAFIDM010002131.1:60757361-60801683 GCA_023159025.1 Thereuonema tuberculata
CAATTTCAAGATAAATTTAAATTTCAAATTTATAAAAAATATAAAGATAAAGATAAAGATATTTTTATTTATCATAATTTTACTTAATCATTTTAAAATTCTTCTAGATAGGATTTGTTGGTTAATAATCATTTAAGTTATCTTATAACAACTTAGAATTAATGGAGAGAAAATCGCCAACCGGACAATAAATATGCTTTCGCACATATTTATTGTCCGGTTGGCGATTTTCTCTCCATTTATGAATAATTACGGACGTTAAACTTGCTTTCAATTGAACTTAGA
This sequence comes from Thereuonema tuberculata, assembly GCA_023159025.1. Lineage (NCBI taxonomy): Eukaryota > Metazoa > Arthropoda > Chilopoda > Scutigeromorpha > Scutigeridae > Thereuonema > Thereuonema tuberculata. Next base: position 60,757,647 of record JAFIDM010002131.1, read on the forward strand.
ATTAAATCCTTAGGAAGGTTTGAGTTTGTTTTGATAACTGTCATCTGTTATTATTATTTTTTTGGTAAATAAATTTAAATATTTTCATACTTAAAAACTAACTATAATATACAACAACTTAATATAAAAGTGCAAAGTCTTAGAATATTGCGTTGTTGTTTTCTAAATTTTAGTAATTTTAATTTCCACTTATGCCGCTGATGACGTGAGGATAAATTGGCCATATCTTCACAGAAACGGCGATATGGTGTTTTTTTTTTTTTTTTTTCAAATTCCACATCACTGTCCGGGCTTTATATAGTTTAGCAATATAAGTTAATTTTATTCTTATATTCTATGCTATTCTAAATCGCAAAAGATTGATTGAAATCTTTGCTCTGCAAAACTCGAAGACCTTTGAGTTTTTGCCTGTTCGAGATATACAGATTACCGGGTGATTCATAAAGTACTGGAAAGTACTGGTGGTTTTCACTGCCCCATATCTTTTAAACTACTGCTCATAACAATCTGAAACTTTTTATATAAAATCCTCAAACGTATAAGAGTTACATTTTCAGGTTATTATTTATTCATTATTATTGAAATTCATTTTATTTGCGTTCAAACACCTCCAATATATCGTATATTTAAATAACTGTTGTGATGTTGTTTAAACTCTGAAAGCCTGGATCCAATATTCAAATGATACAGAAACCTAATTAGGAAAATTTAATCTAAACATTTCTGTCATTAATACCTTTGTTTAATTTTTAAAAAAAACTGTATTTTTTTGAAAATGCTTTCTGATAAATTAGTTTTTTGGGAGACAGTCGAATAATTTTTTTTGATAATAATTTCGATATATTGGGGGTGTTTGAACGCAAATAAAATGAATTTCAATAATAATGAATAAATAATAACATGAAAATATAACTCTTATACGTTTGACGATTTTTTACAAAAAGTTTCAGATTTTTATGAGCAGTAGTTTAAAAGATATGGGACGGTGAAAACCACCAGTACTTTCCAGTACTACTTTATTTTTATTTTATTTTTTTCATTTTTGTGACTTTTTTGGCCTAACAAAATAAATAAATAAAAATAAATAAATAAATAAATAAATAAATAAATAAATAAATAAATAAATAAATAAAAATAAATAAATAAATAAATAAATAAAACATCACCATCTACTGTGGTGAGGCCTATGTGACCGTTCAGGTGATCCTATTCTAGCAAACATTTCATCAAGAATAAACAAGACACATTAAGTCAAAAAATAATGTTCGAAAAACCTAAAAATAACATTTACAAACGAGGCAAATAGAAATTGTTTTTATTTCATGGATCTATAAGTTAACTTCCGACAGGATTTTGAAGGGAAAAACCCGATTTAAAAGAACACATCATGAACACATTTCCTCGTTTTCAATGTGATGTCAGATATATTTTTGATAAAAACCGGTTTAAGACGAACAGAAAATAACAAGATTCTAAACTTGCTAAAAACTTAAAAAAAAATGTTTCTTGTTTTTGTTATGAGAACTTTGGCAACTTGATTATTTTTTTTTTTCTAAGAATTTCTAAATTAACCGGACGTTTTTCATTTGTACTTCTTTATATATGCGAATAATTAAAAAAAGTATAAAATGAAACTTGAATGAAGAAGCAGAACAGCAGAATTTTCTTTTTTTAGTACGATTATTTACTTATTTTTTGTTTGTTTTTGTTTTGCTTTACGAAGATACCGCACCAATCAAAGTACAAACACATCATTAATAATCTTAAAAATAGAAGATTAAAACAATAGCATATTATAAGTTAAATCATATATATATATAATAAATAGCAGTTAAAGTTAAAAGTATATAAACAGCAAAAATCAAACGTCATTTGACCTTCAATTGCTACAGAACAATCACAAACTAAATATGCTTCTTCCCTTTCTCAGTTTTGTTTATTTATGTCACGTAATTTTTATCTTTTAAAAAGTTCCGAGTCTTCATTGAAATTAATTTAATAGATAATTTCCTGGCGTTTGATGTTCGTCAGTCTAGGATTAGCAATTTGATGTAGTCTATTATTATCATTACGAATAGCAAGAATACTATTTACTTTTAAGTTTTTCTTATAAATATTCAATATTTCTATCATAAACAGAATAATAATAATAGTAAAAACATATGTTTACTTACATTGTGGGCATTTCCCGAAAGTTACACACAAAAATAAAGGCGAAGTTGATCAATCAGTGTTTTTCGTTCTCTTGTTTTGAAGAGAACTATTGCGATTCAATGTATCTTAAGAGCTGAAAAGAGTGCGTGCTGTGGCCCACAGTTCCTTGCGATTTATAAACGTCGATGGAAGGGGATTCCCCATTCGATACCTGAAGCAAAGGCTGGCTACTCCGCGCAGAATCTATTTCCTCTTTTGCTGATGTCAAGGGGGAAAAAAAGGCACAGTTACCTTGATAACACTAAAGACATGTTTATTTATTAAGTTATCTAATAACCGAGTTAATATCTTAACTGTATGTTAGATAACTCCTAGTATGCTAATTTGTGATCGTTGCTGATATTAAATTTTACCTCAGTTCCCCTCCCACTCAGACATTCCAAAAACTATTTTCCCCGGATTCTCTGACCTTTTTCTCTAAAACGACCCTTCGCAAAATTAAGACCTTTAAAAAAGAAAAAAACAAAACAAAACTGCACATTCACTCCATTCAATCTTTCCCTTTTGGTCTATTATTATTAAAATGTATTTTTCCTGTTCTTCGCAATATATTTGTATTGAGTCTAGTTGTGGTTTCTAAATGCAAGAAAAACAATCTTTTTTAAAATCCAATCAGCTATTTCCAAAGAATGTTTACGTTGTTAAGATAAAATCCGTGTATGGGTGCATGTATACAACGGCACAAGCATTTTATTTTTTTATGATGCACCAAAAATATTTATATTTATAGCTTCAAAATAATAATAAACTAAATTTTACGTAAAAATAAATTAAAAATGTAAAAAAGAAGAGAAAAAAATGTGAAACTTAGTGCAAGTAAGATATAGTCCTCAAAATGAAAGATGACCGGCGGAAGTTTGAACTGCGCAGCCCTTCCGGTAGCTGATCAATTATGTTTTCCTGTCACAATGGACGCCCGTCGTCCGTTTTCACTGAGAAAGACATGTTGATAACGCCAAATTAAAACTTCTCTCGACTATTTACCGTTATTTCAATACCAGTTGCTAACAATAAGTATTTATATAAATAAATAAATATATATTATTTATAAATACAATGCTGTTTTGCAAAGTAACAAGCCTTTACCGTAATGGCGACGTCCAGTGATAAACTCATACGGAAGTGCCTGACCAGAGTAATCGATGATACATGCGCAGATCTCACAAAAACAGGGCGGCCATCATTCATTTTGAGGACAATAGGTAGGTTGGTGAATCCTACTGGGGCCTATTATGACCCACAGATGCGCTGGAAGTGAGGCTGCTCAAGGTTTCATTGATTCAGAACTGAGATGAGGTCGGGTGGTCAGACCAACGCTCGCCCACCTGTTCCCCCGGGCATCAGCGGAATTTCAGCATTTTGATTGGTGGATCAAAGGTGAATAATGCTTTGTCGATTTATTTTTTTTTTTTTTTTCTTCCAAAAAAAAAAGGGGGGGGGGGGGGGAACCCCCCCCCCCAATTCCGCCAATGCCCCCGGGAAAGAAACCAAGTATCCATTTTACAGAGGGCAGGGTGGATCCATCTGGAGGAGAATTTATTTATTTACTTATTATATGGTAAAGTTTTTTTTTCTTCTAATATCGTAAAAATGCTACTACTCAAATACTTGTTTTGTAAATTGAACAGCTGGCGAATACAAACCAAGATCTTAAATTTTTCATTAGGAAATACATTCGCAAAAGCTGCTCCTTTTAATTGCATCAATTAAATTATAATCAAGTCAAGTCACACGCAGATGATAGTAGCTTTATTAAACGGATTAATATACATCTTTAATATCAACAGATCTCCATTGTCTGCTTCTAACGTTTTCTGTGGGAATTTTTCTCGCCTTTAGTTTCTTTCTTTATTTATTACTTGTTTTTTTTCCAGTTCATTCAGATTTCTTAAGGAAAGTGAGTTCATAAGATCAGTCACTCGTAAGGTTAGTAGCAGCTTTTGATTTCGAAGAGAAGCCATTACAGAATGTTTACTATCAGATGAGAAAGTAATAGATTGTTTATTATTATTATAATAAAATGATAGAAGTTTTGCCCCTATCTAATAAAGCTTCAGAAATGTGTTCTTTTTAAAACTACAGTAGAACCCCGGTAATCCGAACCCCGCAAATCCGAAATTTCGGATAATCTGAACAGAATCTATGATGGCAGGAAAAAATTTAAATTACTTGCAATGTACAGGAAGTACAGTATTTAATCATAGCACTGTACATATTATTAAAATAATAGTTTTTAAGCTAGTATTTAGCGGAATGCAACATATTTACTCTGTATTGTAAGGTAACAAAAGCCAACCGAAAAGTAAAGTAAAACAAATAAAAAACTACTACACATTCATTCTTTGCAATATGTTATTTCCATCTATTGGCCCTCCTCGTAGGTGAAGCAGCTAAATTTTCGGTCTGGGGAAGCTCCATAAAGATACCAACATCCAACCCCCCCAATAAAAAGAGAGAGGAAGAGGAGATGGTCCATTGACCCCAACTAAATCTGAATTCAATCTATTGTGGAGCTTCACATTTCTTAGCTCCCTCGACTACTTATCATTCAATTTTTGTTTCATTAGAATCTCACCTGACACAATATTATCGTATTTTAATTAACAATTCTTCAATATATATTTTTTAATAATTCTTAGGCAATAGTTTAGCCTCATTTCTTTTAGATCTGTGTTTGTCTAAAAACATATAAAATATTAAAACAATATATCTTTTGTATCCATTTTGTCATCGCAAGAACCACACTAATTCTAAAGCATTTCCCTAAAATTAAACGAGCAGACATATAATTTAACTGAAGTTCATTTCACTTTCATTTTTTCAATCGAATTCTGTAATTCTGAATTATAAAACTCTGGATCGCGATATAGACATTTTAATAGATTTCAATTCCGTAACTTTTCAAAAACATAATACAAACGTTTTCAAATAATTGTCTCTCCACTATCATATATGTAGGGGAAAAAAATGTATGTCACGTATCTTTTGACATTTAGTACAAGGATAAGACGAGGGTCTTTCTCGATATTCCATCCCAGAAAAAAAGAAATTGACTCACTCGTTTCCTAAGAGAAAAATCAGAAGAAGAAGAATTTTCATGACGAAATAGAGGACGTCATGAAACGTTTTATGCGTCTGTTTTTTAAGAATCGTGTAACACAAATACGTCATTTACTGAACTAAAAGAAAACATTTTCGCATTGTGAATTCTAATACTTCTGAACCAAAAAAAAAAAAAAGATAACGAATAAAAAGGTTCGATAATAAAAAACATGAATCATTATCACTATTAAAATACTCACAAACTGTAATTACAAAGAGTTTTTAAAACACTTTAAGAATCTGGAATAATAGTAATAGTATTCCATACGTTATTATAGTTGTTTCTTCTTCTCTATATTATTTATTGATATGGGTGTTATCAGTACTGTAAGGGAGGCACCGAATGTACTATGTTACACATCTATCTATATAAATAAACATATAAATGTTCGTTTGTTCAAAATCTTAAATCTCCGAAAGTTCTTCACCGAAAGCTTTGAAATTTTAACACAACGTTGCATTCGAATACGCGCGTGTTTTTATATACTTATTATATAGATGTCACACCCGTGACATGTAAAAATAAGCTTTTTTTTGACAACCCCAAGTGTTTGGCGCCAACCCGCAATACATCTGAGTTAAGCGGAGAAGCCACAACGGGCTGGGAAGTCGTATATACTCCGATCTCGATATTAATTTGCCAAATAAATAAAGTTTTTGTTAATGCTATATATGCAAGGGTTCCGGAGCGAATCGACGGTACCCGGCTAGTATTAAGAATAGATAATCGTTTCTATATACCATCATGTGTATAGTTTAAAATTTGTAATGTTTCTAAAATCTAAAGGATCGAAGATCCCCGTTTCTGAAATAATAAACAGTCTAACCATAACTTCATTCTGCTTCCATGAATTTTATCCTTATTCTTTTCTTGTTTGTCTGCAATATTTGTGTTATTATGAATACTGATATCAATAAAAAAAAATTTTTGGTTTATCGTCTGTCGCAAGATGATGTCTGATCTATTGCGTGGAATGGCTAAATCAGTATAAATATTCGATCCCAATCAAGTTTAGCATTTTCATTTCCAATACAGGTTTGAGGATATTTTTCTTAATGACTTTTCTATTTCTTTGCATATTATTTCTGCGGCATTGTTTTGCTTTTCCGTTTATTTTGTAACTGCCAATATCCTACAGCCTCCTGGTGATGTTATCGATAAGAGAAATAATACGAGAGAAATAATAAGTAAATGTCCTGCAATAGATAGAATTTCCTATATTTATTATTTGTTATGTTTGGCTCTTTGAATATATTTCAGATAGTTTCTAATACCAAGTTGTACAGCTAATAAAAGCCCTTGTTTCTGGAATAGTACTCTTTCCTATAGTTATTTATAGGATAGGTCTTTCTGTCTATACGACTGCTGTAGAATGTTTATGCCTTTTGAATTCAGTTTTCCAATTTTTGAACTTACATTTCTGTATTTGGATGTACAGTAGAGGCCCGATTATCCGAGTTAATGTGGACCAAGACTAACTCGGATAACCGAAAATCTCGGTTAAACCGAAAATTATAAATAAAATAAATCGTCTAGAGAACCATATCTTTATCTTCATTATCATTTAGAATTCCAAACAAATACAAACTTAAGGGAGCGATGTTCTCCCTCCTAAAAAATGTTTGTAGTAATCCTGAAGAAGTCTTTGGAATGTAGAATAAAGACGAAATATTGAAGACATGTTGATGAAGTTTGTATTTGTTTGGAATTTTAAATCGTCTAGGTTTAAATGTATATTTTAACAAATAAAAAAGTTATACAGATACACCACATACAATTCATATTGAAAGAGTTCTTTTACTTAAAAATGTCCTTAACTGTTTTTTGTTTTACGTTACTTTGGCGTTTTTCTGCAGCAATGTTTCGCCATTTTTTTTAAGGTGAGTTATAATGTTAAATCACTTTATATTCATTTTTTGGTGTAATCGTATTTCATTTTGAAGGCATGTTTAAATATAACTAAATTTTAATTATTAAATCAAAACAATCTAAAATGTAAACAATCAACGTCCCCCCCCCCCCAAGGGCTGAGGTAAAATTATCAAACGTTGACTGGTCCGCGGCGATAAAAAGGTTGGAGACCACTGGTGTAGAGAATAGCTATTGCTGTTATTCTGAGAAGTAGAAGAATGTATTTGCAATAGAAGTATTTTCTGAAGATTTACCGTAGAAACTCTTAATTATTCATTTTCCATTCTTTCTTTCTTATTCTTTCAATGCTTGAATTTCGATGCAGTGTTCTATGTATTCTTAATTCTCTTCTATTAATTTATTCAAAGTCAGTTGGTAGCCATTTTGTAATTAAAAAAACAAAAGGAAAATAAGGGATTAGCGTAAGTATTAATATCTTTAAACATGTTCTTTTATTATTATTATTTTAGCATGAAAACGTTTTATATATTCTCAGATAATATTTAATGCTGGTATGGAAATTTTGGTTAATTAATTATTTGTTTTAGTCTTCTGATCTAATAAGTATCAGAAGACTAATATTCCCGTTTTGTCTGTCCGTCTGTGAACAAGTATCATTAAAATATCATTAATAACAATAATCGCCTTTTGCATTCGCAACAATCACATTTATAATACAGCTCAGCACAATCACAATAATCGCAACAATTGCGCCTTTTGCAATTATATTTATAATAATAAGGAAATTAAAGCAATATCAATTACATTTTCTTAAACGTATCATATTATCCAGTATTAGGGATCTGAAACTTTGGAAAAAACCAACAACCAATCTCTACAAATATGTAAATTAAAATCTAAATAACAAAAAATAATAATCAGTAATTAATTTGATAGGAACCATAACAAATACTGTGAAAAAAACAGTTACAAATGAAATAAATTAAAGTAAAATTGTTATTTAAATATATCAAATCTTCCGTGTGCCCAAATCACTAGATTTCAGATACGATTTAAATCAGCAACAAAGAACATTAGAAACCAAGTTTTATTACAATTGTTGCTGTTTCTTCACAAATGCCGTTCGTTGATAACTACTCTGATAATAAACGTAAGTACATTTAACTTAGATTTTCATTTTTCCGCGTTTGCATTATTTTAATCTAGAATTTGTCTGACTTATTAAAAAAATCCATAAAACGAAAGATAAAATAATTCAAGTTGCAAATGCATGATTTTTCTTTATCAAAAGGCTGCTTAATACAGAATCCGTTTTTTGTACATCGAATTTGCACTTATTTCTGAAACAATTCTCAACTGATTACGTCAAATAAACACTAAGTCCATAAACTTAGATCTGAGGGAGTGGTGGATCTGGAGGAGTGGGCGGCCGTGTTAATTAGAACGTGTTAATTAGGACGGATTTTCCCCATTCCGAGTGAGGTTGACTCATATTATTTCGATTCCTCGAGCCTTTGTCAGGAGATGCCGACCTTTAAACTCCCTGTAACACTCAACATCCCTCGACGAAGGCTTAAGGAATGGAGCCGAAATATTGAGTCAACCTCACACGGAGTGGGAAAAATCCCTCATAGGCAATGAGGAAAAATCCCTCATTGGAATTATATCCAATTACACTATGTAATGTAATGTGGTGAGCGTGGGTGGCTTGACAGCCTAGCACCGCGACCTCAAAGATCTATTGTGCTATCCCACGGAAATAAGGACAGACGGAGAGAAAGACTGAGAAAGAATGGTGTGAGAAATGCAGGGGAAACGGGAGAACCCCGGGAAAACCTGCCCAGCGCGGATCGCCACCATCAACGAAACCCACATGAGAACCGAACCCGGGACTCAGAGGTGAGAGGCCAGTGTCTTAGCGACATCGACAACCGCGCGGCCTCCAATTACACTAAGTCCAATTTTCAAACATTAGAAAATTAAGGATAGACGTATAGCAACAATGATAAAAGAGAGGAATACTGTATTACCCCACAATCAAGACGTAGTACGTCTTACACCATCAACTCCCTGGCCTCCTGCCTAAGATCTCAGGATTTTTAATAAATATTAGTGTAACTGTATCAATTGATTTAAATTCTGCTTTTTAGGCTTTATAACATGTTGTATTTAGCATTGAGAAGTTTCTCTCTGTAATTTTGAGGTTGGACTCTGAATTTTTTCATTGGCCAAAAAGTTCGTTCGGTTTTTAAGTAAAAGTAAAAGACACGTTTTTCATTGACACCAATAATTTTATTGAACAACGTCTTCAACAGTTTGTTCCACTACCTTCTCCCATCTTTAAGGCAACTTCGTAGTTCCATCTTCACAAAACTTTTTATCTTTTTGAGCAAAAACAAAAAAATGTTCAAGATGCCTTTGGTATCTTCCAGGGAATTGAATTTTTTTCCATTAAGAGAATGTTGTAAAGACCAAAATAAATGGAAATCCGAAGGTGCAATGTCTGGTGAATACGGCGGATGAATCAGAACTGCCCAACCAAGCTGTAACAGTTTTTGTCTGATCATCAAACAAAAATGCAGTCTTGGGTGCTTATTGTCTTCCATCTTCAATATCAAACTGGCGTTTCCTTCTCGTGCTTTTGTAGCCCCATTTTGACATTTTTTTAAAGTGAGTAAAAGGGAGGGGGAGCGCAAAACCGTGTTTTTGCCCCCCCCCCCCCACTACAAAATTATAGATCCTGCCCTGATGAACTCTTACGATAAGAGTATTCAAAAGTTGAAACAACAACTACTTAAAAAAAAAAAAAAAAAAAAAAAAAGAAATCACAAATAATCGAAGATTAAGAGTTCTTTCAACGTAAATTTAGACAGCAAATCTATTAAAAAATTTATTTATTTTAGCGTTATCCCATAATTACAAATTCACTTAAAAATTACATCCTCTTATTCAAAAGTACACAATATAAAAAGAAGTATGATATTAATAATATACAAATTCGAGTAAAAAAACTATTTCTGTTTTTTGGTGACTTATTATCAATGTCGTATCATCAGATGTCGTATCATCAACGGGTGCGTGTATTTCTTTTTAAAAACAACTGCTTTACAATTTAAAAACTAAGTTGCGGAGCAGTGTAAAAAAAAAAATATATGCTTCGGAATTGCTTGGTAAATTGTGCTCATGTTTTTAACAATGACGATATATTTCAATGATGGGATTTTATTTTCCCCAATTTAATAATAATGTTCACGACGAAGCAGTAGGCCTACTGACTAATGTGATGAGTGTTCATAGCACAGGGGGGAAGGGGTGTCAATTTATTTAACAATAACAAAAAAAATATTGTTAAGTGATTAAATTACAATATTTATACTAAAAAATTCAGCTGCGGCAAAAAAGAAAGAAAAATGTTTTTACGAAGTTTATTTTAGATAAACCGCATAGGTAAATTATCATTTCTAAGAAAAATTACCTTTTTTGAATTCTATTATCGTTGCTTAAACAGATAATCCTTTATTTGTGAAGGAAATAAGATAAATAGAAAAAAAATATAAAAAAAATTATCGTACGAATAATTGACAAAAATAACTTGTTATCTAAGAGGAGATTTGTATCCAAATTTTGGATCTGAGATTTTAATCATGAATCGAAAAGCACTTCTCTTTGTCGGTGTTTTATCTAATGGCTTTCTTATAAGTGGGAAAAGGACTTTCAGAAATAATTCTCCCATTGCATCCTAAAATGAAAGAAATATAGCATTTAGAAACTTTTTTTTTTCGAAAATCATCGTTTTATCTGTAACCCCATCCTATGGAAAACGATACAACGTTTATTTCCGGTTGATAGCTAAGACCATACCATAAACCATACGGTTAAACTGGCGATTATGGCTCAGCTGTCTGTTTTAGGACTATATTCAAGATGGCGGACAGGTTTGAAAGGTTGAAATTGTTAGGAAATTTACCAATACATACATCCTGCAGCTGAGTAGACCTAATCTTACCTAACCTACAGCTAATTGTAGTAAACGATTCGGTCCTACGGACCTCATTAGCATGAAAGTTGTTTTGAAGGCCATACGAGGGTGTTGTATCGCTCCACGCGATCCGCACCGAAGCACAACGTGAGCCGTAAACGCAAGTCTAGCCAATCCTTCTCATTTCAAATTCCTGGATTTGTCTATGCACAAAAAACTTAAAACGTATGACCTTTTGCACAAAAAAAGTCTACAATAGGGCGAATAGCTAAATGTCCATAGTGACATTAAGTAATTCACACCTAACGAAAAATTCTCGGATTTCAAAAAGATCCTAATTAAGGTTTACAAAATTTTTCTTGTGTGAGTATTTACGGATTAGGTCTCAAAGAGCCTTTTCCTTTACATAATCTTATGTTTGCAATTTAAACTATTAAAAACAAATAAAGTTTAGCTCATAGACAGATAACGAGCAGAAAGGAACTAATGGCTGAGACCTACGAAGTTAAGGAACGTGTAAGAACGCCGTTTAACAATAGATCATGACCGTGTAACAGATGGACTTCCGGAGATGAAGACGACAAAAGAACTCAATGTGAACCAGACAAATATAAACCACACTAAGACTGAGGGAGGGGCAAGGAAAGAACGCACAAGGGCAAAGGCACCTTAACTGCAGTTCCTTATTGTCACTGAAAGAATGACAAAGCATATGAGGCTAAAATAACATGAAAAGGATTTCTTGGAGGACAAATGGATTTTTAAATAGGTCGACTATCCTACAAACACAGGAATTACAACCACGATTCGTGGAAGCTTCTAAAGACCTAGTATGGAATTAAATCAAATAGTTCTTTATAAATATAGAACTTTTCTATTCCCTTTTTTTTAATCCAAATAATCGTTTAGGATAAAAAAAATGAACATTTAAAACTAAGAAGCATCCTGTTTCTTCCAGCCTTTTTTGTGCTTTATCATGCTCATATCATGTGCTTTATCATTATCATGAAAGGTACATTGCAAAACTTTAACGTTTCTAGCAATATATTAAATATACGGAGCAAGAAGTCTTTAAAAAGAATTGCTAACTTTGAGACACATGTAGCTTAACGGAGGAAGGCGTCAGGAAAGGAAGGAATCAGAACAATGCTTACCTAAGACAAACAAATTTTTTTCCCTCCATATTTCTTGTGTATTTTAATATTTCAGAGGTATTTATTGTTAATGATTTGGTAAATCTTACGTAAGCACAAAGGAAGGGGACGTGCATGTGCTTATTTTTGCTTACAAGGGGGTTCTTAGATCACTAAAAATATTCTTATATAATACTTGAATGTCCCCTAAACACAAGCTTGTCAAACAGTTCTGAAGGAATTCATGGCCATTCACGCAAAAAGGTCAGTATTTAGCTAAACAGGGCTTCTGGGAAGGGACAATGAGAACAGTTCCATCCTTCCAAGAACATCAAATAAGGAGAATTAGGCTTCAAATCAGGAAATTGGCTGACTTATTCATTTTGTCTAATTACATGTTCATTAAGATTTTGGTCCACAAGAACATGTCTGTGTCTGCAGATATTATCATTCATCATATTGTTGTATTGTTCTATTGTTGTATTGGTCATAAATAATGGAAGTGGACATAGTTCAAACAGGTAACGCATCTAACTCATTTTATTTACAAAAACAGGGGTGTATATATACAAGTGCTGAGGAATCTCAAATCAGTGCCCATCACATACTGTCTGTCTGCGCTGGAGGACCAATCAGAGGACCTCAATTCAGGAATGGTCTTACTAGATAATCCTCTTAACAGATACTAGATATCCTCTTAATGCCTTGATCCTGAATCTCACATCACATTTTCAGTCCACAGTAGCTTCAATCATTGGTCATTCTTCCAATGACCTATAAAATTGGACTTGAAAATGCCTCTCTCAAAGATGTGGACATCTATGCAGCCACTGATAGTGATCATAATCAATAATCTCCACCTCTAAACTTATTTCTCTAATGTTTGATGGCCAATTTCTGTACAACGTTTATTCCAAGTAAGTTCTTCTGGAATCAGATTGTACAGAATCTTAAGTCATCTGTGAAAAGAATTTTGTTTCGTATACTTCGACATTGTTGAGCGATTCTAAACCTATCCCTTTCTGATTGGGAAAACAAAGGCACTGATAGCTGGTCTTTTGGCAAAAAGCATACTTCATGACGTATTCTGATCACTGCTTTCTTTGAAATTCCCATCCAATGGTTTCAGAAAATTGGGAAACAAGCTGACAACAGATCATATTTCATAAAGGTGAAACGGTTAAAGGTCATCATCAACTTTAGATTCTGTAGTCAGAGAAAAAAATCTTCAACAAGTCTTTTAGTGACATCTGTATCCTGAAACCAGCCTTGATACCATCATTCTTGACACATTCAACTTTTTGGCCATACTAATTTAACTCAGTCCCATACAAACCAAACCATTACAAGGAAACTCAAAGATATCTATTAGGCATTTGCTGAACATTGACTAGTCCAGATTCAATGGATTAAAGTCACAAATAAGAAAAGAAAACTCAACCAGATCTCTGGCAGCACAATTTTATAACAAATCGTAATTGGCTATAGTGACTCTCATCTTCAACTTCTTTGCATATTTAGCATGTTAAAATATCTCTTTTTCTGAAAATTTCAGATTTCACTTTTTACATATCAAAAGTAACTCAAGTTTTCTCAACTATAATGTTTGTAAATAAAAGGTTCAACTACAATTTGTATAGTGTGTGTCTCAGGAGGAAAGGTCATGTGGTCATACTGGGAGGTCATGTGGACCCTGTAGTCGAGTGGAAAGGGCGGTTGGCTGCGGGTTCGACCCCCCCCCCCTTGGCAGAGGGCAAGGATTTTTCCACGCTCTATTCTCCTCCAAACGGCTCCGAGGGTCTACCCAACCCTCTGTTGAATGGGTTGCAGGCTTCTTTCGCGGGAGTTAAAGGCGGGCGGGCATCGGGTTGATCACCCTACCTCAACTTAGTCACTTTGGTCATGAAGCGCTGGGAGCCTTACCTCCCACGACCCCAAGGAAGTGAATTACTAAGCCCATTTCAAATAACTTACCATAATAAATAAATGTGTTTAGAATTTGTTTACAACATCAAAAATTAACTAATTATGATATCTCATTTAAAGGAACAATTTTAGAAATATTTGCTTGATACAATGGCGGATATTGAAGAATTCATCTAGCTGAGGCACAAATTTGCCAAAATTAGTGATGTGAAATTTGTGGACCCACAAATCAGAAACCTAATGCAATATGAAAATTTTAAAGAGTAAATGGTCTTTTGCACAAGGTATCTGCAACACTGTGTTCAATCTATTTTTGCGCAGTCTGTGCTTTTGACCGACGAGTCTTGCTTCACGAAGGATGCCATTATGAATTTTCATAATGTTCACCACTGATCCGATGAAAACCCACATGTTATCACACAGTCATGGCACCAACAAAGGTTTTCCATAAATATCAGGATTGGTATCATCGGCAACCATCTCATTGACTAACCGGCAATGCTTACAGGGATTTCCTGGAAAATAAGTTGCCTACATGCCTGGAGGATGTTCCTTTGCACACTTGTCATCACATGTGGTTCATGCACGATGGAGCGCCAACTCATTTCAGCCGTACAGTCCGACGACTTCTAAACCAATGTTAACCTGACCGTTGGATTGGAAGAGGGGACCAACAGCATGGCCTGCTCATTTCCCGATTTAAACCTTCTGGATTTTTTCAAATGCTGTTATCTTAAAGCATTATTGTACACCACACAGATTCTGATGCCCATGCACTGCATGATCGCATAGTGGATGGGTGCAACACAATTTGACGTGCACCTGGCATCTTCGACAGTGTTCGGCAATCGATGGAACAATATTGTGTCAATTTGACGTGAACCTGGCATCTTCGACAGTGTTCGGCAGTCGATGGAACGATATTGTGTTGTGTGCATTGCGGCCGGTGAAGGACAATTCAAGCACTTTCTGTGAAACTGAGCGAGTGTACGGCCAACACCTCTGTATTGTTAATATCTTGGAAATAAAGTATTTCCAGACCCATGTTTATATGACAGTTATTCATTGTTTTGCATGATTGAATACAACTTTTAAGTTTGGCAGCACATTTCAGGTACACCCTTATACACTCTTTGACAAAAATAATTGAAGCACCATGTAGGAAGCATTCAATTTGAATGAAACTTCAGATGTCATTTGGATGAAGAAAATTGGAATTGATTCAATGAACTGTTTTCTACGTGTGGATAAAACTGTTTAAATAAAAATGCGCACACAATTAAAATTTAAAGAACTTATATTTAAAACATTTAAAAAAACATTAAAAATACAATTAATTTCGTCAGTATGTCCATCTGTCTTTGTAAAGTGTAATAATTACATTAATAGTATATTCTGATATATATATACAAATAATAAAATTACATCCACATATTGAAATTGAGGCTGCATATTGCGCATAATTCTACACCAATCACAATTTTTCAATTTTTAAAACAATGACAACGGCCAATCATCCAACGTCGAATTATAAATCCCTGTATAAAACCATATCTAGCTATAAAATTAATTGAAAACAAAAACCAATTTTTTTTTTTTTTCTTATTTGACTTTACCTACTGTACAGTGAGCTGATAACCAATTATATTCTTAATAGATACTCCATTATTATAACAATACTTGTTTGTGAGAATGTTTGCTGATTCTATACTTTTTCTCTTAAAATCATTATCCTCATACCCCAAAATCTTAACATTTTGATAATCTATTGTTTGGTTTGTACTTGCTACATGACTAGCCGTTTGTAAAATTTATATGGAATTGATTCAAATTTTACAGTGATAACACAATTGCAGCATCATCGCCACATTTATCAGTTCTGTATTGAGCCACTTCTGGTTGCTGTGCATGCTGATGTAAGGCATAGTATGGGTAAAACAAAAGTCCTTATGTTGTCTTGTGACAGATCCCACGAAGCTTACTGCAACTGCTGCTTTAAATGTCGGATGTACTATGCGTCTAAGTCAGCTAGGCAGTCCCTTTCAGGCGTTGGGACAGAGAACTTGAAAAAATAGGGGTGAAAGGTAAGTGCTGTAGGGAGAAAGGATTAAGCACAGTGGGGGTGGATTTTTCTGTGGATTAGAAGGGATCTAAATGACGATTTCAGAAGAGCTGAATTCTCCAAAATACTAAAAAAAGGATCACATAAGACTGTTTTTTAATTCCACACCAATATGTAATAATATCTTATTTATTTATTTATTTATTTATTTACTTGGTTAATTAATAAAAATATTTAAATAAGTAATCAAATTTACAAAGAAATGTTATATGAAATGTTCATACAACAGTTTAAAATTCATATAACATTAAATGTTGGGTGTTCCGCATTCTTCACCGTTCTCTTCCGCTTTTCTTTTCCTTTTGTTCATTTTAAAAATTGTTCTTTCAGGGACTCCAGTTGCAGCACTAGTCCTCGCAATAACTTTGTTAAAATCAATCAAAGGCTGTTTTGATTTTTTTTCCTCTTCAAAAAATTTTTTCACATTCATTACTATGTTTGTCGATTGAGAATGCCAAACCTCTCGCTTGGACATTTTTCAGGAGTGAAAAAAAAAGCACAAGTTATCTCCACAAAATGACGAACTGTACTGTTGCGTTGATTAATTTCCTAGAAATGAGTCATTTAGATCCCTTCTAATCTCAGTCCACAGAAAAATCCACCCCCACTGTGCTTAATCCTTTCTCCCTACAGCACTTACCTTTCACCCCTATTTTTTCAAGTTCTCTGTCCCAACGCCTGAAAGGGACTGCCTAGCTGACTTAGACGCATAGTACATGATAGATGCAGTTGACATCCTAGCATGTCCCAGGTGTGCTCAAAGTCTGGGAGCTGACTGGCCAAGGAAGGGTACGAATTGCTTGGGGACATTGCTAGCCTATTACAGTGTGTGGAGATGCATTATTCTGTTGGAAAATTGTCCTGGCAGGGGTGACAGGAAGGGCAAAACAAAGGGTTTCAGGATCTCCTGGATGCATTTAAAGTTCCTAGAATCAGAATGAAAGGGGATCTGCTAAAATAAGAATTGGCTTCCCACACTCTGTTTCATCTGTTTCCCACAGCTGTTTCTCCAAGCAATTCATTCTCTTCCTTGGTCTGACATATCCCCAAACTTGTCCCACATCGAGCATGTCTGGGACGTGCTAGGATGTCAAGTGCATCCATCATAGTACATCTGGCATTTGGAGCAACAGTTTCGGCAAGATTTCACTGTAAAATTTGAATCAATTCCAATTCTCTTCATCCAAATGGCACCTAAAAGTTTCATTCAAATTGGATGCTTCCCTTCATGGTGCTTTGATTTTTTTATTAAATAGTATATATTTTTATTTTTTTCCCAAATGTAACAGAGTGTAACTTAAATGCTTTGCCTGATGGAAAAAAATCCAAAAGCATATTTCAGATGGCAAGACTAATAATATTTCAGCAAGAAACTGTTATTAGTTTCACCAACTTTACTTCTTGTGAAAATAAAAAGATTTAATTTGTTCTTGAGAGTAATCGATAAAATCTCAAAAACTTTTGTTAAACCTTCAATGTCAATCTATCTTATATCCCAAATAGAAATAAAGAGGCAGTCCATGCTCTTAAACTCATCAAAAAGCGAATCAATACCATCATTAATTCAAAAGACTAGGCATGCTACTACTATATGAGGGATGCTTAATAAGTCCGTGCAAAGTATATAAATAATGTGAAAAATCAAAAAATTTTTAGCCTATCAGAAGCGCCAAAGTCTAATTACTAGAATAAAACACAAGCGAAACTTTTCGCACATGGCTTCAAATGCAATTAAGTATGCGCCGGTCCATTGTGACACGAAAGCCACGTAGAAGTTGTTCCGCAATGGAGATGTCCCAGGAAGCCTTTCGTGCTATGATTTTTTACGACTTCAAAGAGGGTCTTTCAGTTGAGGAATGTCGCTTATCTTTGGAGCATGTGTTTGGGGATGAAGCACCTTCCATCCGTAAAATTTATAAGTGGTATGGACATTTCCGCTGCTGAGTGCAAGCCTTTACAGATGCACCTAGAGAAGATTGCCCTGTGAGTGTTGTAACACCGGAATCGATCACCGCAGTGCAGAAAGCTGTTGCATCAGACCCCCATGCCGGCATTGCACATTTGTGCCAAATGTTGAACATTTCATTGGGAAATGTTTCGGCTATCCTCCATCAGCCAGTCGTTGGGTATCCCATCAATTGACTGCTGAACAGAGATCCACTCGTGTGGAGTGGTCACAGAAAATGTTGCGGCGTTTCAACAAAGGTGCTTTGAATGCAGTGAGTGAGATACTAACGGGTGATGAGACTTGGGTCTATCACTATGATCCATTCATGAAACAAGAGTCGTCTGTATGGCAGCAAAAAGGAGCACTCCGCCATTGAAGTTCAAGCGCGAACAAAGTGTGAAAAAAATGATGGTTGCAACATTCATCCGTTGAAGCGGTCGCGTGTGCACAGTACCACTGGAAACACAGAAATCTGTCACAGCAAAGTGGTACACGGATGTTGCCTACTATGTGTGTTGGAAACCATTGCCCAGGTTCGACTGAGGACCGGGTGTAGAGGCGTGCTACTACATCATGACAATTGTGCTGCACACACTGCGAGGTTAACCAAGGAGTTTCTGGCGGAAAACAAACTCAAGGAACTGAGGCACCCGCCCTATTCTCCCGATTTAGCCCCTCTGGACTTCTTTCTCTTCCCAAAGGTGAAATGAACGTTACGGGGACCACGTTTCGAAAGTGACAAAGAGGCTCTGGAGGCATACCTACATGAAATAGTTGAGGTGTCTGCTGCGGACTGGGCTGGGTGCTTCTGTAATTGGTTCAAATGGATGCAACGATGTATAGATGTCGATGGGTATTATGTCGAAAAGCTGTGAATAAAATTTTTTGAGTAAATGTATTCTTTCTATTATTTTGCACGAACTTAAAGACCCCTTGTAACTGCTAATTACTTGTGTTATTTTCCATACTATGTACTTTTTTTGTGTGTTTTTCCCAAGGAAAAGATATAATTGCAGAGATTTTTTTTGTGTGTTTATTTTCCAAATTGTCAATTGTCAGTCTTGAAAGTGCAAGACTCATATTGAAGAAATCATGGTATTCATATTATACTTTTTGTAATAAATAGCTTATAGTTTGTTTTTCTATATGTTGTATATATTTTAGACAAAGGAAATTAACGTGCGTTAATACATTTTTACAGCAAAATAAACCAAAGAACGCACATAACTAAACAAAACAAAACACAAATTCACTGAGCTATTTTGATATTAGTGCTGGAAATGGAGGATAGCGCTGTTTCGAAGCTTTTTGGCCTCTCATCAGCTCCACCTATCCAGCATACCCAAGCTCAGTGAAAAGGAGGAATAGACAAAACGGACAAACATACAAATCAATGACCCCTGAATTACAAAAACATCAAAATAAAATCAAGCATAAAAAGGGGCGAATAATTAATCCCCGCTAGCGTTTAGCATAGCATCAAGGGATTAATTTATAAAAAGGTTAGTGTTTAGACAAAATAGCTTAGTGAATTTGTGTTTTGTTTTGTTTAGTTATGTGCGTTCTTTGGTTTATTTTGTTGTATATATTTTATTTTATATCTTTATTTTTCTTCTGCAAGAGTTAATAAATAAAATACCTAGGATCAAATAGTTGATTATGCCTTTAATCAAATGTTTAAAAGTTTAAAATATTAAAATGTTTAATGAAGCCATACAAAGTGTTTAAAAAAAAAAAGGATCATATATTTTCACAGTGGATAGTATTCATCAAAACAAGAAAAAAAAGTCTAATAAACTTTAACCATTAATATCTGTTGTTGTTTTTATATTGGTTGTGTTGTATTGATTGGTTATTTGCAGTTCATTGCCCTTTTCTTATTCGCCTTGTTATCTCTGCAGTGCAGTAATCAAACGAGTATTTAAAGGTTTGTCATCATTCATATACTAGCAATTTGTTAACAGGTATTGAGGTGGTTGGTACCAGTACGAGTTCTTGTAAGCATAGAGCAATAAATTATTGTTATTCTGTGCAGTTTAAACAGTAAACAGTCTAATATTCCACCCAGAAAAAGGCAGACCTGAATTTTCTGCTAGGGTTTAGCTGATAAAAAGCAACCGACAAGCTCGTGTCGTCTAGCCCAAAAATAACCATCATGCCGGATACCATCCCAAAGGATATTCAGCAAGCTATTCCAGCAACTTGCAGAAATGTATCATTGACACCACAAACAACTGCTTAAGGCAGATCTCACTCAGTTTGCACTCCTGATATGGAGAGCTAGTATTGAGGAGTGTAGAAGAACACTCTGAAACAAGTGTTAGAAGAATAGCAGATGCTGAAGGCATCAATTATTCTCTCGTCCCATCATTTCTACTTGAGCAGTTACTCTGTCTATATCGTATTCAACGACTCATGAGAGCAAGTTCTTCGACCATCAAATCACCCCACTAATTTAGAGTTCTGTCAATGGCTTCCAAAAAAAGTGTGTTGAAGATGTACAGTTCAAGGCCAGCATTTACTTTTCAATGAGGCAGGCTTTGCAAAGAATAGAATAGTCAATTATCATACTACACATATGTGGTCAGATGAAAATACTCACACGATTTTAGAATTTAAACATCAGCATCAATTCCCCATTAATGGCTGGTAGGAATTGTAGGTGACAGATTCATAGGATCTTGCATTCTATCAAACAAACTAACAGGTGCTATTTATCACCATTTCTTGTCATCTGAATTAACTGTCTGTCCTTCCATAAAAGGTAACAGATGTGATTCATATAGGATGGGGCACCATTCCATTTTCTTCTCATCATCTGACAATACCTAGCCCAGACATTTCATGAGCACCGGACTGGTGAGGGAGGTCCATTAGTTTGTCCGATCCCCTGACCTTAATCCATTAGGTTTTTGACTATGGAAGACATTCAGAACCTTGGTATATTCAGTGATGATATCCAAACACTGTAGGAGCATGTATTCAATGCGTAACAACAAATTAGAGAATAGCCAGGTGTATTTACAAGAGTATGTTCTCTGAGATGTAGGATGGAAGTATATACAACAATAAATGGGACGCACAGAGACCTTGTATAGTGCCAATGAAGAGTGGTCCATACATCAAATTGTTTCAGTTTGTTAAATCTTTTTTTCTTGTTTTAGTTATTACTATCTACTGTGAAAACATGGGAACCTTTTTTTTTTTAACACCCTGTATAATACACAGTTACTTTCATGATTATTGCAGTTTAATAAAGAAAGAAAATAATTAAGTGTACGATATTGTTTTATAGTAGTTTTAATATTACAGGAAGAAAATGTTCATTTTTTTAAAAAAAAAGCAGTAAATTCACTACTTATTACTTCTGTAAACTAAAACTGAAGAAAACATGATTCAAATCAATTTTTTCTTGGAATGCTTTGTGATATTACTATGTAAAAATGACCATTCCTTTTGTATGTTATTTATCATTCAATGTTATATTTGCAATACAGGAAAGTTGAATGTATAATACTTATTTATGCTATTCTCTTAAAATCTGATTTTAAATTACAAACAATTTCACATTATGAAAGTTTCAAGTTAGGCTACTCATATCTCTTCAGTTTTATTTATTTAAGATTTATGATCAGAATAACTTGTTTGAAGGTTAGGCTATTCATAAGGGCAATAAATTTCTAATAGATGTCAAGGATGACAGACATTTATAATGCAGATTTTCATGATACATTTCAACTATACGACATTCATTCAATTATCTATGCATATTCTACATGATTAAGTCTATTTGAATTCCATTATAATAGGCATAGTCTTTATCCATTGAAGTATTCTTCACTTCACTGTTTCTATTACTTGATAGTAATTGGTATCTTGATTGTATCCTTTTATTACAATTTTTCTTATTCATTATGTGATATATATATCCTGGTATATTACATTTCTAATGTCCTTTGCAGATGTGTTTTTGTTATGTTTACTGTTCATATCACAAAATGAAGGTTCCGTTGTGTTGTTTTGAACGTCATTTTTGAAATTATTTTGCCTTCCTAGTTACGCTTCCTCAGTTTTTATAACTGTTACAAATCGAATAATAGCTGTTACATTTCTCCCAAAATATCACAATTTGTTGACAACGGTATCATCTTTTACACACAGAAACAGCTTAATTGTATTATACACCAAACACTCAGAAACTTATGACAGCATAAGTAAATCTACTGTTCAATTTATCTTTAAATCTTTACAGCTTAGTCTTCAATGGCAAATACATAGTACTTCCAGTACTTCACACAGATACTAAATTTCTAGCAGATGTATTTTAGTATGGGCTCTTGGTTTCCGACTACCTTTACGTCACAAACTATCAGCCATTTTATTGTTAATTTTAAAACAGAATTCTAGGAGCTAAGTATTTTCCTTTGCTTCATTTGGAACTCCCTTAATTAAACTGCTTTTATTTGAACAGCTCTATAATTATCGTTTTTATTATTTTATGATTTTTTAGTGTCTGAAAATATTTTCTTTAATATTTATTTGTAATAAAGATAGAACTAGCAGGGCTTAGAAATGAGAATATTGACAATATACAGATATAAAATGTTTTTGTTTCAAAATTCACATCCATTCTGTTGGAAACACAAAATTTAGAAGTTTCAGTGGATGCAGGACGACTCTAAATTTACAAAAACTTATAATATATATAGTAAGATTACAACAAACAATTCTTACCTTTTGATAGCAAAGTAGAGTTCTTTAAAAAATATTATCGGAAGCTGGCCTGAAATGAATAAAATAAAATGATAATTGTAATGTAGTTATAATAATAATAATTTAAAATATGTTAATGTTTTGATTTTCTCAATAAGAATTTCCAAAAACTCAAATTTATTTACAAAAAAAAAAAATGCACAACAAATTAGAAAAAAAATATGATAATGTTAGTAATATTAATGTGTAGATTCAAACTTACAAGCATCCAACAAATATTAGAGATTACTAGATGAGATCATAAATGAAATAGAGTGAGAGAGCAAATCATTGAATGGCATTTTATTCAAATGGAATACGAAAGGACACGTAAAAAAATGAAATGATCATAGATGAACAGCAGATATTCTACAATGGATTCAAGGTATAAAATAAGACCAATAAAACGTTTTTAAGATAGATATACAAATGAGATTAATGGTTTTGTTGGATTTGACTGGAAAAGGAAAGCTTTCAAATGAAGAAACTATAAAAGAAAAACAAAGAAGAAAAAACTTGGTAGTGGTAAAGGATTATAATTTACAATCCTGCGATGGATTAAAAAAAAAGTATTATTAGAACTTAACTGATATATTCATTTGCTTATTGAGAAGAAAAACATTTAGCATTTCTATATTAAATACACTACTTGGTATTCTTTGTAGATAGATTCTGCTGAGCAAGTTATAATACGAAACTAAAAAGTCCTACATGTATTTATACTTATTCTATTATAAATGTTGTTGAACTGTAAGAGGAAAATTGAGAATAATACAGTGCATCAAATATATATTTGATAAACGATTAGATTACCCTGCTGAGAGAAATTTTCTTTTTAAAAATAAATGCTTATAAGAATTATTTTATGATTCTCTTGGCAGAATATTCTGTAAAATATTTGAACTGAACACATGGTGCTGAAAGATCACCATTGTTATAACTGTAATACAAGAAAAAAAAAATCTGCCCTCAATAACTAACTTTTTCTTTTGCAAATAACTAACTTTCTGTGAAGCTTATGAAAGATTGACGTTAGATCATATTAATAGGAAAGATTAATGAGTCACTGAAAGGAAAGAGAAAAACCCAAGGGAAGAGAGGATTAAAGGGGATGCAAAGTCCATATGTCTTATATTCCATAATTTATTATTTTTACACACATTCCAATGGGTTCCTTGAAATGATTAACTGGGGTTTTTTTTTCTAATTAGACTGCTTGAATTTTTGTTGGGCACATATTTATTTATTGTGTATGGAATAATATTAATATCTGATTTATAACAACTTCCAGTTCTTGGTAATCTGCTTAAATGATGCTCCGATCATGATAAACATTTGTTTACTTTCAATAACATTTTATACATAAGTTCCCTATTCTTCTTTCGATTCCTTTCTTTTTATAATTCCTAAGGTAATTTATGATGCAAAAACTCCGCACACAGCATAATTTAGTAGTTAATTCCCAAAAATTCGCCAAAATATTTAATAAAGTAATGTTAAATACTAAATACTGTGTGCGGAGTTTTTGTGTTATGAATAAGATTTTAATTACTTTCAATAACTCATTCTTCTAAAGGAGAATTTGATTTGCATCTACTGTTGCTTACACATTAAGAAACATTTTATTTTACAGAATATAATATAAATACATGGTGTATTTCTTCTTGTTATCAGTGTTCTTCTATTTATATTTTGATTTCAACAATGCAGGATAAATTTAATTCATTACTATTATTTATTTTCAGAAAGAAAGAAAGTATTAATCACTTTAACAAATAAAGTGATTTGTTGTCATTCTGTTTAGTTGTAGTTTCATTTCAACAATGAGAAATAATTAAATTCAGCAATCCACTTTCTTCCTTTAAGTAGATATTACTAACAACTACAATGCTTAATCGCAAATTCTTTCCAATAAAAATATTTTTTTTTATTAAAATTTTAAATTAACATGTTGGCATCTTGACAGTTATTGAAAGATGAAATTCAATTCAACTCTTAACAGTAGTTTTTACTACTTAAAATGATTGCTTTTTAATTGCATTAAAAAGCAATTACAGAAACTCATTACCTGCTTACCACAATGTTGCTTTTAGAATTGTTTATTAAGAAAATGAAAATCTTTTTAAAGAAAGGCTATAATAATTGTTTCTAGTACAAGAAATACAAGCAACAATAATAAAAGTTATTTGTTGATATATTTATCATCTGATATATTTAAAATCATTTCCGTATTCTAGAGGAAACCCTATTTTAACCCCAGATAAAGTAAAATATAACCTAATCAATATTTCCTTGATTCCATGAACTATAATTAACTAGAAAATAAATATTTATTTGCAACGAAGAAAGACTATAATATTCGCTTAAAAATATCATCATCTCTTAATTTATTTTTTGTTTAATTTTAAGTATCTTCAGATGAATACTTATTATTTTTTTTTAAATGAAAAAAAATTATTATCATTATCTACCTGGAGTTCCCGAGGAACTCCTTAAAATAAACCCAACAAAGAGAAGCATAAATTTTATGCTTTTTAGCTTATATTTTCCTTAGCTTTAGTGACTTTATTGGGAAAAGGTATTTGTACTTTTGCAATGATTCAAAGACCCTATTTTGTTGAGTGTCACTGTTAAAAATTAATTTTAAATAAGTTTATTTTGATTAAGTATTTAAACTACTAATTAAAAACTTAATTATTTAAGTTAAGTAGCTCTGTGATTTATTTTTATAATAAAAAAATACTTATTCCCTTAATATGATGAAAAAATTAATGATATTAATTCGATTGGTTAACTAGTTTCTAGATATCAAATAATTAAAAAAAAGTATTTAAATAAACTATCTAATGTTGTTTTGCAAGTGGTTCCAAATAAAGCTATGAAGTACTTAATTAAAATAAATAATTATAAAAGTGAGGAAAAAAAGTATTTAAGATCATCTGGTAAGGGGTGATCTCTTTTTCTGTCAAGCCCAAACCGATTGTAAAGTAGATTTTTTATGCCTGTGGGCATTGCTTGGAGAATCTATAAGATAAACACGTAAAAAAATAAATTTAAATGACTCACCTCACAAGGAAAGCACCTCAAACTTGAAAACGTCAACTTCACCCCTTGGTCTAACTTCCCATCAGAAGTTTGCTGTTTCCAGACACTACAATCGATGAAAAATATACATTATCAGACATTGCCTCCGGATGTAAGCTTGAATCTTCAATTGATTCAGCCTGGACTATGAAGCCTGAAAAGTCGGAATAATTCTATTGGTTGAAAATGCAGGAGCATGCGCAGTTAGTAGAAAAGTAAGCAACAGTTGGATGACGTTATTTTCGCCTTGGGTTTTCCCGGACTTCGGAAGGAAAGGCTCTCATTTGCCGAGCGGTTCGTTGTCGCATAGTTGCAGTAGACGCATCTCGCCAAAAAAAAAAAAAAGGTCACCGAAAAATGAAAACAATGCAAAGCCAGAACGAGAAACGATATGCTTCAATGGAAGCCAAGATAGGAAGAAAAACAATAATATTTTTGTTTGTTGTATAAGAAGCATATTCATGATTTCTTTTTTTTTTTTTTTTTTTTTTTTTAGGGCTTAATTTGAATTTATTTAATTCATCAATGTTCTATAAATTACAAAATTTTGGAAGAGATTTTCTAGCTCTTTAATTTCAAAGTAGTAGGAAAAATGAAAAGACATATTTTACACATAAAATTTTTTTTAAAAGAACTTTTATGTCTATTTTTCTTGGATTGCTCGAAGTCTTTTTTTTTTTTTCTTTAAATCATAAAAACTATATTGAAGGAAAAAAAATTAATGGTAAAAAAAAATTATGATATCTCCAAAATTAAAATATAACACAAAAAAAAATATATAAAAAAAGAAAATTCATTTGCTGGCCTCAAATGAATTTCCTATGAGCATATAAAAACAAGGTAGCGATAGCGATTACTAAACCAATCACAATGCTTCGCAACGGCTTCTGATACGTGAATAAAGAAAATTATTCAAAAGTTAATACAAAACGCCTACTTATAAATAAGCGGAGTGAAAAGTCGGTTGCGTGCAAATTAAAATATATTTTAACGAAGACATTTTAACATCTTCGATTAAATTAGAACCACTTCTACAAGAATTTAATCTCAAGCTCGCCCACCTTAAGGAAGCACCATCAGGTATGGAACGTGTCTCGACGCAGCCTATTCTAACGTAAAGGTGACTCAATCTGTACTCACTATTTATATGGTTAATCCGCCATTCTTAGCTCAAACCTTGTTAATAGATTGAATTCAACAACTTTTGAATAATTTTCTTCATTCACGTATCAGAAGCCATTGCGAAGCATTGTGATTGGTTTACAAATCGCTATCGCTAGATTGGAACCCGACCAGCTAGAGACACAAACTCTACGGCTCTGAACTACTCTTGGCAAGACCTTTTCAACGACACCCTAATCAAGTCTCTAGCCCTCGTGGTTGCTTAGTTGATACTTGTCCACAGACAGACAGACAAACCGGAAATATAAGCTTCACGGTATCAGAAGCCTAAAAAACCACCCCACAGTTTGCCTAAAATTATTTAAACAACAATGGTTGAGACCAAGTGTTTATTTGATGACGTCCCAGAACGCTTTATTGGAGATCATCAGCTGAGTGTAGTCACCAGTAAACAACGAGGTCTCAGTGCGGAAGTCATTAGGTAAAGAAGAATATGGCATCTCCAAAATTAAAAATAAAAAAGGAAAATTCATGTGCTGACACTCTGCCGGCCTTAAATGAAATTGTAATTTAAATACCTATCGAAAAAGATCCCATTCGCAAATACGTAAGTCGCTTAAACATAAGCAAATCAAAGCACGAGAAAGTATAGAAATAGCTATAATGAGGTATTATTAAACTCTTGAGTGTAAGTAGGATTTTCTTTCCCCGGGGGAGGGGGGGGGGGTTCGTTCCCAGACCCCTTCAATTTTCTATCTAATCAAAAGAATGCAGAACTAATTGCAAAATTTAAGATACCGGGGAGAGGATCACGACCCCGTCCCCTCCCATATATACGCCCATGGTGAGAGCTAATTTTTAGTCTTCTAACACTTTTCTATGAGAATTTTTATCATAACCATGCGTAATTTTTCTTCACCAAATCACCTGCCATATCTACATTAATCAGACAAGCTCGTCAATTTTTGTTTAATAAAAATTCATTCTGTATCATGACTTCTTCAAGATGCATCCTTAGGCTAACATAAAAAAAAAGTTTATTAGAAGGAGGATGCGAGGCCTAAACGTTTGTGAATCACCTTTTTTTTTTTGTTTTGTTTTTCCGAATGTCCGCCTCTTGGCACTTTCTGTTTTGGCCACGATAAGGTGCTAGAACTGTGAGCGATTAACCGAAGAATGTCCATGCTTGCTCCTGTACTCGAACGCAGGCTCAGTTGTTTCAGCCTCAAGGCTGTGCCTGAATGACTTGAGAAATCACTGATATCACTAAATTTTTTTCTGTACGCCAACAAAACCTATCCCAAACAACCTCCCTCTGTTTTTTTAGTTACCATACTTTCTTATAATCCGGTCTAATCACTCCAATGTGATCCACAAAGACATGAGTTCAAAATTTTGATTAAGGCATAGAAATTATTTTATCTCCCTTGATCTATTCGAAGTGTAAAGCCCCGCGAACACCATGCAACTTTTCAGCAACTTAGTCGGCCGATTTTGACGTCACGAGTTGATATAGACAGTCTTGAGCCCGTTTTTCGGCAACTTGGCAGCAACTTTTGTCATCCGACTCGAGTTGTTCCTACACCAGCAATTCGAAAAGTTGCATCGAAGTCACTGGGAATTACCCAATCACAGGGCAGCGTTGGAACACGTCAGTCGTGACGTCACGCCTATGGAAGATATGGCGTCCAAAATGATATTCGCCGATTCGATTCGAAGACATGCTCGTACTGAATGAATATCAAGAGTATTGCGAGTTTCTTTCATGCATAAATAAAGTTTGTAATGAAATGCACTAATTGTAGGCGGCAGAATTTGTCAGAGAGGTTTCAAAACCTCAATTTTTTCGGATTTTCCACATCGGCTGTGGGAAATGCATTGCATTATGTGATTCCTTCTATCACGGCCGACTCATTTGCGAGTTGCAGGATATTCGCGGTTGACAAAAGTTGGCCAACTCGAAGTCGGCCGACTAAAGTTGCTGAAAAGTTGCATGGTGTTCGCATAACTTAAGAGAATGATCTGGAGATGTGTTCTTCTGTCTTCTAATTAGTTCTTCTTCTGTTCTAAACTAGAATAAAAAGGAAATGAAACAAGAAAACCATCTTAGTCTTAATAATTTGTCAGATCAATGAGCGGTTCACAGTAGTCGGCCCAAATTGAAATTCATATATTTAACGTTGCTCCAGAAACAGATGCCTAAAATTGAGTACTAAAATCCCGTTTATTCATTTTATCGATTCATTAAATTCAAAAATTAAATCTGTTACTTCTACAGGGTGGCCCAAAATGAACGAAGGGGTTTGAATTCGTTATAACTTTTTATTTAAGACATAATTATTACATTTTTTTTTTTTTTTGTAATACAGAATATAAATGGGGAATATGTTTAGTTTAGTTATGAAAAATAATATCTCGCAAGTGGTGGCCATTTTCTGCTTCGCATATTCGTGCTCTTTCCAACACATTTTCCATCACCTTTCGCAAAACTTCAGGTGTTATGTTGTTTATTTCGTCGCGTATATTGCTTTTTAATTGCTGGATGGTTCTAGGCTTATTACTGTAATTAAATTATGAATAAAATTATGATTTTCTTCTGCTTTTTGCCGGACAAAAATTGCATAATCAAGTCGTTGCTGGTAATCTGTCGGTTTCAATTCTTGGACAAGCTGAATCTTGTATGGAAACATTCCTATTGTATGCAAAATTCTCTGCAGCGACGCTCGTGAGAGGCCAAGTTGTGTCGAACGTCTCCTGGTTGATGTTTCTCCATCTTCCCGAATACTCCTCTGTACCAGTTCAATATTGTCATCCGTGTGCACCGTTCGTCGTCTGCCAGCACCAGGAAGGTTCCTTACTGCCCCGTGTTGGCGAAAATTTGCAACCAGACGGTTTATTGTTGACTCTGAGGGTCCAACCCGCACATTAAAATAACGACGATATGCACGCTGAGTCAAAACAATGGATCGTTGATTTGAAAAATAAAGCTCAACAATTTGGGCACGTTGTTCAATTGAGTACTGCTCCATTTTAAATTCCCAAAGTCTTCTTTACAAAATCCTGAAAAGAAAAGAAAAAAAAAATTATAATAAAAAAGTTATAAGCAATTTAAACCCCTTCGTTAATTTTGGGCCACCCTGTACAAGTAGATAAAATTACAATACGGGTCATCGTGAAATGGAGAAACAACAGTAATTTTTTTTTTTTTTGGTGTACGTTTTCTCTTTCCTGTTTGTTGGTGATTAGGCAAGAAAACTTAGAATAACTCTAATTGATTGTAGGTCACAAACACAGATTATATTTATAAATAAAAAAGATAAGAAACTTATAAGTTTCTTAACTTTTTTTTATAAATATAATCTAAGAAGGTAATTATTTTAATTTAGTGGATCTTTTATATATAAAGATTTTCCTCTTTTTTTTTTTTTTTTTTTTTTTAATAGGATTCCTACGATGCTTGAAAACTTTGAAATAAATTACATATATACATATACACAGAAGCTCGGTTATAACGCGATCTTTCGGATCCAAGATTTCGAAGATCGCGATATAATCGAACTTTTATTATTTCGCGACGTCAAATGTCGTATAACGCACCCTATTATCGCCCACACGATTCCACATCGATTTAAAATGGTCATTTCGCGATTACCTACATCATTCAGAGTTATGTGAGAGAATTTTATATTTATAAATACATAAATCATTAGCTCAAAATTGCAAGTATTAATTACCTTTTAAAAAAGATATATAAATCATTACTTTTTCAACACTTTGATGGGTAATATTAGCCAAAATCGATTAGGCGCCGCCATCTTGGCATCTTGTACAAACGACGAGTCACGTGGATCGAAACTAGGTATACATACGCCTATTAGATTACATGGGCCTCTTTACTGGTTGTCATTGGCAGAAAAATAGATCTCGATATTAATTTTGGTTAAACGAAAAAGTCCGCGATTCTGGTATTTTTTAAAAAATATATTGTATTTGATATATTTTGAGACTTTAGGATGGATATAGAGTCTCAATTACTGTAAATAATACGGAAACAAGCATATTAATTTATACCTTTGATTTGATTTTAGGCGAAAAACCGGAAAATTTTACAATTTTACACCTTTTCGAAAATAGACGGGGTCCAAGACCAAATCGCGTTATATCCGAATTCGCGATATAAACAAACGCGTTATAACCGAGCTTCTGTGTACTCATTGCAGTGATTCATAGCTATAATGTCGCTGTGATTATTCTTGTGCTGAAAGGTTTCTCTTAAATAACGAACCTTAAGAGAAGTATATAATTGAGATAAATAAGTTGTTGGCCAAGAATGGACAGCTGTTTCATGGCCATTTGCTCTCTTCTGGGAAAATAAGCAAAAACTCAAAAGTTCAAGCTTTGCTTTTTCTTTGTACAGATAAGACGTTTTAAGTTTTCAACATTCTCATAGCTGCAGCTTTTAGTATCACTTTTCCAGTGATATGAACTGCATCTGGAGGCTCAAATAGAAAGATTGACAAAATATAAAGTTTTGATAGTTAACTTTCGGTCCTTCATATGATGAGGTAATCGTTCTCAATCTGGAAGAAAGGAAGTAACGGTTACCGGATAACGTTCTTACTTTAATCATTAATTACTATTCTATTGGATATTAATAAAAAAAAAAAGCGTGTTGCATTGAAAGCGGTCACTCCGTAATTCCAATTTCAACTTGTTTCCCCGAGTTATCAAAATTCAAGAGAAAGAAATAATCCTTGTGAAGATCATTTCAAATCTTATAGATCAGGAATTGAAGGAAAACCAATATCGTACAAAATAAAGTGAATTGGATACAGAATGCAGAGAGTCAAGTTTACAGGATTCTTTTTCTTTTCTTTTAGAATGCTCAGTCAGTTTTCATTCAATTACCAAAGGGATATCAGTTATTTATCAATTGCTCTTGTACTGCCTTTTTATTGCTCTTGTCTTTTATTGTTTTTCTATAAACCTCTGCACTTGTTTACTAGAGGCCTCTGAGCACAAGAGACACGCTGAATCCAAATCTGTACATAGGATTAGCGATGATGCAGTTTCTTTAGAACGTGTTGTAGCCTCTGAAACGATAATCATTGAAGATATTCTCTTAATGTCTTGTCATCAAACATTGTGATGACACTTGAGACTTCAGACTTCTTTACCGGAGAAGGTTCCTATTCACTCAACATATTCGCTGGGTTGATCAGCAATCTTCGAACCATTTTTCTTTTCACTACATAAGCCCAATATGATACAGGCACCTTCACAGGCGTAGTAGCAGGCGAACAAAGGGTTCGAGGTTTGAGGGAACAGAGACCTCTAGTGAACAACTGCAGAAGTTTACAGAAAAATGAATTCAGAGGTCAGAAAATGATCATTCTCTGAATTTTGGTGCGTGTTTATTTGTTCGAACCCAAAGGTTTTCTTGTAAGAAGAATTCAAATTGAACAGCTTAAACAATTAACTTTCCATGATTCAAATTAAAGTAAGAAAGAAAATATAAACAATAAGTATTAGCAGTTATACGAAATATATTTTTCTGGTGTGAATTACATCGTAAGATAAAAATCTTGTTGTTGCTTTTATGTAGGGCATGCATTTCCTTCTTCATCTTGTTGTTTTCTTATTAAAGAAGCTGGAGCTAATACAGAATTCGATCTCCTTTCTAAGATGTGGCTTAGACATAGCTAACTTTGCCGACGACATGATACTTTCAGAGATCTCGCATGCAAAATTTCATAATTTTTTTGATTGGATGGTGTGAGGTTCCATTAAGGCCTCTTTATATGGATTTGACAGACAATCTGTGCGCCATCATCTCGCCATGGCAGGATGGAAAGCACATTGTTCCTTTTAGAGCATATTCTATTTTCAAAGAGATGGCATGCCATGTCGACGGATCCATCTGACGCCAACGCTCCTGGTGGCGAGATCGAGAACCTCATATCGACAACCATCAAGCAACATGGCAAACAGTAAGAAGAAGTGGTTTTGCTTATTTATGAGCAGGTATATAGAAGGTTTCTTCATCAGAATATAAAAATAGCCACCTAAGAAAACAAATGTTGCTGGAAATAGCAACAGAAATTTCTAAAATACGAGATAATACAACGGCAGAGCCGCAGAGTTAAGTAAATACAACCTCGCATAATCTTACACACAACCTCTACTTTTCTTCAGCCTGATTTCTCTACGTTCCTTGAAATTCAGTTTGGATCAAGACCCACTTACGTCATCAAGTTTTCGCTGTACCTTTCAGTGTTGTTCTAGATGTTGTTTTTAACCAAACACTGGCTGCATCATACCATTAAAAGAACAATATTTTTTTTAAATGCTAAAAATAGTGTGAATAGAAACATGTACAGATTTCATCTTTCAAAGTAGCCTTCTAGCTTATTAGATAAGTATTTACACATAGCTTTTTATTTTAAATTAACTTTTTAATATTTAAAATTAAGAAAGAATAAAGTAAAGCAGTTTTCTTTTGTTTTGACTATTTAATGTTCCTAATTTTATTGATATGTTGTAAATAAGAGGATATTAATCTTTTAGCGACACAAAAGAGTGCTATTGCGTTCTGTCCGTATGTGTCTGTCCTCCTCTTATAACTCCCGAACGGAAGGTCGGATCGGCAAACGGACTTCACCATCGGGTTCAGAGGCCAAACACCGTAAGAATGGGATATTTTTCGTTTCTTGTGTGCAAATAATTTTAGCATACTCTTTGAGTTTTAAATTTTTTGAGTTGAGTCTTGTTTTTTGTTTTATTGTATTTTGGAGATTCCCTTTTAATAGATCAATTTATCACTATTTTTAAGGAAACGGAAATAGTATAGTGGATAGAGCGACGAATTTAGAATCAGAAGGTTATGAGTTCGATCCCAGCCTTGAAAACAATTTTGTTTTTGTTTTTTTTTTATTTCGGAGATTCCATGTTTATAAAGCTAATATTGTTTTTAATATTGTTTGATTATACACACGTTCAATATCCTCGTGGATTTTAATGGGTCGCCCTTAATTTTATGCTTTAGCACATTTTTTTTTTCCTGATACAAGATGTTCAACTTTAGAAGTTCTTCTTCAGAACTTCGTTATTCTGCCACAATATTTCGATCGGCATCTCCGATCTTCTTCAGGTTAAATTTAGCATAATTTACTAAACTTATTCCTTTCGTTTTCGTAAAAATTGTGACAAACAATAAGTAATAAATTGAAACCTAGAACTAACTTTAAAATTCCTACGTACATAATAATATCTTACAATAATACTCACGTACGTAATATATTATTACAATATTATTACAGCATTTAACAAGTTAGATTTTTTTTATCAATCTGGGGGCACGGCAGTGCCCCCGCCAAGACGAGCCGAAGGCAGGAAGGGCACTACGTACCTTTTCTGGAAGTGTTTCGTCGTATTTTCGAACCCTCATAGCTTCGGCCTAGATAATACAAGAGAGCTCAAATTTTCAGGATATGATGCAGTTACCAGACTAATGAAATACGCTAAGTTTCATTTATCTAGCTTTTATACTTTGGATTTTATTAATACCTAAAATACGTCGATTCCGTCACTGACTGACTCACTGACTCACTGACTCATGATCATCAAAACCTCTAGGGTACTTCCTGAAGTCCTAGAAAGCTGAAATTTGGTATGCAGGTTAGGATTAGCACACAAACAACAAAAAAATTAAGAAATCCGTAACTTTCACATTCCAACCCCTCATAAAGGGAGGGTCTGGTTATTTATTATCGAACCCTCATAGCTTCGGCCTGGATAAAACTAGAGAGCTCAAATTTTCAGGATAAGATGGAGTTACCATACTAATGAAATACGCTAAGTTTCATTTATCTAGCTTTTATACTTTGGATTTTATTGAGATCTGAAATACGTCGTACCCTCAATGCTTCGGCCTAAATAATACTGTGTAATAATGTGATTTCTTACAAAAGTGCAAACAGCTTGTATATACAAGTTGACCAATAGAAAAACAGAAAAGTAGGGTATTGAAAAAAAATCCATTTTCTAAATAATCTTAAAACTAAATTTAGTTGTAATAGATAATCCCACCCAAAACATTTCATGTAAAATAAGTTGCCAAGACTCACATGCTCATAACGCTTTCACTGTTAAAAAGTTATCAGATCTCATCTTACAAAAAGAAATGAAATCCCACCCAAAACATTTCATGTAAAATAAGGGGTTGCCAAGACTCGCATGCTCATAACGCTTTCACTGTTAAAAAGTTATCAGATCTCATCCTACAAAAAGAAATGAAATCCCACCCAAAACACTTCGTGTAAAATAAGTTGCCAAGACTCACATGCTCATAATGCTTTCACTGTTAAAAAGATATGAGATCTCATGTAGAGCCAAGCCCCTAACTCTACGAGGCCTAACTTTACAAGCCCTAACTCTAAAAACCCTATATCTTGGTCAAAAAGTATGGCTTGGCCGTTTCATGGAACTATTTCATCTCACCCAAAACATTTCATGTAAAATACGATGCCAAGATGCTCCTAACGCTTTCACTGTTAAAAAGTTATCAGATTTCGTATAGTGCCAAGCCCCTCACTATACATGCATAACTCTAAAAACCTTACTATCTTGGTCAAAAAGTATGCCTTGGCATACTCCATATCCTTTACATAACTCCATGGGATTGTTTGTGTGACAGCCACGAAACGGCCAAGGCATACTTTTTGACCAAGATATAGGGTTTTTATAGTTAGGGCTTGTAAAGTTAGGCCTCGTAGAGTTAGGGGCTTGGCTCTACATGAGATCTCATATCTTTTTAACAGTGAAAGCATTATGAGCATGTGAGTCTTGGCAATTTATTTTACACGAAGTGTTTTGGGTGGGATTTACTTTTCTGTAATTAGCGACTCATTTGGGAGCTATTGTGATAGCGACCAAAATATTGCGTTTGTCCTGTCCATCCGTCCGTGTCGTCCACACCTAACAACAACGGAAGGTGGGATCGACAAAGGGATTTCATCATCGTGTTCAGAGGTCCAAACACCGTAGGAATGGGTAGGACCAACGCCCCCCCCCCCCATGTTCGAGATATTCGGTATTGTTTTCATTGGATTTCATCTATTAGCGTAAATGTTAGAAATGCAATCATCTGATTTCTGTTATCAGCTATAGCTTGATGCTTAAGGTCTCGGACTTATATACTGAAGGTTATCATTTTAAATCCCCTCTTCTTCTTCTTTTTTTTTTTTTTTTTTTTTTCAATGTCCAATGTAATGGTGTTTTTTTTTTCTTTTCTGTTTTTCTTATTTTCCTAAGCTTTTTATTTTTATTTATTTTTTCTAATTTTTTTGTTATTTTTCCTTACGTCAATGTTATTTCTTTTTTAAAATTTTTAATTTTATTTATTACTAGCCAAAGACCCGTTCTTCGCTCGGGTTACAAAAAACTGTACTGTAATATTTATTAGTAAAGTATTCTTAACTTCTGCAATGACTACCTAAGAATTTAATTATTAGGTCTTTAAAAATTATAAATGTCAATTCACAGAATTTAAAATGAAAAGAAATTAGCAGAGCATTTAGTAACAGGAAATAAATAAGGTTTAATAATCACAACAAGTTTAATCAATAATTATAAAAATACAAATAAGTGTTCATGATTCTATGAACCTCAATGTAAAACATAATCAATCAAGATTAATATTATCAAGTAAATCATTTACTCTATTGTATGTATCTCGGATACAAATTTAACCCTACGTTCGATCGTTCCAATAATCAAATTCACAAATATGATATAACGCACATTATTTGTAAATTACTGCTTTCGGCAAAATAAACTTATATATGCAGATGTCATTAAAACCTTGACAATTAATCGAACTTTCCTAAAAATATCTAATATTTTGTAATCTAAGCAATAGGCCTTAATCTTAACTCTCTAGAATCGTACTAATCTTGCTGTAAGATAACATCCATTAAATACTAGAAATTAAAACATAGAAAGTTACTCCATTACTCTGTAACTTAATATTTTAATTAATAACGTTCGTAGCGGTCTTTAGCATCGACCCACTGAAAAAGTCCCTTGATGTACACGTACTAATTACACGGCGATCGCTCGACGAAGATGTCCAATTCCAAGAAATTCGACTGTAAAATAAAATAGCCCTATGTTTAACTTCGTTGATAAAACATACCACTTATAATTAACATATCAAACCCAGTTGATACTCGAAGTGTCGTTATGCCTATCTCATGGAACGTTGGCAACGTAAAAACATCGGATTGCAGACATCAGTCAAAAACGATAAATCTTCCAGGATTCAAATGAAATATATGACCATTTACCATTCCTGCCCTTAATCGTTTAACCTTTTCGTAATCCCTGCGAAAAAGTAATTAACTGCAATGCCAAACCTTTCCATCAGTCATGAATTGCCTTTACTCTTAAGCCTTAAAGGTTATGCCTAATTCTTCGCATCGCCATTTCCTCTAACATACATTAGGCCCCATAAAAGAAAGAGATCTAGTAAAATTTAAAAGAAAAAGAATAATTAAAATAGGTATTACATTAATTAAAGATCAAATCGTTATACCATATTCAAACATTCTCATTTACAAATCTTACGGAAACGATCCATCTCTTTACGCCGTACGTGATCCAAACACAAGTCGATATCTTGAAGTTCTAATGTCCTCAAAATCAAAGTCGCATTATATACGGAAAATGCTTTTGGAATAAGCGACATCTGACATGATATTTTAATATCACGGCGCTTCAACTTATAAACAATTGTCCTTATTTCTAAGTACAAATCGTATTAAAGGAAATCTTTTAAACATAAAATTAAATCAGGGGAAAACATAAAAAAAATACAATAAATAATTAATTATATTTATACAAATTCTCTACAAAAACAAATGTCCTAATGTGGATGATAAAGAAATTGCAATTGCGGGATCACTTGGAACTTTACCGGTTGGTACAAACAAAACAAAAAACAACAACATCACAAAAGGTCTGATCTCATTACAAATCTATATCTATCCCGAAAACCTCGTAGAAGTATCTTTCAACAATGTTTGCCCATCCACTCACCGTCCTCCCAGTGTACACTTCTAATTCGAATTTTGTAATGTCGGAACCCTATCACTTCAAATCTTTCCTAGTTCGTAAAAAATCATCTGATCATTACAAATCTATATCTAACCCGAAAACCCCGTCACTATTACGCACAACAATATTTTAGTTCCAATTGTTGCACAACACGATTTGTATAGTTATCATTGTTGCCACCGGGTCCAACTCCTGAAACCTAACAATAGTAAGGGAAGCAAACTTTTAGCTTTATAACTTAAAGCAAGGGTTTTTATCCTATTCCGTGCGAATTTCGAAAAATCCTGAAAATGGATTTTAGTGATTAACTACTTACATATCAAATTTGAAGTCTCTCCGTAATTATAGTTACGGAAATAAGAAAACTGTCAAGCGAAAATAAACCCTCGTTATTCCAGAACCCGTGGGAATTTCGAAAAATCCCTAAAAGGGTTTTAGTCATTATAATTACCTACTTACATGCCAAATTTGAAGTCTGTACTAATTATAGTTATGGAAATAAGAAAACTTTAAAGCGACAATTATTCCCGAACCCGTGGGAATTTCGCAAAATCCGGTCTTATTCCTTGTCATCAACATAAGGGAAATCTCTGTGCAAAATTTCAGCTTTCTAGGTCCAACGGTTTGAGCTGGGCGTTGATCTGTCAGTGAATGAATGAGTGAGTGAGTCAGGTCTTGTCTTTTAAATATAGTTCGATTACGGGTCGCCTTTAAATTTATGCTTTAGCACAAAATTATATTCCCTTGTTTTCTTTTTCAATTTAGTTCAATGAAATTTTTTATTTCTTTTGCCCCTTTTTTTAAAATTTCAAAGAATTAAAGTAATAAAGAAAATTATAGAAAATTTAATTGATAAAAAAAATCTAAATTGCTAAATGCCTTAATAATATTGTAATAATGTATTTCGTATGTGAGTATTATTGTAAGATATTATATTATGTATGTGTGAATTGTAAAGTTAGTTCTAGGTTTAATTTCATACTTATTGCTTGTCACAATTTTTACGAAAATGTAAGGAATAAGTTTAGTAAATTATGCAAAATTTAGACTGTATAAGATCGGAAATGCTGATCGAAATATTGTGGAATAATAAAGAAGTTCTCAAGAAGAAGGATAGGGTTTAATTATATGAGATATTAGAAAATGCAGGTTTAGAAGTATTTATTTATAAAATCAAAAGTATAAGAAAAACAGATAGTTGCACTTAAGATGTGTTTCACTTTGCCTGACTCTTGGTATCAATTTTTGGAACTGATAAGTATTACTCACATTATCATTTAACAAGTCTTCCTGCCAATTATAACAATTTATGTTTATGACTTCGGCCTCTTAGTAACTCCTTTTATAATCAGAGGAAAGATTATTTAGTCTGTAATTCACAACGGAGACTAAAATTAGTATAAAAGTCGATGAAGAGTGACGTATTATTTTTGGAAAATGTTATTAGTTAGGATTTTCTCTTTTGAAACAGTTCCTGTGTTTATTACTTAAGTTCGCTGACTGAGAAGGGGAAAACCCGGGGACTGCTGTAAAGGACTTATTTGTATTCATTCCAGATATTCATTCCATTCTTGACCGATGAATTCCAAGGATCTTTTTGTCCTCTCAGATTACAAAGAATTTACCTTTTTTTTCTTCAGCCCTTGTTACACTTATTTCATTACGTAACCTGAGATCTATTAAGAGGAAAGGATTTAAAAAGAGGTTAACCCAATAAAGTAGATCTAGGATTAAACTTTAGGCGGTAAATCTACCTAATTTCGTAAACTAAGATGACAAATTAAAATACCATTCATGGTACACTGATCAATTACGTATTATGGCAGGTAAAAGAATTAAACGATCACCTCATATCCTGTAGTGATATTTATTCAACGCCAGGACCGCAGTAAGGATGGTACAATGGTGCTCTTTTATCAGGAGCAGTATCAATGGAGGTCCGTCGAGACTTTACAATATTTTTTTTTTACCATAAGTCTTCTTAATTCTCCCTCTTCTAGACATTCTATATATTGAAAGGTCTTCAAATCTTCAAAATAAAACAAAAATAAATGTATAAAACAATACATTTATTAAAATAAATATCTCTTAATTTTCGAAAAGACATGACTTCTTTTCTTTTTCAAAGCCGAAAAACAACAACAATATGTTACAAACAAGTAGGGGAAAACGATACATATGTGAGACATTCATGAAATTGTATTGTTACAACAATACTTACAAATGTTATTCTCTTAATTCTTTAATTTTCACCTTATTTTTACAATTTGAAATACATATATTATTAAACTCTTTGGCCATATCCACAATAAATTTGTTTACATAAATTTGTTTACTTAACACCTTCATTTCTATTTATATTCATCTTTTTGGTATTTCTAATTAGTAGACTTTCCATGGTTTTTCTCGTTTTACAATCTTTTTCAATACATAAAATTTTGATTTCATTTTTTACACAATGATTTTTATTCATACAGTGTTCAGCCAATTCAGATTTCTCCTCTAATTTGTTTTTTATGTATGAATTATGTTCCAATGCCCGTTCTTTTATTGTTTTTTTGGTTTCTCCAAGATAGAACGCATCACAAATCATGCATTCTATTTTGTAAATAGCCCCCATTTCCCCTTTTTTGTCAATTGTATTTATTTTATTACAAATAATATTTTTTATTTTATTACTGTAATAGAAACCTACATCAATGTTGAAGTTCTTACAAATCCTCTGCAGTCCAATACTATTTTTATTTAGGTAGGGGATAAATATTACAAAAGAATTCAAGAGTGACCAATTATTAAACTTTGCATCAGGACATAGTTTTCATATAAAATGAAACATCATTGAAAACTATTTAAGAAGGATTGATAGATCATCAAGCAGTGAAGATGATTACAAAATAGAAATTGATAAAATGAAAACAATTCTAATGAAAAATGGATATACTGAAACTTTTATCGATAATAGTATCCAAAAGTTCAACACATTCAAAATAAAGGAATTGGATATGGATAAGGAAAGGAAGAAATTGTTTATCCCCTACCTTGTAAAAATAAGGTGAAAATTAAAGAATTAGGAGAATAACATTTGTAAGTATTGTTGTAACAATACAATTTCATGAATGTCTCACATATGTATCGTTTTCCCCTACTTGTTTGTAACTTATTGTTGTTGTTTTTCGGCTTTGAAAAAGAAAAGAAGTCATGTCTTTTCGAAAATTAAGAGATATTTATTTTAATAAATGTATTGTTTTATATATTTATTTTTGTTTTATTTTGAAGATTTGAAGACCTTTCAATATTTTTTTTTGTTTAATTTTTTTTTTGGTTGTAGGGTGGTCATTCTAGTCTCTAACATCAATAAAAAAAGGAAAAGGCTATTTCCCACCAATTACTTCGGCGCTGATCACTGATGCTGACTGTAAATAGTATTTTTATGATAGCGTACTTAGCTGCAGGAAAACGAATAAGCAATTTCTTGTGTAGCTTCATTTCCACCTCTTCAATATCGCTGTCCGTAACATCTCCAATAATGGATATAAGACCTCTAAAGTTTATCTATGTGGGATTAACAGATAAACGTGAAACATTAGAGCCTAGAGACTTTGTGGAGTTGAATGATAGCATCGTGAAGGAGATCGAGAAAACGGGATCCAATTGCGAGCATAAATAAGGAAGGCGAGTGAAGCCTGAATCCCCCAAAAGTTCAAGTTTAAATTGGGCTGTTTTTTTGTGCTGAAAACTACATCTCAATCCCAGAAGGCTGAAGACGCTTCCAAGCCAAATGGAACTACTAAAACAGCGATAAATATACAAAGTACAAACAAGTATGTCTTGCTACAAACTACAGAATAAATACATTTATAAGTTACACAGTCTAGACAAAGAATAGAAAAAATTACGGATAGGGAGGACGATCAGAAACATCAATTGTACTATTTAGACCCCAGTGTGAACCAAAGATTTTTTTATACTGTCTAACAAGAAAAAGCGAATAGTTATTAGAAGAAAAACCTTCATAAGAAAAATAGAAAACCCTGATTCTTTTGCAAGAGAGTATCCGTGTTTTATTTATTTATTTATTTATTTATTTATTTATTTATTTATTTATTTATTTAATTATTTACATCTTTTTAAAGATATCGAAGGATAAAAATTCTTCTCAACTCCGATTTTCTAAAACTCATAAGGGTTTTTTTTGGTATAGTTTCTACTATTTTTGATGTTTTAAATTGTTTTGATAAATAAAACTGCTAAAAATTTTAAAAAAACCACGCTTTCTGTATTATATAATGATTAAAATATAGAAGGATTATAAATATATAATTCAGAAGTATATCTATATGCCGCCGCCTACCGGTTGGTCTCGGTAGTAAAGGCGCATGGAAGGTCATATTGCCTTGGCGGAATATGTTATTATAAATTATATATTAATATATCATTATATTGCACATTATTATATTGTTATCAGATATAAGCAAGTGTGCAAAATTTCTAGATGGGAAGTGACTTAAAAATTGATTACAAGATTTGACCCGGAAACCAGACAGTGTGAGTTAATAAAAACGTGGTAATAAAAAGTTAAGATCGTCTCATTCTTGCAAATGTTGAAAGAAATAGCAAATTGTCTGTCATCTTAACATCGGACATCAGTTCTTTGAAATGCAATGTAGACTGTTAAATTCGTCATCAGGAATTGTGACTGTATTTACACAACAGCTATACTATTGTAGATATGCTGCCATCAGTAAAACAAAGGGCAGATAATTTCAGAGTCGTCAAAGTAACATTACAGGATGATTATGATAAAGTTAGAACTTCCTAGAATGTAATCAACGAGTTTTAAAGTCTTAAAATAGCCAACACACTGAGTTTAAAATTAAAAAAACCATTTACAATTAAAAAGTTCAAACTAGTTTCCTCCCGTAAACGGGTCATCTTCAGTGAATGAATCTTCCTAACAACCTCAGCCTCTTTTAAGGGAAAATTGACCAATGAGAAGCATGGTTCAAAGGAACCAATTGTCGACGTGATGCAAATTAAGAAATTTTAATAACCGGAGAACACTGCGATCCTGGCGGTGATCATAATACTTAACGAAAAGTACATGGTTGTTTACAAATAACGAGCATCTGGAAGCTTTTTAAATATTATTATAAGCATTGAAGGCTGTGAGGAGAAGCTTACCTTGTTATGTGGATGTTGCTAATTGGAAATCCCTTAATATTTTTAGGAAACCATATTGATAAATATTATTAACCGATGTGTGTGTGGTCGGTTCGCACCGAAGTGCGAGCTTCGTTGCCGAAGCATCCGTGCTCCAGGGAGCGCTAGTGTTCCCAAGACGGCGAACCCCTAGCAGACTCCCTAGAATTACAAGGGAAAGATACTGGGGTGGTTTCCCGTGGCCTTCCCCAGGACGCCATTAAGGAATGACGTCAGACCGAAGAGAAAGTGAAGAAGAGGCTACAACACAGGAAAGGAAATTTTTGAAACATCCATGCTCGCTACCGGGATTTGAACCCGGGCGCTGGCGCATTGATCTCACAACAGACCGACGCCTGAGACCGCTCGACCACACCAGCGCGGCTATTAACCGATACACAGTCATTAATACATTGGTTTGTGAAGCTTGATAAAATTTAATCTGGAATGAAATAATATTATTATTAT
>JAFIDM010002131.1:60810572-60822553 GCA_023159025.1 Thereuonema tuberculata
TACTCAATGAGAAGAAGGTCTGAAACGCCAGTGCTTCTGCTACCAATGGAGACGAGCCTTCCTCTGTTCCTCATTGTGGCGTCAAGTTTGACTGAAGTCAGGCTTGAAATTATTAAAATAATATTTTTAAGCCAACTTTAGGATAAACGATTCCAGATATGATTAATCTTCCCCATCAGTTGACAAGAATTTTTTTTTTTCCTTCTTGTCCACTAGTTAATTTCTCGGAAGTAGCAGATGACATACTATCATGATTGTCTTAATCATTGCCATCATGAACATCATCATCTGCAGTGGAATGCCAACTATGTCAGACACATATGGGATTGTTATCAAAAGTAAGCCACGATAAAACAAAATTATAAATGTTATATGTGATTCTTTTCTCTTTGCATAAAGATTAACCCTAGGCAATTGTGATGACATTTGGATCACTTTTAAATGAAAGAAAAACAGAATGTTACAATTAAAACTGTACTCTGTAGCATTGCAAGTTGAATGTTTTTCAACAATTATTTTCATTGTTTAGCAAAAAGCGCCCTGAAGCAAAATCGTTGAGGGCATTCTTTGAATTATGTAAACAAGTTTTGGTGTCTCTCCGACTATTATTTACAGCTGCAGGATGCTCTAAAT
This sequence comes from Thereuonema tuberculata, assembly GCA_023159025.1. Classification (NCBI taxonomy): domain Eukaryota; kingdom Metazoa; phylum Arthropoda; class Chilopoda; order Scutigeromorpha; family Scutigeridae; genus Thereuonema; species Thereuonema tuberculata. The sequence goes on from JAFIDM010002131.1 coordinate 60,811,206, forward strand.
TGGCCAACTGAAATGATAACAACCTTATCGATCTTACCTTAATCAACTTGTCTGTCTTACAAATGTCTTATGAAACATTCTTTGATAGTTTCGTAATGCTTCTCTCCCAAAGTGGGACTTTGGGAGAGAAGTATTATGTGGTCGACCGTCTCATGCTAGCTGTGTCATTTCCTACATCTGTCGTCATGTGTTTGCGTCGTGTAGAATGTGTTTCTTGTAGTTGCGTGTGAGGATGACTTGCTCGTGTATCGCGATCATGAACCCTTCGGTCTCCTCACCACTCGTCAGCTATCTGTTCGACGCTTCGATGTCGACTTGAGAGTGGCTGAGTTCGTGGAACTGTCATGGAGTTCCTTACGAGCCCATGATTCACGCAGCTGCTGAGTGTGAGTGTCGGGGGTGGTCAGTATTTGATAAGTGTTTTCGAGGTCCTGGGGCGGTATTTAGCCTGTGTCAGCCTTGATAATGGCTAAATGGAGTGAGGCGTATTGGGCTCTTTGGTGGAAGTGTTCCCTAAGTGTGTGTACCTGTTTTTCGTGTAGGGTGATGAGATTGATAGGTTGTTATTATGTTTGTATGTTTCAAACCTTGGGTTTCCCCAGTAAAAACAATATGGCGGGTCAAGGACCAAAGCACATTATTATTATTATTGTTGTTATTATTATTAGCATTATAAATAAAAAAAATCTTAGATAGAAAGCTACAATGGAAAAATAATAGCATTTTCTAGCTTCTGAAATGCAGAACAGAGGCTACATAAAGTTTTATTACAATTAAAAAAGAATATTTAAAAGCTTTTAGATGTTTTTCCTTTTTTTAGTTCCGCACAAAGTCAAGAATGAAATTTTGTTTATAAGAGCTGTCTAATATATAATGAATAAACATTAGAAATAGTCAAAACTTCTGACATACCTGTCAGTTGCTTATCTTTTTCCCGAGATTGTCTGTGGAATTTCCGCAACTTCGTTCTGTTCAGCGACTGCTTCTTGGTCTGCATTTTGTTTTCATTAATGAAATTAATTCATCTACTTCAAGCAGCACGATTCCAATTTAAAATTTCTATTCACCACAGGATTTCTGAAACAATTTGATCCCAAAGTGTTTCTGTATCTCTTCGTAGAAACAGAATGTCTCCCTTCGTGAAAGTGAAATTGAAAGTGAAGAGTATTTCTAATCAATAAAAACTTTAGAAATATCTTTATTTGCCGTATCTGCGAATACATAGATATCTACAAAGATTCCAATATTAATCTACAAATGCTTCAACAAATATAAGATTTGAAGTAAAAATACATTAGTTGTCATTTCCTTCTTGATCTTTATCTTCCAATCCAACGGAAGTGACGCAAGGCTTGTCGGCTAGATCCATCATTTGCCGAGGAGTGTCGCTGCAACAGCAGGTGGCTGTGAGGATCATTCCTTTCCGGAATTTAGGATGACACAAGAAAAACACGATGGGATTGAACACTGTAGAAGCCTGAGATAAAAAGAATAATTAAGAAAAGTGAAAATTTTTACAGTTGATGTATGTTCTATGGAAAAAGTTCCCGTAAATGGTGGTTTCGTTTTTCCACAGATTCTACACCAACGGTTTCCTGGCCAAAATGAATAGGAAACTTAAAACATACCGATAAAATTTTTAGCTTCATACAATTATTACTTATTTGTAATAGTATAGTAAAGCTTTAACAGCAAGTAAAAGCACTGAGCTTTCAAATTACATAATATCATAGAGCATCGTGTTTATTTATTTATTTATTTTGGTATTCATATATTTCTCAGTGAATCCAACTTCAATCAAAACACACTATCTCTTTCGTAAACATTCATCAATCATTAAACTTAAACTTTAATTTTTCTAAATTAAGGATTTTAATTACTACGGCAGTTTGAAGATAAAATGTAATGTTGATTTTGATATTTGACTCTTTAACTTTGATTCATTATCAGTAACCAAGAACTATATTACAATCAACAAGAATTATTCCCTTTATGTATAGTTACAACAGTTACTTTTTAAATGTATCGGTGATTGTAATTAAGCTGACCGTAGTCAGAGCGATGTAGAGAATAATCTAGTCGACGGATCACAATGAAACTTCGGGAAGATCACATTAATAAGAGAATTTTCGTTGTGATTCGTCGAGTAGATCTTTCTCTACTTCTCACTGAGCATTTCAGTTTAATTATAACCACCCGATATTTAAAAATTTTAGTAAAACCCCTAAGTCAGTTCAAGGAAAGGTGGAAGCTATTTTTCGGCTACTGTTATTAGCTGGATTTTTACTGGGAAGGAGTTTATGGACAAGAAGGGCGTTAGGGAAAGGTCTTGAAACACATGATCACAAATTTTACGAAGGTTATACTTTTTTTTTTAAGTTGAAGGTTGTTTTGGGATGTTGACGGGGAGGGGGCGACTAAATTCATTTCATTCCTAACTGCCTTTGAAGTTAATTCAATTCACTTACTTTAGCTACTAATGGTGGGAGGAGCGCCATTTCTGGGGGAACAGCTTCGGGTACTGAGAACACAGTCCATAAACATACAACGGCGTATGGGGACCAGAACACAATGAACCCAATCACAAGAACCAAACAAAGCTAAAGGGAAAAAAAGAACAGAATATAATGAAATGCTACATTAGACATGCATCAGTTTTCAAATCAAACAATAAGTTTATTATTTTACTTTTATTCTTTTACTTAGCACAACTCATCATCAGAACATGGCGAGTACTTTCAGCACAAGAACTGATACATTTACTTCTAAACAGTCGTGGATAAAAAGCAAATTTGAATTTAATGTATTCTAATGTAATTGAGCTTACTTTGTTTTGTTGCACATTTTTAATAACAGATTCAGTTCTTTTAAAACACGATTAGTTATTTTTCTCTGAAGAAGCCACATTCGATAAAATTAAGAAATTAGAATGACTTTTAAATATCTATGGATTAAAGATACAAATTCTATTCAAATTATCTTCGATTTTTCATTAGTAGAAATCATTTGCAAATGTTTTAAACCAAATGGCGCTTAGCAAACTATACATCTTTTTTTCGGCATTTATTTACGGAATTAGACAATGCATTAAGATGTAATGCGGTGTTCTTCTTAACATGCTTAAATAATGATTAAGAAGTAAAATAAGGAAATGAAAATAACAGGTAGATAACGAAACAAACATTGTTGTTGTTTTTTTTTTTCCTTTTCAAGAACCAAATTCAACGCCACTCATTATTGAACAGTTCAGAGAAACCCACAACAAACTCGTATCGAGAATAAACATACAATTTATTTTCAACTAAATGTGGATAAACAGTTTTGTTCTGTGGTTACGAATACATAATGATAGAAGAAAACTTCAGAGTTTAAAAATTTTAATAGCTGACTGATAAAAGTAAAGTTTCGTATTTTATCATTTTTTTTTTTTCAGTGATTTTAGACAATAACGAATAGTGTAAATGTACAACGATTTCTCTGCAAATCTGAATTAGAATTATAGCTCACAATAATTTCAACATTCCCCTTCATTATTATTATTATTATTTTATTATTATTATTGTAAATTGAAAAAATATAATATCTAATAGTTTGCTTTCGGTTTTAACCATCTTAATATAAAACATCTTTGTACAAACTAAATGTGAAATATACACTTGTGATGCATCAATTTTACTTTGAATTAAATGCAACATTTGACAATAGTTTTTAGTTTTCTTTTGAGTGATTAAGGTTTTACTTTGCACTTCATTTTTTATTCCGTACAAAGTAAATAGATTTAATTAATGTGTTTTCTTCCAAATCAGCGCCTGTTACAGCCTCATTAGCTTTAATTATTGTTTTCCAATTCATTTGCTCTGAAATGATGAATCAAAAGTCTAGAAAATGTAAAGTCTACAAAATATTAAATCTAAAAATCCAAAAGAAATTGTTAGTTTAAAACTTCTAATATGCTCACTGTTTGTAACCACAGACGGACTGGTTATTATCAGCATTCAGTGTATTAGAAGAAAGTGAAAACTATAGGATAACATCTGCCTATAATACAATATAGGAGAATTGCTATAGCACATACTTGTTTTCAATGTAAGAGTAATGAAATTCTTTACTTATACACTGTATGTAATAATGTACCTAGGCCTATATGTAAACACGCGGCTTCGCCCTGGTCCATGTTTGAAAGCTAAGAATTGTTAATGGCTTTCTTAAGTCGCTAATTAAATGTAGCCCGCGTTCCATTTATAAGAAGTTTTTGCATTTGAAATTTTTAAGTTTTCAAACAATTTCCAAAACGAATGAGTTTACAGATTTCTTACGTACTTACATAGAATCTTTTAACTAACAATTATTTACTTAGAATGTACGAAATTATATAAAGCAAAAATAAAAAATTTTGAATAGTAAAATATTGCAAGAAATGTCGGCCAAAACATACAACTTCAAAAACGCCCGTCGCAGGCGCCCATGCGACCATCCTGCCTTTGCCATTTATTGTCCTCCAAATGAGAGATGGCCGCCCTGTTTTTGTGAGATCTGCGCATGTATCATCGATTAGTCTAGTCAGGCACTTCCGTCTGATTTAATGACAGGACGCCGCCATGACAGGTAATCGCTTGTTACTTTGCAAAAGAGCATTGTATTTATAAATAATATATATTTATTTATTTATATAAATACTTATTGTTAGCCACTGGTATTGAAATAACGGTAAATAGTCGAGAGAAGTTTTAATTTGGCGTTATCAAACATGTCTTTCTCAGTGAAAACAGACTCTGTCGTCCATTGTTACAGGAAAACATACTTGATCAGCTACCGGAAGGGCTGCGCAGTTCAAACATCCGCCGGCCATCTCTCATTTGGAGGACAATAAGTTCCCTTCCCCTCGACTATCGCCACTCCGCACTCTCCACCAAAGTGACAATGGAGAGCTCGTGTCTCTTCCCACCATATAGAGGCGCCGTGCAAGCCCTTCCCTTATCAATAAATCGTAATCACTGAAATACTGTTAAGCCAGTATCGATGAAACAAACTTTCTTAGTATCCAGGGACGTCGGAAGTTCTTCGTGAGTGGGGGGGGCGAAAAATCCTTTCAACAATTAATTAAGTGTTAATAATTAAATTTATTAATTTATGAATAATTATAATTAATAATAAATCAATCTTAACTTTAATTGAATATTAATTTATCGTTATTATAATTAGCCTATAATTGTATTAATTTCGTTAAATAATGCTTATAGAACATCTAAACACAGAAGAAGCAAAAACATCAAATTTATATTTTAAGTAATTTTATCTAAGTTTAGTTATGGGATGAAACTTATCTTCTGCTCTCTCTTGCAAGTCTCTTTTTATTCTCCTGTTCTAATTTTCTTGCAGCCGTTATAGTAAAATAATTATTGGTTTAATTGCTGTAATTGATTTCAATAACAAAATGAATAACTTTACTTTTACTTGTACATAAAATGTTGCAAATAATAATAAGAAGAAAAAACAAGATAATTAATGCTTTTAGACAGTGTCAAAAGCAAAGTGGCCCCACAATATGCACAATTTTATAAACAAACGTACAGTGAACCTAACCAGCGTTTACAATGAACCGAATGGACGCTTACAGGAAACCGGAAGTTGGGGAGGGGGGTCAAAAGTGGTCGCTTCCGATAAAGAGGAAAACGGCGATAGAGTTCCCCCAATACCCACCCTTCTGAACACATTGGTGGTGTTCACTTTTTTGCCAGACAAACGATTGCTGAGATATGATAAAAGAAAAACGAATTGAAGCACCGACTTTTGACACCCCCACATCCGGTCAGGGAGTGGTCCTGGAGGTCTGATTTTTTTAGATGTAGTCACCTACTTTTTGATGCTGAACACAATGGTGAAGGTTTCATTCTAATATCTCTAGCCGTTTGGCCACTACAGAATGTGACATCCAGCAACCATAAAAGCAAGAGCGGTCCCCTATGTTTTACAGCAAGCTGTAACCTAGGGGCCGCTAAAAATTAAACAAGATATAGTTAATGTGAATATCAACTTTCGAATATCCTCGGGATAAGATTGCAAAACCAATTGGTCAGAAATAAAAAGAAAAAAAGAAATTGCTCAGTGACAAAAAATAAAAAGAGAGGCTACCTTTGAGAAAATTCCGCACATCAAGAAGAAAGAAACTCAAGCAGTTCAAAGAGCAATTGAAAAGAAGAAAAGTTTTAATAGAAGTGGACTACATTTCTTTTTACCATATCATGGAATCAGAATGCAACATATTTTGGTGGATTGTGGTCTCTAGATCCTTATTTATCATCAATATGTATTGATACTATTTTAGTAGCCAAGCTGCCATACGAGTTCCCTTCACAGATTTCAGAAATCTGTAATCATAAACTCTTTTCTAGATTATTTTCCATTAATTAACAAAATAGAATAACGTTTATAGCTGGAATATCAGATTTGAGTTATGGAGAAGTTTTATATTTATTTGAGTCACTAGTTAACATTTAATTTTCAATCATCAGTAAGGATGAAAATGAATTATTCCGATGCGATGGTTTAAAAGCTTGAAGTCATTTGTTAACAACTTGTCATTTTGAAATCATTGTCAATGAATTCAAAATGATTAAAATGTATTATTTTGTCTTACGATCATTTGCATTTACAGTGACGTTAAAAATTACTCGAGGAAAACAAATTTCAAAATTCTCCCATCTACTGCATCTACAAGATGAGATGCTAATACAGATTATTGGATACTGTTGAATATTATGAAGATATTCTACAACATAGAAAATAAGATATACTTGATCTGCCAACTTTGGAATACTATCATGTTAAGATTCTATAAAAAGTTGTTAAAAAAACAAAACAAACCGTTATTCATTCAGTTATGTTACGGTTTTCGGCCCCTAGATCGTTATCTACTGATCTGAATTTTACATAAATTGAAAGGGACCTTCCTTATAGGCACAAAACTATCTACTAAAGTTTCAGCTTTTGATTTACAGACGGACGGATCATGAACAGTTTGGTTGCCCCCAGCTCTTTGATTCAATATGTACCAAACTCAATTGAGAAGATCACCTTAACAACCTCTAAATTTTTAAAAGCTACAAGCTCAAACGGACAGACAGGAATGCGTATTTTGAAGTTGAATTTTAGAAACTTTTTACTGAAACCTTTTTTCTCTCCGATATACTTAACTAAAGGAACATTATAAACGATAGATAAAAACTATAATACCCTGTGGTAGCTAGATATCATACGAGTATAACGATTAACACTGAATAAGTGAAACAGGAAGTAAAAAATATCGAAACCGACCAGCCGTCCCAGTCCCTCACCGACGACAGATTGGACTGCGAATCCTTTTACTTTCCCTTATGCCTCTCTAGTTGTCATTTGTTAAAAAAAAAAGAAAAGAAAAAAAAAAAAGATCTACTCTAATGCATTAAAGAATTGAGCATTTCAAAACTTTTGTTAAGGTCGGGCTGAAGTGAGAATAGGAGGTTTTCACCACCTATATCTCTTAAACTCACCCTGATAAAAAAAAAGAAAAGAAACTGTTTATGTAAAATAGCCAAACACAGAGCAGTTACCTTTTCATGTTATTATTTACTCATTATTATTATTACCCGCGAATAGGCCACGACGCACCACGCACTAGCCCAACCTAACAACGTTAGGAAGTCAGGTAGGGTGACGAGACTTCACCTCTCGTCGAGAAGAACCCTGAGAGCGTGAGTCCCAGGGAAGAAGATGTACAGAAGAAGAAATAAAAAGCCATGCCACTACCGGGATTCGAACCCAAGTGCCGGCACACTGGCTCCACGGCAGACCGCCGTCTAGACCGCTCGGCCAAGCCAGCATGGCCAGCTACATTATTATTTAAATTCGTTTTAAATAATTCAAACGCCCTAATATATTGTACATTTGCATTCAAACGCCCCAATATATCATACATTTAATCACCTTTGCGGTGTTTAAGCGAATTATTCAAGTAATTCTGATACACCTAAAAGCAATAATAATTCTTTCCTAACATTTCTCTTAATTTTACAACAAGTCTCTTTAAGTACTTTCTGATTTTGTTGTCAGATGTTGATGGGAGGAAGGGGAGAGACTCAAAGGGGAATATAAAGGAATATCTCGCCACTGGCAAAAATTTAAATACGTCAATGACTGATTGGTTAAGGATATTTTTTGGTTGTTTTAATATAAACTTTGATATTTACACCATAAGTTTTGATATTTGACCAAATACTACCTCTTTATTTCTTTTCTCAATTAAAATTAGTGGTATTTTTTATCATTTTATATTTTTAATATTACTAATTTCTTAATATCAAATGTTAAGAAAGCCTTTACACTCTAAACTTTTCTTTTTCTTTTTATTTCTCAAAATAATATTTTTTTAAAATACATTTGATAATATTAATTTACTTCAAAGATATCACTCATTTTACAATAATCGTTAACATAATTAAATCTTTTGTCGATTCCGTATTTTTTTTTTTTTAATTCTAAACTAATGGAAGGGACCTAATTAACTTCTAGGTCAATTTCATAGTATTTTCATAATTTTACTCTTTTAACTTTTTATTTAACCATGGAAAATAAAAATCCCCCCAAAAGACTAATTTTTTGCTAAAAAGTTACTCAAAACATTTAAATCAAAATCAAAAGCGTAACTCACATTTGAATCATTCAATACATTCTGAGGTAATCGTCTTCCATTGATCCTTATCTACAATATTTTTATCCATGCATATCAAACGAGTTTAATATTTCCCATTATTTAAAAAAAAATACATATTTTAAATGAATTCACAATCAATAAAATCGAATTGAGTTGTAATTACTGTACAACGCATGAAATTTTTAATTAAAATATTTTTTTGCTCGATCTGAAATACTATTATTATTATTATTATTATTATTCAAAACAGAAACCAAGTAATAATAAATAAAGAAATAACCAAATTTTTTTATATGTTATTATTATTATTGTTAGCATTATTATAAACATAAATAGAATGATAACAATGGGTGAGACCAAGTTGTATACAAATTAATATTTACCTGCGCTTTCTTATTTTCATGTGCTAAATAAATTCATAGAGGCCGCGTGTAGCGGCACTTGAATTTTCTCGCCATTTGTCCTTTCGGCGAGTTTTTATTGTTTGTTTCAACTTTTGCGGGTTCCACATTTGTTCCGACGTTTTATAAATAGAATGATATTTTGGATTATTATTTTCTCAATAATTTCATTCTATTACAATTAGTATTATTTCAAAATGAAAACAATATTTTTTAAACGACAGTTACTCTTAATCTTTTTAAATTTACTTTTGCTAAAAATAATAGTAATAAAATAAACATTTATAAACTTATCTCTGAAATAATTCCCTGTGCAATGAATTTGCTGTCTTAGACGAATCCTCTGGGCGGTGGTGTTGAGAGATCGACTCGAGAAGAAATAACTGAAATAGAACGATTGTTGGAAGCTTCTAAAATTCCCCACAATAATGTTAATTACAGAAAGGGGTTATTTTCCAAAAAGTAATGTCTTGGAAGAGTAATGTCTTGGGGGTAAAAAAAATTCCTAAGGAGGGAACGGATTCTATGTAGGGCTGTGATACATTGTCACTGTCTTTTGAGAATACTCAGAAGATCAAGAAAGGAGGAAGTTTTTTTTTTTTTTTTTTTTTTTTAAAGAAATTAGATTTAACAAAAAAGTTAATAAATTTAACAAAAAAATACAGATTTTCACTTTTTTATATTCTTGAAGCGTAACTCACATTTATTTATTTAAATCGTCTATTTTACACATAATTTAGTGGGGGGGCGAAAGATAGTGTTTGCCCCCCCACTCAGAAAAGTGGAGGGGCAACTCGCCCCCCCTGCCCCCCCAGTTCCGACGTCCCTGTTAGTATCCTTAAAAACCCTTCTGCATACCTGTGAAAGTTTCACGAAAATCGACAAACCCAGTATGAATATAAGGTAAGTTGAAAATAAAAGTAAAACAAAACAACGAAATCTAAATTGAATGAAAAAAAAAAGGCTTATTATCCTTGTTTCCTGGCACATGCAGATAATTTATATCTTTAAAAAAATACAATTTAACCTTCTACAAAACTGAGATAACTGAATGTTTTGAATGGTTCAAAAGTTATAAGCAATATTTGTGTTAATAGAGCGGAATTTAGCGGAATTATGTTTCGGTTTTAAAATGCGCTTTTGCCTAATTTGTGCAATCCCCATAAATGTTGTGAAGTTTTCACTGCTTGAGTATCTATTATTGTTTAGAAATAATATAAAGTAAAATTTAAAACGCGATCTCCTACATTCAAATAATATTCTTTGAGAAGTTTAGGAATTTATTTGAGAACTACAGTCGTTCACTTCACATGTTAATGTTGATATTAATTAACATACAAGTTACAAGTTTTCTTTTACTTGTCATAACCAAAGTAATACGCAAAGACTTATTTTTTGATTTAAGAAGATTCATTATTACATTTAATAATTTTTTTTTGAAAATGTTTGCTGTTTTGAGAAATTTAGCGAATATTCATTTCTTATGGTTTTCACCTATTTTCACCAAACGACAGGTGGTTATGTGCTGTATTCGCCTATATTAATCTGTGATATCGGACTGAATCGATCTTACCTTCATCCCGTATTTCTGATTGGCCCAATCACTGTAAGCTGCAGCCCTATTGGTGGGGACGCGATTTTTGGTGCTGTTGATCTGCCGAGCAGCGCTATAGTAACAGACTGCTTGAATGGCAATCGGAATAGCGAAGCCGAGAATAAAGTATACCAGAATAAAGGACTTGTAGTTCGTGTCATTGTGTCTCCAGTCGATGGTACAAGTAGTCGAACTGGGCTCCATTCCATACCTAAAATTACAACGAAATAATAAACGCATTATTCAGTAGCTATAATTTGGTAGTTCAGTTAGTCTTTATCTGTTTAGGAACATAAATACCGTATTTATAAATAGAACGCATTTTTTTTTTCCTAATCTTTATCTATGTATTTCCAAGGTTATTGATGAATAATTTCAAGTATTTAATTTGCCTTCACAAAAATAAAAGAAATTAAAAAATAAAATTCAAGGGCATGTAACAAGCATCTAAAATAAAATACATAATTTATAACCAATGTAATATATTAAAGTTTAATAAATTTAAAGTTTTAATATTTTTTAATAATTAAACAATAAGTTTACATATATACAGAGGCGTCACTAGGGTTGGGCTACCAGTATGGTAGCTCATGGTGTCACCCTCTCCCCCCCCAAAAAAAAGCCTTCTAAAAATTATCTGTTCAACCAAAAAAAAAAAAAAAAA
>JAFIDM010002131.1:60840565-60854299 GCA_023159025.1 Thereuonema tuberculata
TAAAATCCTTCCTTCTATCGGCTGGGAGTAGGCCTATTTACACTAAAAGCAAAGTATTTTCGGTTTATTCCGATTTGTTCGCTTGCTGTTGAGATTGCATTGAATCATTTTGTTCTTTCAGAGTTCTTTATTTGCATTTAATTCTTGAACTCGAAACTTTTTTTTTATTACAATAATTTTTTCTTCAAACATTCCGATGAGAAAAATGAAATTCTTTTGATATGAATGTCAATGTTGTTCTTTGCTTTCGGTGGATGAAAGTCAGAGAACAAAAGAAGTCGTGAAGAGTGACCTTAAACAGGTCCCAAATAGGGCATCCATAAAACATAAGACACCGTTGACACATCGGGGGCAGAAGACACGAAATGAGGTGAGAGAAACAACAAAGCGATAATTACTCAAGTCATCTATAAAAGAAACACGCCTTCCACAGGAACACTTCGTACCGTTCTAGGAAGATGTAATTAATGCACAATAATGGTGAGGAAAAAAAAAAAAGATTACTGTTAAGATAATATCACTAACGATTCTCAACAAGGGTTATTTCGTAATTTATCGTTTGTTGGGTTTCTTTTTTTTTTTTTTCTGTTTTCTAACTTTTTTATGTAGGAAATTAAATAGAAAATGATATAAAACTGGACTATAACAGAAAATATATTACTGTTAAACGTGATATTATATCATATTGTAACGATTATGACGCCACAAATGCTACGGAAAATCAGCATACGGAACTGGAGACGCATCCGTCTGTGCAGAGATTATGGAGTGCATACAGATGTTTTGGATCCATAATAGACACATCAATTCATTTCAAATCCAGTTTACAGGGGTATTCGGACTTTTCGCCCACTCTTTATAACGTTTACCGTTTTTTTTTTAAAAATATTTCAGACTGTTGTTAGCTGAGGATTAATATGTTATAAACAAAAAATTAGGCCCATTTGGGCCAATTCAAACATTTCTTGAAGAAAATAAACTCATAACAAGATAAAAAGATTAACAAAACATTAATTTTTCGATACTAACTACATGAAATTATTTACTGAAACGTATTTTCAGAATTTATCTTGACAAAAAATAAAAAATAAATAATAATTAAATTTTTTTTTTATGTTTTAAGCTATTATTTTTATCTCCTTTTTTTTAAATAAAATAAGCGGGCAAGATATATTTTTATGATACGTTTTGTTGAATTGTTCATTTTATCATTATTATTGTTGTTGATATGAAGAAAGAATTAATTTTTAACGATTTCCATATTAACCTTCTGTCAAATTCGAATACACTTGTAAGTACCTGTAAAATGGAAGCCTGTAAAATAAGTTCAGTCTCGGGAGCTGCAAAACCAAAATCTATCTCTGCTTAACTCTTATGTAAATGCGCATAATAATTACAAATCCTTCTTCAAATTATATTTCTCTAATTTCAATTTGTAATGTTATTGGGTGCGAGAAACACAATCTGAAATTGGAAGTTAAAAAAAAAATTACGTTTCAATAAACGTTTTATTCCCGTTGGTTTAACTTCTATCAACCAACAATTTGAAAGGTACCAACGACAGACAAATTTTCTAGAAAGTAAAGCACAGTATTTAAGATATACTGAGTTGATTCTTTTAATTTAGCCTTATAGTAATATTACTTTTAACCTTTAAAAAATCCATCTATTATTTTAAAGTATGTGTTTTGTGCTTTATTTTAAGGATCTTTCTGTAGAGGACCTCCATTACGTAAACCTCTTCTTTGTTTCTATGGGGGTCATGTACCCCCACAACAGTTGGACCCTTGCTTATGTTCCCATCTAATTCTAACCGGATGGACAGTAAACAACACCTACCATTTCAACAATGATAAATTTCGTAAGTATATAAACAAGTGCATTTTCTTTTATTTTTAATTAAGAGTTATTAAATGTTCTTTCATTCTTAAATCAATTCAGATCTAGTTAAGAATAATGTAGGGGTCCCATTATATGGCAGGTTAGGGGTCAGACTAATCCCCTCTCCCCCGCCAAAGAAGCGAAAACCGTCGAAAAGCGAAACATACTTTTTTCCCCGCTTGCCTGTGCATACAAACGCCTAAAACTTGTAGTCACATTAGTGACTCTGGGCAAAGTTACTGCGTACGAGACTCTAGGGTATTTCCCACATTGTTGAAAAGAAGACAGACGAGGCCTTTTGCATCCTATTGTTCAGGAAATTGTGCATCCATGGATGAAATGGAAAAGCACAGTTACGAGCGAAGCGCCGAAAAGCGAAAAACCCTACTACATAAATGCCTTTCAATTTACTAGATTTTACAAGTTATTAGTCTAAAACAAGACTAAATTCACAGATCACTATTAAGTTGGGATAGATCGTTAAGATAGAGCTGGTTATAAATGACATCCCTCTACCGATTCGATCCTTTTTCATTGCCCGTGTAGGCCATGACTAGAACTGCTACAGGTGTAAGTTGTAGGGAACATTTCCAAGCCACTCTCGAGAAAATCGATTTTGAAAACTTCAAGAGTATTCATATATTTTGTACGTTACGCCGTTTCCAAGCACCCCTTGGGGCAGTGGATAAGCCTCTCTTTTATAAGCGCGGGGTTCCCGGATAGAATCTTGCTGCTGACAACGCTTGCTTTTGTTTTTTCAATCCCTATGTCAGTCACATTACAAATGTATCAAACAGCTTATTTAATAATCAATTTTGACGAAACATTTCACAGCTTATTATTTTCATAATCTTTGTGAAAAATCGGATATGTCATCGAAAATATACAATACTTTATTCCTGTTAAATGTCAATAACTGTAAATATCTTATGTGTTTATATTGATTAATTATCATTCTGGTTTACCAAAGGATAATGTGGGATTGAGAATATTGTTTTTTTATTATTTATTGAGAAAAGCAAATTGATTATTACAAGGAATAAAGTATTTTCGATGGAAAGTCCGGCTCTTCACAAAGGAGATTATGAAAATAAGAAGCTATGAAATGTTTCGTCAAAATTGATTATTAAATATGTTTTCATTTGCCGTAATTTTTATACAATTATAATGCATAATGACCTACATGTGCAATGAAAATGGATGGAATCGGTAGGGGGATGTCCGTACCCTCACCTTGTGAATATGACATTTCTGTTGAAACACTGTTAAATTGGTTTTTAAAAAGAATGGAATAGAGTATCACAAAAACCGTTAAACATTAAACTTAATATTTTTCCAATTTTATAATACATTCACTTCAGCAGATGATTATTCAGTTTTTAAAAAAGATAATAAAATGAAGTAATAATAATAAAAAAAGGAATTTCTCTAAAAACTTATGTGAACATATTTTATGATCAGTACTTTATAAGTTAGATTCTTGTTATATTTCTGATGAAAATTCACTATTAAAAACAGTAACTTGTAAAATCTTAATCTCTGAAGACAAGTTAGCATTGTCTGACTCAGTGTTACTCATCAAAACACCCACTCCATAACTACAAGATAACCTGGCCTATTAAACCTTCTGGAATCGACTTTCCTTATTAGTTTCTCCATGTCTGTGATTATTAAATAAGAAACTCCATTCTTTAATATTTTAGAAACAGCTGCATACCAAATTATATTGAAGTGATGTCTAATGTAACCATCATCACTTAGATCCCTGTTATCTGCTGATGTTTTATATCTCATTTTGTAGAGGGTCTTCAGTTTACGAAGATTCTGAAGGCGGTCAATCCAAATCTTAAGATATTGGCATCTTTGTATGGAAATGGCAAAGATTCTGTCTTCATCAAATCAGTGACCGAAGAAGAGCAGGGAGTCGGATTAGCCAAAGCCATTTCGTCTTTTGTAAAGACACAAGGATTAGAAGGGATTGAGATCGACTGGGAACCTACCTCCCCAAAGCATAAGGAAGGATTCGTCAGGCTAATAAAAGTAAGTGCATTAATTTTTTTTATTTAATTTTTAATTGCGGATCCTTTGAAACCAATCTTAGTTTATCATAATCCTTTTTCAATTCCTTTTTTGTAGACTTTTGAGGACGATTGGAATTTTAATTTTAATTTAATTTCTACAGCTTATAAAATATAGTTACCTATGATAACAGATGTTAATAATTCCTATCTTTATTTTCATCTCCGTTAGTGGTTTTAAAATTAATGACGTCGCAAATGAATTCAGACTTCCTTTCACTCAGACCAACGTTTAATCAATTCAGATCGAATAATTGTTAAGCATTGAAAAGAAATGAATAATGCGACAACGATGTTGGTGAATTATTCAGTGAATAAATTTCAGTTTTTCAGAATGTATTTGTGGCTTTTCTTAGTTCTTAGACTAAGGCAAAACAAACTAATACAAAAATTATTATATTCATGCTTTACGTTTAACGTGGAGGGTCGGATATAGAATAATATCGGATATTCGGATATCGGTTTTTGCGACTATTAGTGAGAATCAAGTGTAACTATATTATTACATAGAATAAATTTGATAATTTATGGTATTCCATTATTGAAAAATGAAAATCTATTAATTAGAAATCTTCAAATTGTGGTTGTTAGAAATAGAGCATCAATAACTTCCTCATCTTTTTACCACTTTTTTGAAATTTCAAGTTGTCAAACCGTAGCGGAGTCAATTTGAACGCTTCTGTCCAATTACTTGTCTGGCAAATGCAAGGTCAAGATTTCGATTTAGAAGAATGTTTTTCATTTTTTCTACTCTTCTCTAAAATGGAGGATTGATACTTGATTTTTATTTATTATTCCCTACAATTCGTGGCCCCAGACCACGCAGAACTCACGTGATAGCTTTTGAAGAAATATAATAGGAAGAGGTAAAGCAATTAATACACAAATCAAAATACAAAATTTACTTATTACATATTATGTCTTCCCTGCTTAATTTTGCTTTTCATTAATAATAACGTTACCATATTCACTTTTGCTGATTAAAGGTCTTTTTCACATCTTTTTTTCTACCATTTTCCAGCAAAACATTTTAGATCACGAAATGATAAAAGTTTTGCATTAATCTTTCCATATTATTCTCAGTTAAGCCTTTATTCGTTTCACTTGAACTTTATTATATAGGCTATTTTAACACAGTGGTTCAAAAGCTGGATTGATTTTTTACTTACTTGTGTTGATCTTTGCTAGTTGTTTTTTTATTTTGTCTTCATTCTTGGTGGAATTTATTTCTAAGGGGATTAACACAAAAAATTCTGAAGACGTGATGGAATTACAGAAGTGTTATGATATAACGCATACATCACAAGAGCATTTTAAACAAATGACGCCATGTTTTTGACATTGACCTTCCCCAGATGAAAACAA
This sequence comes from Thereuonema tuberculata, assembly GCA_023159025.1. Lineage (NCBI taxonomy): Eukaryota > Metazoa > Arthropoda > Chilopoda > Scutigeromorpha > Scutigeridae > Thereuonema > Thereuonema tuberculata. The sequence goes on from JAFIDM010002131.1 coordinate 60,845,890, forward strand.
ACCCAAGGCTATGGCGCTGCCTTTTCTTCGAAAGCATAACAATAAGTCATTGTGAATGAAGCAAAAGGAAAACTGGATGGATTGTTATGGCAAACTTCCGCTGAACGTGTTGCTACAATAATTTCCGTTTGTTAACGTACTTTTAGCAGCTTCCCAATTGCTAGAGCTTACGGTAACATCAAGGCGAAACCGTATCCGAAGGTACAGAATAATTTTCAATCTATAAATTTGGCATGTTCTGATCTCATGATAATGCTTTCTAGTTTATCGGTGGCCACCGAAATTTATTAGTGGCCACTTTTGGCGCCATCTGTTCGCTGGTCTTTCCTTGGATAGTTTTAGGCAGAACAACAAACTACGACGAACTTGCTGCTTCATTACTACTAGCTAAACGCATCGAGTTAAAATTCTTGATTTGTAACAGACCAAAAACCTAAATTGTTCTACTTCCAAAAATGTTTGAAGGAAGATTACTGAAGATAACTGCGCCTATCATATGCATATATGATCATGTCATATACATACATGAAGAACGAATGTTGTAAACAAAAAATTGCCTCATATTTGTATTTGAAAAAAAAGTTTCAGATCAACAAAAGCAGAGCTGTTTGTGCAGGATAAACTGATTGAAATATTAAATGTCATACATGAATAGATCTTTTAAACTTTTAACTTTTATCATTAACTTTTATTACCCGGTAATAACTTTTTATCTGAAACATTTTTTTCAAAGTAAGATTAAATGAATTGTGAATCCCAATAAATGAAACAAGTCTGTGATCTTAAGAAAGCAGATTCCGAAGACTTTATCAAGAAGTTTCTAAAAAACTTGGAGTCTAATTTCTTTGTTAATTATTTCTTTACTTTTTGATTAGAATTAGGTTTTTTAAAGTAGCCTGGGAGACTAACTCAGTTGTTCAATTTCAATTCTCAAATTTCAGTAATTCGAATCTTCCAACCACTCTTTATTCGCCCAAACCGGTCTTGATGTGAAAGCAATTTCCTATTTATCGTATCGATGTGGTACGTTGTATTTTGAATCTGCAATCACTGTAATTGTCTGACACAAAGAGGCTAATTTGACCATTTTATTTGTCTTAAAGCCTCTGACCAAAACGAACATTAAAATAAAAATGGAAGGAATTAAAGCTTATTTATTTACTGAAGAGAAACTGAGAACTTGAGACTGGTGAGCAACGTCTCAGCTTGAGGCAGTGCACGAATCTAAGTGTCTAGCGTCAAGTACATCAAGTGCTGTAGGTTGTTAGCGTCTGCAGTTAAGTTGTGTGTAGGAGATGATCTTCAATCCGCAGCATACCATAAGGATCGCCTTGAACTTTGCAAGATTTGTTAAGAGAAGGCCTTGAGACAATCTTTTTTTTTCGTTTTGTGAAGTAACATTGTAAATAATTCCTTTTTTTTGTAGCTTCAAGTTGTTGTTTTTCATCTTCAAACACTGGTACGTGTTTATATTACTAAAATAATAAATACATTTAATTCAAAAATATTGACCAAAATACAATTACCGGATTTTAAAATTGGAATTACTTTAAGAAGTTTGTTGTATAATGAAGCAATAAAAAATCTTCAATCTTTAATTGTTGTTATGTAAGCAAAGGAAGCTTAATCACGATGATCTTGCAGTGATGTAACGGAATCCATTGCGAAGAGATTTACTTATTCATTTCATTTTTGAAATTGCGAATTTTTTAAAATAAATATCGACAAATTCACTATTTCAGGTTAAAAGCTCTACTACAGATTATATTGATTTTTATTTGGAGAAAAGTTACTTTCATGACAATCCTCGCTAGAACTACAACTGGTCGATAAGTTTCTGTTTTATGATTTTTTTGAGGAAAAAAAATCAAAGTATCATTATGCAATTAAGGAAAGAAAAAGGAACTTAATATTCATTGTTCGTTCTAAAAGTGAAACATTTACGGACATAAAAGTTTTTACATTGTAAAACTTTTAACAGCTCCGTTGTAAATTTAAATTTTGTGCTTTCAGCACAACACAAAATAGCAAATTCCTGCAACTTCTTTGTGAAATAGACCTAATTGCTAAATTGAAAATACATCTGCATCTTCAACGAAAGGTTCTGTAATTATAATGTGGAGATAAATAATTGTATATTTAATTTACAATGTTGCTACACTGCACTATAACGTTTATTGGAATTCAACTGTAGTTAATTTTAAAATGATCTGTAAAGGAATAGCAACGCCATTCATGATTAATATCTAAGTTTACACGAATTTTAAGCTTAACCTGATTTAATTTCAGATTTCTATTTTTCTTTCTTTTTTTTTTCAATTGAATATAATATTTATTATCCAATAATATTGACAGATTGCACAAAATTTGAATGAATGAAAGTTCGGATTTAAAATATACTGTGTATAAGCTTTTACGGATTATAAAATAAAAAAAAATAATAATTAGTTTAATTATAATAAAAAAAAATCATAAGTTATCCCTATTACGTTATAGAGATAATTTGTAGTGTTGTATATAATATATAATTGATATGAGAATTAAGGATGAATAAACCTAATTGTACAATTTACTTCCCCACCAATAACTTCTCATTTCTGCTCATTAGAAGAGTAAAAGAATCTCATATGTGATTCCTTTAATAAAAGGGTTTCTGATAAACTAAGCTAAAATGCAGGCTTTCAAAAGAGATGAATATCTAATCCGAAGAAATACAAGACAGAAAAAGACCTATATTTATTGATTTTCCGAGATTCTACAAGAACCAGCCAATGTTTCCTAGAGCGAAATAGGCTGCCCTTCAACATTCGAATCGAATTGGGCAACTGATGCACGTCTGTCATCAGACCAACAACTGAGAAGAAATCCTTTGGTGCCTTGATGAGTGGGAGGAAAGGAACATTCTAGTTATTCCATCAAGACTTTAAAGGAGACTTTTAGTGAAGACATACGTATTACCAAAAAAGGACTTGGAATCTTCAGACATTTTAACACATAAACAGACACATAAACAGACTTTTAAAACTTAATTTTTAAGATTTTAGTTAATATGTTATGCCTAGAATTTGCATATTAAATGGATGTGGTGTTTCCTTTACGCATCACCTTTTGGGGATAGGATTAAATTGACAGCCCAGGGGTCGGAGATGTATTAGTCATTAGAAGCACCAGGTGAAACACAGAGGGCTGAAGTTATTAGAGGCACGGGGGCAGAGCAAAATTTGCATGGAAACACCTTTAACACAGAAGATGATTAGATGATTGGTTGACTGTACAAGAGCCCAATGAAACAAAAACAAAAATCCAGTTCGCCCCTGGGATAAAGAATTACCAGAGTAACAGACCGGCTTGGAGGCGGGAAAATCAACTCAAAGCTTCCTTCCACCAGGAAATTTCAGAAAGGGTTAAAACAAAATCAGTTAATAGAAATTAAGTACATTTTTTGGTTCAGTAATTTACTATTAGATGTTAAGTTTCAGCCCTGAACATTGCAGAAGTGAAATTGGCAAGTGGTTCGAATGTCTCATTTCTTCTCAATGGCGTAGTCGGGATCTTATTCAGGGAATGGCAGAAATTTAACTTCAGGCATTCTAAAAATAAAAATTATTAGACAATTTAGAAATTAAATTCTTAAACTTATGCCAATCGTCTCGGATTTTCAACAAACCTATTCATGATTTCTGTAATTGATAATTAGTGGATCACTTAGCTTAGAGACTTCTGAAATTACTAGCAGCGCCAGGGAAGGGCCCTGACTACGCACATGCTTCTTCTCAGTGTTATACTGGGCCGACTTAGGCTTAGGCCCAAGAGGCACCTGCTAGGAGCTCAAAGGCTTTGTGGCGCCAATCTCGTAGAAAAAAAAAATAATATATGTTAAATATATTCTATTACGACTTTTGTAAAATTTATAAAGCTTAACAATTTAAAATAAAAATAAAAAAATGATCAGGCTGAAAACCAAACTGGCCTAGGAGCGCCACAACTTGAGCAGGCACTGGTATTATGCTTCATCCATACCTACCAAATATCCATGACTTATTTACATTAAAAACAGTTAATAGAAGTAGAGCTTTAAATCGCTTTAAAGTTATCAATATATCAATGTTAACAAAATAATAGATGATTCAAAATTGAATTTCTATTGTCCAATTAGAATATTGGAAGATGTAGATTTCTTAAAATGTATTCCAAATTACCAAAAACATCCGTTTTCGATTAAAAAAAAAAACTATTGGTTACTTGAAACTATTGGCTAACACAGTGGAATTTTTAGGTTTTACTATTTTGCATCGAAATTTTGACCAATAATATGCGATAGTTTCTTAGTTGAAAAGAATGAAGATGGTAAAATGGTAACGGAAACGACTTCGTATATAAAAACTTTGTTTTCCAGGAATGGTATTGTTATCAGGTTGTTACAGATGAAATGTCGGTTTTGCAACCTCTTACAATTGACACGCATGTTTGAGGGTTTCAAACGTCACCAGATACACAAATGTAAAGCGGCAAATCTGCTGCCTATCAACCAGTGGTCATATGGTTTGAGGCATCAGTTCCAAGTGGAGTGTGGTCCATGGAAATCGACGATGGATCCTAGTCATATTCTCATATGAATTTAAACTGAGACACCGTGCAGCAGAGGCAGTCCACAACATCAATAAAGCATTTGGGAAAAGCATAGTAAATGAACGTTGGTTTCCAAATTCCGATCTGGCGAAATGAACCTCGCAAATGAACCCAGCGACTGAATACAAGGCGGTATCCTTGATGCCAAGCTGAAGAACTTGACATTCATCAAAGAATTCGAGAATTTGACGAGAGAAACTGGAGTACAATATGCAACAGTTTCCAACAACAGGCTACAGTCAAAGCGAAGAAGAGAGATCACCACAAAGCACATCAGCTCTGCTTCTCAATAACAAAACGAACGGCATTTTGAAGCGCATCGTGACATGTAATGAGAAAGGGATAGTCTACTGTAAGATAATCGGCGAAGTTCGGCGCAATGACTTAACTGTGATAAGGCCCCATTTCTCCGTTCTTGCCATCGGTTCAAACAATAACGGCGGACAGGCATTCTCACGAACTTGACATTATGCACGAAAAATTGTCGATCCCAACAGCATTAGTCAATCTTCGTGGGCCGATATATCTCCACGATAACACGAGACCGCACGATTCAGAAGTTTCACTAGTTGAGCTACAAAACCTTTCCTCAACCCCCTTCTTCACCATATCTATCCCCAAAAGACTATCACTTCTTCAAGCACCTGGATACTTTCTAGCTGAACATTACCCAATCAAACATTAGTTGAAATCGATTCCAAGGAGTTTGTCCCATCTCGCAGCTCGATTTTTTTTTTACGATGACATATAGAAACTTGTATCTCGTTGTATCGTGCTGTGATTATTTTGATTAATAAATTTCATTTCGCACCGAGTTGCGATTGTTTGAAGTTTCCATCCATTTTCCGACATTTCATCGGCTACAAACTGATATATTAATTTTGAAACTTTCAATCACTTATGTTTCATTTCCTTTAGAATGTAGGAAAACATTTGACAACTTTTTATTGTTCATTACTCTGCATCTTGCATTTCAACAGATCCTTAGAAGGATCAAAAAGCCAGGGATTCTTTCGTGATTTTTCTTTTCTAACTGCAGATCATGTTAATGGTAATTGACACTAGTGAAAGTGAGGAAACCTCGAAGAAATAATGAATAATGCAGGGAAACGGGAAACCCTGGGAAACCTGTCGAAATGATTGCATATTTTGATACACATTGAAGGAACTCTGACTTGCGAACCCGGATTTCTACGCTATCAGCGCAACCGTAGAACAATGCTCTATTTTCTGTAATGTTTCAGTGGGTGTTTACGAAAAAATCTTAAAAAAAAAAAGAAATAAGCATTTCAATTTTTAAATGTTGTGGACGATTAATTTACTGCACAAGTTTTATGAGTATATCTCTACTAAACAATTGAATACAGAATTAGTTTTATTTAGGACAGGATCTCTTTAAGGTTTACCGTTGAATCATCTCACAAATATAGTTATTATAGTAGGTCATTGCCAAAATTGTTCGTAGTTGATCTGCAAAACAGGCTTTAGTTGTGGTTTGTAATATTTCTTTACGTTTTATGTTTGCTAAAACCTGTAGTAGTGAACTCAAAGTAATACTATACAATTATTTAACTGATTAATTTCTATGTTTACATCTAAATAGTTAATATTAATCTATGTATTACACCTGCTTTTAACTATCAAAAGCCCGTTTTATGCTTATCACTATCAAAACACAGCAAATCACATCATTATTGTCTAGAAACCGTCATTCCTGTAATTCCAATTTTGAAAAAAAAAAAAAATTAAAGAAAAAACTTAAAACTCAGATGAATTTAATACGAATGTTAAAAGATCTTATCCTTATATGGAAATCTAGTTTCCTATCTTCAATTTCAAGTTAGATATCACGAGAAATGAGAAATTGTTCAAATGTACAGAGATGTGTCTCATGTTCATCAATGTGCATGTAAAATTTCATCAAAGTTCAATGATTCAAAAATGTTTAATGGATGGTTACTAGTGATTATATAATCATTTGAAACCTTTACTTAGAATGTATTATACAATGAAAGAAATAGCCAGATAGGCTACAGTTAATTCTCTTTAATTAAAAAAACTTGAAAAAAAAATCCAGCACTGTTACAAAATAATTCATCAACTTTGTTGGCTTTTTTTTAACCTTTCTTTTTATTTTTTCAGTTCGTCCGAGATGCTTTGAGTGAGGAAGAAGGAAAGAATTCCACGCTTATCATCAAAGTAGCCAAAAAGTTCGATGAAATTAACCAAGGATATGACTTTGATAGTCTGAACAAGTAAGAGATTTTGATTATCAAGAAGGAAAAAAATCTACATTGCTGATTTTATAAATTTTCCTCTCTAAAAATTTAGTTTTGGAAGAAGAAACAATATTTCAAAGAATTTAGAAAATTGTAGTAAATCTATTTAAAAATATTTAAAAAATAAAAAAGAATTCACTTCTTAATTGTTCTTCCAATTAACGTCTGTAGTGATTTCTGTGAAGGTTTGATATTAAAAATATCTTCTGAAATCACTTCTTATCGTAAAGAGAATAACAGTGCTTGTAAATCTGTACATAGAAACCATCAAAACTCTCAAAGAATATAACGTATATGTAAACTTAACAGAAAGTAATATTAATCAGTTAATGATAAAAACGATTTTGGAAATTTCTGTCTTATTTTATCAAAGATCGCTTAATCCTTTAAGTAAAAATGTAATTTTAAAATATGAATCAATTAAATAATACTCTTGAATTATGTATCTTCTTTCCTTCCATCTCAGATACATCAACCTGTAATAACAGTTTTTTCCTATGTTTTATTATCATTGGATTAAGCTTAGGAAAACTATCTAATTAAAAATTTTTAAATATTCTTGGGTTTTAAGTTTTATGGTGCAGTGTTTGTATTTCTTATTTCAGATTTTCTCAAAGACAAAAAAAACAAAGTCTTTTGTTTAAATTAGCAAAAGAATTGAATATTTTCTAAAAAGGTAAATTAGCCTTATTGAGAATGGGTTGTAGACTTAAGGATAACTGATACTTCTTTTTGTCGGGATCCAGACTTCAAACCCATTGCAAATAGAAAGCTTAGATATTTATAAGGTTTTTAAGGCTATTTACTTTTTATTCGAGGAAATATTAATTGTTTTATTAGTTTGCTTATTTCATTGATTTTAAAATTTTGAAATCTTTAATATTTATTTGGTATTAACTTTCGCAATATGTAATAAATTTAGTGTGATGTGGAAGGGCGTAGTATTTCTCCTGAGGGTGCAAAATGTATAGGACCAAAATCTACACGGCTAAACGTATTCACTAATCCTAGCCTTTTCTCTTATTCTAGATTAGTGGATCTGTATTTCTTCCCTGCCTATAACTTCACTAACTCCAGGAATGTTATTCATCACAGTCGGTTGATGGGACCTGATGGATTAAATGCTGTAAGTCAAAACAGTTTTAATGATTTCAATTTTTTTTTTTTTTTCAATTTTTATTTTTTTTATTCGAAAGTTACGAAAATGAGTAAAAAGACGACAGATAGCTTTAAGACGAACAGCTCAAGGAAGCCCGACCAAGATTATTAAGAATTAGTTGACCACATGGAGAGTATAATTATATCCCAGCAGGTCTACGTAAGATAAATGGAAGATGTGTCTACTTCTTACGATTTAAATTCTTAAGGTGTTCAATAGGACACACAATGAATGGCTTAAAAAATATTGTTCATCAAAAACCAGTTTTGCTTCAGTTTTCTGCTTAACTACCGGAATAAAAAGAATTCCGAGTTCATCATCTATTCAAAGAACAACAATTGTT
>JAFIDM010002131.1:60864144-60883172 GCA_023159025.1 Thereuonema tuberculata
TTTTTCTTTGTTATGATGTTGTACGCACGTTAATTTTATGTATTATAAAATATATTTTTCTTTTCAGAATTTATTCTTTGTTTTTGTAAAGAATAAACTCAACGAAAACTACAATAATGAAGTTAGAAAGCTTTCTATTTTAAATGACAACCGATATTCAATTGTTATGAAAGAAAAAAAAATACCAAAAACTCGAGGTGAAAAGGAGGTTTCCTAAAACAAAGTTTTTCTGTAAAAAGCATTTACTTATTTGAAAAAGAAAACATTGTCTAAATTATTTTCATTAGAATTCCAGCTACCAGGGGATACAGCTAAGAATGGCTTGGAGCAATGATTTCAAACCTCAATATACCAACAACTTTCTCTGCAGGTTCAAAACACACATCCACTGTCACAACATCAAAAATAAGCCCGATTTTTTTTTTCCGTGTATTCTTGCTGTAATCTCCACAAATCTACCTTAAAAATTCAACTTTCAGTCTATTTATTTCTGTCTAAACAAATCAGAAATTTCCTTTGCAACTTTAATAATCTTTTTCCTAAAGTGTTTAAATATGGCTTTTACAAAATTAACAAACTAGTTATTAGTTGGTCAGACGCAAAGAGGTTTTAATTTACTTAGGCAAAAAATCAAAAAACAAATCCACTGCGTGATAATTCAAAGCTCATATTAACTTAAATGGAGAAAGTCACAACAGTTCTCAGCTAATTCTTTTCTTTCTGGAAAAATCATGTGAATCCGATATGACAACATCATAAATATCTGGTTTTCTCAGAGTTTTCAATCGGCCTCTCGTAGTCCATCTTGCTGTTTTCTGTGCAGTAAGCTTGTCTGAAAACCTTGCAGATAGTCTTTCTTCTTGCTTTTGTTGTTTCTTGTAATCCATCCCTTCTTCCTTGGCTAAAAAAGTATTTTCCACTTCTTCTTAACCCTTTTTCATACTCATCTCTGTCATGCTTCCTTTTCCCTCTATAGATTGTTTTCTCCCAGTATCATCAGTCATAAGGACATTTATATGAATGTCAAAAGGTCCAACTCCTCAATACCAAACGGGAAAACATAATGTTACATGATTTCTGTCAATTGATCCACAGTAATGTCCATTAAACTATAAAACAGAAACTATTTAGAGATCGTTAGATACTTCAACGACAGTTTTTCGTTGAAAAATTAATTCAAATTTGTCAATTTTTAACAATCACTGAATTTTTATTTGAAGTGGAACAAAATGTAATGGTAATGTAGCTAGTGGCTTGTCTCATTGAAGAGAATCAGTGCTTTCAATAAATAACAAAGCTTAAGGTGAGTTGATGAAATAAGAAAAGAAAATAGAAATAAAATGCACTTACTTGGTAAAAATGAAGTAATGGTGAGTTACCAATTGGACTAATATTCCGTCATCAGGAAACGGTTTAAACATTTAGGACAGCAGATGACAAAAAACATGTGAAGACAAAAAAAACATGTTGTTGTTGTTTGTTGGTGTTTTAATGGCGCAAAAGCAGCAGTGGCTAAGCTGCGCCAAGTTTAGTTAATCAAACTCAATTGATAGCCAAAAGAAACGGATCGATCGGAATCCTTTTCAATATGATAACATAAGAGTTTTAATCCTTGCTGATGTAATGTTTCCCCTACATCTCCACCCACATCCACCCATGTTACAAGCAATCATAAAAAAGGAAAAAAAAAAAACATGAAGTAGTCAAAATCAAAAATGTTTTACGTGCGCTGTATATAGTTTATTTGTATCAAAGATGAAGCCTGCATACCTGATTAAAACTGAACTAAAATTTAATTACAAAAATTCTGAGTTCACGACCATCGTTTCATTTCCAGTTTTCTAGTAACTTGAAAATGGTTCCTCTATCTAGAATGAAAACATGGACGTGTACTAAGAATTTTTGTAATTAAATTTTAGTTCATTTTTTAGCAGATGTGCAGACTTCATCTTTTTTACACATATACGTCAGTAATAGTGATGAGAGAGGCTGGAGAGACTCAATAATATCCCAATAATCTAATACAGTAGAGCCCCGATTATCTGCGGGATTGGGTGACAAGGGCTTCGCGGATAACCCGAAAAAAAGACTTAAAATGAGGTGCAAACACGACAAAAATATTTCACCATTAAAAACTATGTTTTATTGTACAAAAAACTTTTAAAATATGTACAGTAAAGCAGAAACCTTTGCTCCACGTTTGCATCCACAAATTCCGAGAAGGCCTATAATCGGGGCTCTACTGTATTGGAAGACAGCAAGGCTAGACAACAATAAACGTTGCTTCAGTTTATTGAAATAATACAAACATTTATTGGCAAAAAAAAAAAGCTAAAGGGTCGTTCTTCACTAAATTATTTATGAATTATTGCTTCAAAATAATGAGTCCTGGAGAGACACTAACGTTCCAATATTTAGTATTAGGATTCAGCCAGACGACACAACAATCAACTTAGCCTGTTTGTTGGACAAAAACATTGATCAGGTTAGATAGTGGGGTTTTTTTTTTCTATTTTTCTTACAGATAAGTGATTCATATTTGTATGATGATTAGTCTTTAGACTAGAGTTTCCCAATGGTTATTACAGCAAGAAGTATTTTTACTGCATTAAGATCTTCCAACGTTGCAATAATGTTTTTGGAAGTTAAAAGATCAGATATCTTACTCATTAAATAATTGCTCATTTGAAGGTATATTCAAGCAGCCGTATATTGTTAGAAGTACAGTAGAACCTCATTATGACGGACCCTATTATAACGGACATCGCTTATAACGGACAGTTTTGAAAAAAAATTGTCAGCCTACAATTAAGATGAGCGAAGTGAAAGACCATTTAAATTGTATTATTCAATATGTTGAACAATCGGCAAATGAAAATGTGTTGCATATTATGAATACTTACGGCACCTCCGTCAGTTATTAACTTAAAGAAATAAGCAGCAAACAAACCCAGCAGAAAATATTTTTTTTTTAAACCAATTAATGTAAGCAATCAACATGAACCAGGACCTTCTTGTTCTAAAGATTAATGCAGTATATACGTACACATCTTTTTCAATTCAACCTACTATGTTGAAGGCTGTTTTTTTATTTGATATATAATAAACACTTTTTATAGCTAACTATTGTACTTTCATTGATGTACCCTGTTGCATTACACCCCTATAAGAATTATTTGTTATAAACCGGACTTTCATTAAAACGGACAACCTTCAGCACCTATTAGTCCGTTATAATGAGGTTCTACTGTACTTACTCTTTAGCTGTAGGAGTTGGGATGAACCAAGAAGCAACCCAACAATATAAGTGGCTATGTTACTTTTACAGTGTAAACTGTAATTTTAATAAGAGGAATTTAGAACCTTTATTTTCTTTCACTTTTGTCAAGCTAACAAGTATAAAATAAAGAAATGAAAACTAATAAAAAATACTTACTTGATAAAATGGAGTAATGGAGAATTGCCCGACAGTTTTCATGTATCTTGAGTATTCCCTCATCTATATGATGGCACAAACATATAGGACAATACAAAACAAAAAACTCACGGTGAGAGGTATTCTACCAGTTCACACTGGTATCTTCTAAATCCATAGCCGGTCATAATTAAAAAAAAAAAAAAAACCTTCAAACTTTATTCCCGCCACTTCACTTTCAGAGATAAGCCACTTAACTTGGGACATATTTATAAAAGGAATGCTTTCTGGTGGTTATCTCATTGAGTGAGTAATCCTCGAAGTTACCACATCTACTACCGTGAGCAAACAAGTTGAAGAGTTCTACTTAGTGTGGCTCTGCGAAAATTGCTGTCATCCAGAGTTCAACAATTTGATTAAACAGCCTCAGGTATGTAGAAGGTGATTGTAATTAAAGTTGGCCTATTTGGAGCATCCTGCAGCTGCAACCAATAGTCGGAGAGACACCAAAAGTTGTACACATACTATTCAAAGGATGCGCTCAATGATTCTGCAGAATAAAAAAAAATAGTTACAAAATCGTCCATTAGAGGGCGCTTTTATAGCTATATGAATGGAAAACGAAAACATAATGTTCAAAAACACATTTATTTCACACAAACAGTATCAGACATTTGAACAAGTCATGTGATGTTGCTCAATACGTTCCCCCTGACAAATGTGTGTCATTTGCAGATGATGAACTGTATGCTCAACCACTGACCCGTGATAGTTTGCACATGTAGCGTGATACTATCTTTTAGTTCTTCTAATGTTGCAATTCCTCCACGATACATCACATCCTTTAGGTATCCTCACAACCAAAAATCGCATGGAGTTAGGGAGAACATGGTGGCCAGGCAGTAGGGAACATGCAACTAATTACATGATCATTGGTAAAGTATTGACACAACAAAGTTTGCACGAACCTTCCAATATGAGGAGGTGCACCATCTTGCTTAAAAGAGGTTGAATCAAGACACTGTCTTTCCTGCAGCTGGGGTATCACAAAGTTCTGGAGCATGTCACGATATCTAGCCACAGTCATGGAACATGTCTCAGCAGTATTTCTTCAAAAAAATAAGAACCTAGGATAAAGTTGGATGTGAACCAACACCGGACTGTAAGCTTGGGCGAATGCACAGGCATTTACTGGAAAGTGTGTGGATTTTCCTTTGCCAACAAAGGGTAATTTTTGGTGTTCATAGTGCCATTCACAATAAAAGTGTGCTTCATCACTCCATAGGATGTCCCATGGCCACGACGTATCAACTTTCAGCCTCGCCAGAAAGGTCAATGCAGAAATGAGTCGTTTCTCCTTGTTGCCTGGAAGCAGTTCTTGTCTTTGACTGATCTTGTATGGAAAAATATGAATTAAGTTTCTCAGGATCTTTCTAACTGTGCTCCAGGGTAGATCTTGTCGTGATGTGGCTCTGGCACTATCTGAGCCTGCAGCATTTTCCAACCACTGCTGAACGATTGATGTGGCAACGTCTTCAATCACATGATCATCAATGCACTTTCGTCCTCTGCCACATTGCACACTTAAGGATCCGGTTTCTTCGAATTTTTTCATCATTTTTCTCACACCTTGTGGTGACATCAGTACTTTTTTAGCCCGATGAAATTCATGAATTGCAGCTAAAGCATTACCATGACTTCTGTAATAAAACTTGGTCATCAAAGCACATTCTTGTAAAGTCATTGTCATCGCAGCTGTTCTCAGTTCACACTGATTATTTATGGCCCGATGTTGGCTGCGTTCCTGGTGTCTATGCTAATCAGATTTTCTCTTTGCATAAAGATTAGCTCTATGCAATTGTGATGACACGTGGACCACTTTCACAATTAAAAAAACGAAACGTTACAATTAAAACCGTACTCTGTCAATATAGCATTGCATGTTTAATGTTTTCTACAATTATTTTCATTTTTGTAGCAAAAAATGTCCTCTAGCGGATGATTTTTTTAACTAATTTTTTTTTTTTGCAGAATCGTTGAGCACATCCTTTGAATAGTATGTGTACAATTTTTGGTGTCTCGATGACTATTGGTTGCAGCTGCAGGATGCTCTAAAATAGGCCAACTTGAATTATAACCACCTTATAGATTATTATTACATTCAAAGTAATTTACTAATGTGTTTGCTCATCTTGTTATAATTTTTACAATTTAGTGTCTACAAGAGTGTAATTAGCAGATTAAAACTTTATTTTGAACGAATAAATTCTCTAAGTGCAAAATGGTTGAGGAGTATGTTGTAACAGATAGCTGTTGGCCTGAATATGTCTGTATGTTGTAACGTCTCTCGGCAAAAATGAATTATTACTTTATGCTACAGAAATGAAACTAAGAAGAGCAGGAAAACACATGATAGCAGCTCTGGTTAACTAGCTGATGACTAGCCTGATGAGGAAAGCTTGGAGGTCGTTAACTCCTTGGTAGCCTGCGATGCTCTCAGAAAGCCAAGCTTTGCCCATGATAACAGTAGCCGACTTATCGAAACACCAATACTTTCATACAAAATATATTGAAAAGTCTGGGATATTAAAATTCTACCAAATTATAATAAAGTTGTCAAAAAGAAATGTTATCCATCTGAAGAAGACATAATAGGTCTTTCACTATGATTGATGAAAAGTGTGCAATGCTTTAAGCTCCATGGCTTCTGCACAAGTATGCTACGTTTGTGGGGCATCACCGACAAACAGGAACGAAATACAGTATTTTGCAGAGACAAGTTGATACAGACAGTTCAATTTGAACTGTCAATTCTTCATCTCTGGATCCGATTTTATGATTATTTTCTCCAGCTGGCATTTAGAATGGATATCAAGAAGTAGCAAGTCTGAGGTTTAATAGACCAAGCTGCTCTGAAATCAAGAAAAGCTTTGATCCAAGACGAGTTCTACAATAATGAACTAGAGATTAATTGTCGACAGAGTAAAGACAGGAGGAGCTGGAACAGAACTACAGCTCGGCGTTTCTTCCACTACCCGGAGCTGTCTGCTTCTGTAACAAGCATTGAGGAGAGCTTGATAAGGAGATGCTGCATCATCTTAGAAACAATTTCTTCGCCATATGAAATCAACCTTTTGACTCATATACAGTGGAAACAGCAAGACAATTAGTCTGTCAATTTCCTTGGTAGAAGTTACCAGCAGCTATTCACAAGATATTAATTCATAGGTCCAAGATAATTGAAGCCACTTTGTTACCTATTGGCCAAGTATTTGAGGAAGCCACAGAATCGAGAAATAAAGATGTAAAAGTTACAGTGAAAAAAGGACCAGGTTAACAAAAAAAAACCCAAAGATTAACGAGCGAGGACTTATTAAATTGATTACTATTGACATCTGATCCGTGATCACCTTATAGCACTGCCAAAAAGGCGAAACTATTCCTTGTCTCAGCATGTACAGGTTCTACTGAAACCTCCAGAAGCACCACAAAATTCGTCTCAACAAGAAGCGGAAGAAGAATGAAATAAATTACTTCACACGAAAAGGAAATAATTAAATATTTTTTTTTTTATTTATTTGTCTCGTATATACTGTATTGTTAGTGAAATAAACATGTAGATAACATTAAATAGTTGTTCTTAAACTATTACAAGATTACCCAAACAAAAACTTGGTTTAAAATACTTAAATATAATTATGATCTACTACGAATCTGAATGAAACCATTGTGCAGCTGATTATTGGAGTTACGGAAAGATTCATCAAGGAAACATCATCAATGGGTTGGATGGGGAGTTGGAATGTCTGAAGTTGGGGTGTGTCGTGTTTTACTGAAGCTTGTTACAGTGTATGACTGTGTGGTGTCTTTGGCAGTAAAAGCATTTTTATATTCCTTGATGCATGTGGACAGTGGATGGCCTGTTTATCCTACACAGCCTTATTGTATTATGTTATGGGGATTTTTTTATTGTGAAATGTAACATATTCGTGAATTTGAAGGCAGGGACAATGAATTGTTTAATAAAATGCTCAAGGGGTGCATAGTCAGGGAAAGGGTCAAGTAACTCACCATATCTTTGCTGAATTGTTCCACATAATTGGCTTAAAAACATAATCCAATAACCGTCAGACAAAACATCCATTGCTACTATTAACCATCAACATGCATGTTTTTTTGTCTTGCATTTGTGACATCACGTATTTGACGGAATATAAGGGAATATGCATAATGTCATAAAACTGTTGGGCAGTTTCATTCCATCATTCCATTTTTATCAAGTTTTATATCTATTTTCTTTTCTTTAGATTATGCTTATTTGACAAAAGTAAAAGGCATGGATGTACTAATTTTCAGTTATTAAAATTACACAGTAACATTTTAAACTGAAAATAGCCACTTGCTTTTTACAATATTTGGCTGCTTAGATATACACCTTCAAACAAACAATTATTTGATGAATAAGATATTTGATTTTTTAAACCAAAAACATTACAACATTAATTACTAATACTGATTGCTTCGTTCAGTAATCATTTAAAACAAAAATAACTAAAATACAAATTCTATTAGTCTCAAAATTATGTTATTTGCTTAATAAAATTTGCTGAAATTATGTTGTTTATTTTTTACGGAATTAAATACTGACTTTAAATTGACTTTTCGATACTGTTTAAACCAAAATTGAATTAAATTTATAATTGATAAATGAACAAATTGTATACCAGAAACAGACATACACAGTCTCTGGCAAAAGAAATCAAAATGGCATCCATCAAACAAGTGACACAACATTAACCAATAACATACTGAAGAGGCAGATCCAATCATTATCTATTACTCTCCCTAATAGATGGCTCTGATTTCTACAGTCTTACTTCAATCATTCTTGCTTGAATCATCAACAAGGAAACATCTGTAGTTACAATTTTATTAGTGATTTGCCGTGAAATATCAAGAAAGATTAAACTCGAAGCAAACAAATTACTGCAAAAATGCCTTGGCTTCTATTAAATATATGTTATATTTTATTTTTCCCCTTCATATTATAATGATAATTAACTTTATAAATATATTATAAAACCCACAATGAGAAGAAAAAGTCATTTAAATTTCGGAAAAATAAAAGATCTATACATTAATTATCAATGTATGTTCTGTTAAATAATTTTTCAAAGCTGCTATTGCTAGTAGAATTTAAATTTTTAAAATAAAATATTTTAAAGATCAAATTATAAAATTTTAAAGACTAAAATGTAACAATTTAAAACTCCAAGCATTTTATGAGCAACAGAAGCCAAAACCATTAAAACTTTCTTATTTGTAAATAAATAAAAATATGACAACAAAAAGGAAAAATTCAAAGCAGGAACATATATTTAAAAATATGAATGGTTTAACATTTTATGTAAATCTACTTTTTTTCTTTTGGGGGGGGATAATAAAGTAAAAAAAATAAATAAATAACTCAAGTTATTTTTTAGGAGAAGTAACTAACAGTAAATTGTCTATTCCTGGCTATCACTGTGAGTCCATTGAGAGTATGATAATGGATGGTAAAAATACTAAAACAAAATTATTCTTCTAACAACATTTAATGTGTGCCAATGCCATTAGTTAATTACAAAATGAATTTAACGAACACACCAGACTAGGTTTTAAAAAGCATCTGTATTAAAAAAAGGCAATAAATACAACCGGTTTTGATCCTTTGCACACTGTTTCGTGTAGAACAAACTAGGTGGACAATTTTTTTTTTGTTTCTGCATTTGTATCGATTGGATAGTTAATTCTATGATAATATAAAACATTTTCATAAACAACTAGCTTCTGCCACAACTTAATATTAGTAGGATATTATATACAAACATATATATTAGGATTAGGATACACAAAATAATAAAATATTTATTTTATATATTTTTTAAATTTAAGCGTAACACGTACAAAGAAACAATAATAATATTAATGCTAATTACATTAACTAACTTATCTATTTAGTTAATTATCTATATAATATCGTACACACATAAAATTAAGACAAAAATTACAAATGCTAAAATACATTTTAAAAAATAATAATCTAATTATCTAATAATAATCTTCTTGATTTTGCGGACGACTTGGTTATTGTTGTTGTAGTGGTCTAGTCTCTGTAGTGTGAGCTATAATTAACTTTATGACCTCCGCACACAATTTATTTGATTATTTTTCAGGACCTCTGGGAGGCTATTGATAAGAGGATCAGATGTTATAATCAACATGTTTAGTAAGTCTCTATCCGTGGCAATACGTGAGCGCTTCCTGGTGTTATGTTCCCGGAACCTGTGGCAATCTTTATTCCTAGCTTCTTGGGCTTTTTCGGAAAGCTGCCCAGTTGGAAGAATTACAGTTTTGATCACCTCCGTACTATGAATAAGTATTTTATGCACAGTAGCAGGCATACAATGCCACGAATAGAGACTGAGATAAAAGTCTTCTTGCCTCAAGATAATGGTTGTTGAATTCAACTAAGTTTATCTCTAAATACGAAGACAATGTCCTCAACAATACATCGAAATGCTTGATGATTGTAACATCCAATCCTGTGATCTGAGCACATAATTCAGGGCTCCCAAAAAAATGACGAGCAGTGTTTCCATCATTTGTTGAACTAAACCCTGGCTTTGGCTTGTCCACAATTAATTTCATTTCATGCTTAAATCGTTGTTTGATGCCTTCAGATCGCTGTTTCACACTAGCCTTTTCTTCTTCACTTCTGGCTTGCCATTTTTTTTTATATCTAGTTTATAACTTATGTATAATAAGCACTCAAAACAATGAATCCAAGCATGCAATGTTGACAAACCAAAGCCAAAATGCCTTAGCTTGCTTGGTTGCTATCGAAATGCTTTGCTTCATCGTTCATCATTTTAGGGGTAGCACCATAACTGAAATATTTCTGTGAGGAAAGAGTTTCAGTCATGGCATTACATACTTTTCCATCGGTCATGGTCAGCAGAAGTTCGTACTTAACAGAAATTTAAGAATCACCAAGGTCACAAGATGTAGAAACTAAGTCGTATATTTCTTCCAAAACCTTATTAGTCTTGGTTTTCGTAAATTCCGTAGTTTCCTTAGCTAAAATGAATTTAATCGGGCGGCAAAACATCGTCGATGATGGGCGAGGATTTCGCCAAATGATGTTATTGCCGTTGTCGACTAATCTAATGGGAACAAATGAAAGCAAAGAGAAACTCGTCAGTGTCCTCGGTGTTCTCAAATCTCAATTTGTAAGCACTATGACCAGGACTTCCGTCACAGCCCCATTTACTTATCAGAGTAATCGATGAATTAGGGAGCACACTGTTGATGACAACTTTCTGAACTTCTACTAAGTGTTCTACGGTTTATCTAAAATGGCTTGTAGATTCATTTCAGCACGAGTTTCCGTCACAACAATGTGCTCCTCATGAGGATAACACGCCTTTTTTTGATTTGCTTAGACAGTAGTATGACGGACACAAGTGATGTCCTACTTTCATAGTCCACTTCCTAGTCTGCTTGTAGGAGTGTATGGTGGATTTAGAGTCGATGTAATAAGCTAATGCTTCGTCACTGCTTAAAGGTCTATTAATTTGCACAGTACTGGTATTCATGGAACTGATGCGTGCATTTGCAGATTCTGGATTTTCCGTAATGTCTTTTATCACTTTGGTATTGTTCCTTTGCCGGGTCGAACGCACAGCTACTTCTGCAGCAGTCATTAACTCCCCAACACTATGCGACTGAACGAGATCTTCAACTCTACGTTTCTTTATTTTGAATGACGACTCTTCAAAATCTTTTTTTGGTCTTCTTGCTGGAGTACGAACAAGGTAGAAGGTCGTGGTTGAGTAGAACGGACGCGGAATTGGATGTCCTCACCATCCAACCAGTTTTTATTCTTATTCAAGAAATGATCCTTTGACTTTCCCGCAGCAATCCATTTGGTAATGATTTTTGAAGAAAAGCTGGCTATTTTCACCTTAATTTCTCTTTCAGATTCATTATTTATATCGCAAAAATGAAATTTGGAGGAAATAAAGTAAAAAAGAAGAACGTTTCTTTCATATTTTTCGTGCTTAAGCCATTCTTCGAAAAACTCTATTTAAGTAATAGAGTGAGGGTTATCTGAAAGAAATACAAAAACATGTTGTACTCGAGTGTGCTAGCCAAAATATATATCATTATAAACATGAATGATGCAGTTGCAATATACAAAAAATTCGACCAGATACGTGAGGATACATGTTCTTTACAGGCTTTAAAATTTGTAAAACAACGAAAAATGTGGTATTTTTTTATATATTTTTAAAACCTGTTATAATATTATTTTAACCGAGCTACAAATTTAAATTAAGTGAAAAAATAAAGTACATACCATCAGAAATAAGATCCATCATTGAAACTTTTCACTAAATTACAAACTGTCACAATGAGATGTTTTTGAAAGTGTCACGAAAATGCAACTGGTCTATTTTTGTAATTGCCTTACCTCATTGGTTGACTTTGATCACCTGTAACTCATCTTTGTGGAATGTTAGAAGGAACCAATTCTTGGAATCTGAAGTTTGGGGGTGCTGCTAACGTTAGTTCATTACTCATTTCTGGGAATGTGACAATGACTGTTTTCCACCTACCTTGTTCTACACAAAACACTGTGCTTTGGCAGGATTGAAACCAGTTGTATTCATTGTCTATTTTTTAATATATATCCTTTTTAAATCTAAGTCTGGTGTGTTGGCTAAATTTATTTTGTAATTAAAACTTATTCTTCTGTTTATGGAATCTAATCTCTCTTATAAAATTAAGCTTTACATTCAGCAGCAATCAAGTCTTTTCACTGCTACCTCAAGCAACGTTTCTCACTCAGCTGAATAAGAGGATATACTTAGATGCCAATGATATTGTTAAAGCTGTGTAATAGATACATACCCTCCAACATTAGTCATCCTCCTATCCGTAGTAGCCGGGGGGGGGGGACCGGAAAGAAAGAAAAAAAATTTTTTTTTGAAAATAATGGACTTGCATGATTTGCAGCCGAAATTGGTATATTATGTTCAATCAAATAACGGACAAAATAAGTTTCTGCTTTAATAACGTTACATTCTTCAGGTTTAGTGAAAAACGATTGAACAGAAACTTGCATTGACTGATGTTTTTCAAGTTCCACGTGCTTAGTACACGACACATGACGTCTACAGTCGTCTCGACCGCCATGGGCAACGGAAAATTCCGTGCAGCATACTGTGCAACGAGCATATCCATCCTTTCCTGGTAGAAGACAAGGGAAAAGCTTTCGATACTCCTCTCGAAATTTTTGATTGTTTTTTTTCTTTCTAGGCGGATCTACATCTACATCCTTATTACTGCGTTTTAAAAACCGATCCATAATATAAGCGTATGCAGCTTTCAGCAAATTTACGAATCGAATGAGAGTTGGCCGCCCGGTTTTTGTGAGATCTGCGCATGTAGCATCGATTATTCTGGTCAAGCACATCCGTCTGATCTTCTGACAAAGAGTGCGCCATTGCGCTAATCGCTGGTTACTTATCAAAAGCGAATTGTATTTATAAATCCTGAAATCTAACAGACATAATTTGTAAATGAAAGTCTATAAATAAACAAGTATTTTTATAAATTAGAACTTCTCCGATAATTAAACGTTAGCCTACTATAAGTTAACTATAATTTCTTGGCGAGAACAGACGGCGGCGTCCATTTTGACAGGAAAATGTAATTGATCAGCACTTTTTTTTTTTTTTTGAGGAAAAAAAAATTAAGGATGAAAATTTCTGAATTCCGTAGCTTTTCCCCATTCTCGCGTAGTTTCGTAGTACTTACTTATTTTCCGTACAAACTATGGATATTCCATAGAAGTTGGAGGGTATGTAGATATCATAAACAACGGGCCTTTTATGACTACAGATCTTTTATATATATGATCTATTATCTTTTCTATTAACCTGCTTGTATTGATCATATATATACAATTATTACATTCAACTACTCATATTTTCTATATTAGACAAGTCTTGATGACTGTATTTAAAAGGATGACTATTTCAGTCTGTAACTTTGTTTGACAGAATGGCTCCTGTTTTCTACAGTAATCAAAATGTCTGCTACTTCAGTCACAAAACCACTCGCATCAAAACCTCTGCTTCAGACTTGCACATCTAGGAACCTACTATTCATTGTATATTTTAATTAAAGTGATCAATTGGTAAATTACATAACTTGCTCTTCTCTTATTTACATAATATAAAAAGAAAAGTAAACTAAGTCATATGTAACTCTCTTCTTTCTATTGTGAATCATATTTGGCTCAAAAGAATCCAGCAACTATGATGATTCTATTGCTGAAATATTTTCTAAAATTGAAAAAATAACTCGTAACATCTTAAATCTTCTACTCTTAACTTAAATAAAAGGAAAACATCAATCTTTAAATCTTCAAAACATCTTTATAACTTCTCAATATTTCTATTCTCTGAATGAGAATTTTCTTCAGGAGAAAAATAATAATCTTTCTTACATTTCAAAAACAGAAATGCAGTATAATAATCAATCCGAAAGAATACAATCATGTTATAACATAACTTGATTGTATTCATGTTATACAATCATACAATCATGTTATAACTTCTTTTCATTAACAATCAAATTAATCAAGTAAATGCAATCACATTTTTAGAAATAACAATCCTCTTGTATAATATTGGAATAAAGTAACAAACTTCTTATATATTACTAATAAATTTCATTTTTAAAGTAATAATCCTTTATAATACCAATTAAAAATATCAATTAGGATAAATTTAGTCTTGACTTAATGTATTTATTATTGTTTATAATTTAAAAAGCAGGTGACAGCTTACTTATGTGACAAACATGTATATATTGTAAATGTTATCCATTTTGATAATGTGGATAGGTAATTTTATAATCCCCCAACAAAGCATCTGATAATTGTGACATTGTATAAGTATTCTTGTGTGTGTTTATTTGTTCCTACAGCAATTGTAATTCTTAAGTTATGAATAAAAGATGAGCATTTTACAGTTATTAAATCCATAAATAAAAAGCAATTGTGTAAAACTATTTAGAAATTTTATTTTTTATTACTTGTGCTTTTAAAACAAAACAATTCAGGCACTGTGTATTCTCACTCTACTGACATTTGAAAGATACAAATCTGTGTTCAAAGAACAGCTGCTGACATTCCTGGAGCAAATAGACGTACATTTCTTTCTTCCACTTGATATTGGAATTCTTGACTTTGATTGTTTTCCATGCAAGTGATTTTTAACTAAATGAAAAAAAAAAAGAGAAAAACTTATTAGTAATCAGAAAACATCATAAAAGTTTAAATTATTAATTTCTTTTTTAAATCAAAAACACTTATTTTTCTCCACTTTAAGCCCTACACAAATTATGTAATTAAAAATGAAGACCAACAGATTATGTTAAGTTCCCACTGAAAGAAAATAATAATAATACAGACTTTATTACTTGGAGTTTTCTTTGATATATCTTCGTTTCCATTTCCTTAAAATTCAAATGGAAGAGCTAAAATGTAAAAAAAGCTAAAATCTACTGCATTTTTGTCATCTTGATAACAGAAACATCTTAAATCCCACACTTTCTACCAAACTTAAGTGTACATCCTAAACTCAGAATTAATTTTTGTTGTATTCTAATTCACTAATAAAAGCTTTTTTACATGTGTCAAATATAATTATTCAAAAAAAAAATCCAGAAATACAGTAATACCTTGAGATACGAGCATAATCCATTCCAGGACCGAGCTCGTAACTCAAGGTGCTCGTATCTCAAATCATTTTTTCCCATAAGGAATAACAGAAAAAAAATTAATCCGTTCCAACCCTCTAAAAAAACTCCCTTATTAATGCTAATAATAATGAAAAAAAAAAAACCATGTTTTTAATTGTTATTGAGACATATATACGCAAAAAAAATTGTAGTATATAAGTATTCCTGTGATGTAATTAAAACCACATTTCATTTTATGAGTTCTTACTGACAGACGATACAGTAGTGGCTAATGGCGGCGTATGCAGAGGAGGAGGAAGGGAGGGAAGAGAGTTGGCCCGTACTTAGACACTTGAATCCATACCATACCTTACATGTTCACTACATAACTTACAAAAACTTAGAATTAACTTAGCTTACATATTTTTTTTTTTACTTTACTATTTTTCATTTATTTATTTATTTATTTTTTTGCTTTTTTCGATTTGTATTCTTTACTTTTCTTCAGTTATCTTAATTTTTTTCTCCTGATTGTGCTCGTATCTCAAAGCAAAAATTTGCTCAAAGGCTTGCTTCTATCTCGGAATACTCGTATGTCGGGACACTTGTATCTCAAGGTATTACTGAACACATTTAAAATTCACAATAAAATATATTTAAAAACATACGTATAAAACTGGAACTAGTTTCCAGCTATCAACCATGGCTTTTCCTCAGCCTGAATTATATTTACTTTTAAAATTTAATTTATATAATCAATTAAAATTTCTATTAACCAATCCAATCAATTAATGATGTCATCAATGAACAAAAATTACACTAGATGGCCATAATTAAAGAGGAAAGTAGAGCCCAATTAACAAAAACCTATTGGACCAAATTTTACCAAATTTGGTGTGAACACTATTTAGACCATGGGGTTTTGATTTCTAAAGAAAAAAATAGTTCAAAATTTTGCCACCAGGAGAAAAAATGACACAGGAAGACACATGCAGATTGCAGTAAACTAATGTCATAGATTGATGGATATAAAATGATGAAGACGAACAGAATGTTAGATCTGATGTGTTATGGTTTCACGGTGGTACTGTGATGTTAAACCTTCATTATGCTAAATTTACGTGATCTACCAAAAAAATAATATCGCTTGTGTTGCACTTCAGGAATACCGGAAGTGGAAGAATTTAGGGAAAGGCCCAATGATAATCACAAATTTGCAAAAAATGTTTTTCAAAATTTTGTGAAATTATGAGATATGATTTTTTTTTTTTTGGCTGAAAACTCTCTTGGCCCAGGTCAATATAGGGTAAAAGTCTGAAAGTCTTAAACTTTCCCCCTTCATACTGCAATTTAAATCCACAATTTTTCGCAAATTGAAGCCCAAATTTCAGGCTTTAATTTCACATCTTTCCTGTTAAACATAGCTGCAAAAGTTATTTGAAAGAAAAGACACACCATTTCAACACCTGTAAATTGGCTTTTGAATTATATCTTTATCTCTTTCAGTTCAAGGCATTTATGAGTATCTGTAAATGCTGATATTGAGCATTGGACATGATGGGAAAATGGCCACCGTGGATAAACAAAAGAGAAAAAAAAAAATGGTTTTGTTATGTCTTTTTACAGGGGAACAAGTCAGTAAAAAAAAAAAAAAATCAAATTTTTCAGAAATGGCTATGCAACCAATATATTCAAATCTGGATGATTTCAGATGGAATGTTTCCACAAAGATAGAAATCGACGTGGCTCACATCAGTCTGAATTCGGATCTTTAATAATACTAACTTATGTTACAATTGTTTATTTTGATCTTCATTAATTTCAGACTTCATGACTTCCATTTAAAATAAGGTGAAGTGTATCCTCATTTGAAATTAGGCAGAGTAGGCTCCTATAAATTTATGCTAAGGGTACTAAGAGAGTAGTCTAGGGCGATCAGATTTTGAAAATAAAAATATGCGACACTTGAATGTTGCAGACAAAATCAAACATTTTATTATTTGTATTCCGTCTTATTTACTCTTCACAGTAATCACAACATTAGAGTAGTAGTACAATTTCATAAATTTATTTATAAACATGATTATTTGCAATTATATAATGGCATAAAGAAAGTGTTTCTTTAAGTTGAATTGTAGCAGGCTTGTGAATAAGACATTCTTGTGGGTAGTAACTAATTGATCTAAAATCTGAATGTGAGCATAATAATTCATTGTTGGAAACTTGTTCATAACTTTATAGTGCCGAAACACTCAATGAACGATTCAATATTGCTCAGTACTTATGGTTAAAGTGAAAACACATTTTTCTCTTCACAGTTTTCCACATTCTCAATGGCTGAAAATAAAACTTAAGAAATGTGGATAAATAGTTGCCTTGAAATTGCATTAAAATACGGGACAATTATGCATCCCACATTAAATTTATCCGAACAACAGGACACAAGCCCATAAAATGTGGGACATCTGGTCACCCTAGGGTAGTCTGAAGCTCACCTGCCCTAAGCTGTAAAAAAAATCATTACCCATTTGGGCTAGATGAACCCAGGGACCTGTATGGAGGAAAAATAATCAGAAAATCCACTGAATAATGAGCTCATCTCCTCTATCCCATAGACAAATGCCACTTGGATCTCCTGTATCTATTAATTTGAAAATGTCAAGTTTTTCAGTCATAGCTTATAAAAATTATCTATATTTTGTAAACTATAAAATTTATTAAATAACGTTTGTGTTCCTAAATCTATATTCTTTGTTTAATCATAAGATACAGAATACTTCTAAAATTTCTTTAATAACAACAACAACAACAACGATATTTCATTCTCTTAAACAGAAAACTTCTTCAGGCTGAATAACTGAGGACAAGAAATCTCTTTCTTCTTCCTCAACTGAATTCGTTAACATTTGGTTTTATTAATTTTTATTTTTGTAATATTCTGATCTGCTCACTATGGATTTTCTAGTGTTTTCTGATAATATTGAATGTTATGTTTTCAAGAAATTACAATTTCTTTATTTTCCTTTCATTCTGTTGAAACTCTTCCCAAGTACTTCTGCTTATTCCAGAGACTTCAGACACTGCTATCATCCCTTGATCGCTGTTTCACAACGCTTTGTAGTATCATCATTAGAATGATTTTAAAAGTTAAGATGAAATGTAATGAATTTTTATCAAGTAAT
Organism: Thereuonema tuberculata; assembly: GCA_023159025.1. Classification (NCBI taxonomy): domain Eukaryota; kingdom Metazoa; phylum Arthropoda; class Chilopoda; order Scutigeromorpha; family Scutigeridae; genus Thereuonema; species Thereuonema tuberculata. The sequence continues at coordinate 60,882,538 of JAFIDM010002131.1, forward strand.
TTGAGATAATGATGTCAGAAATAATTAATCTATGTAGTTTTTATTGTGTGTTACATTGCTTACACTTATAAATATTAGTTAAATTAGGTCCGGATTTCATGAAATACTTGTTCTGGATTTTCTACTCTTAATTAGATTACAATATTTCTCAGGTTTTTAGATTTAAAAAATGCAATCTTCATTGTGCATATATATATAGGCATATTTTGATCTTTCTGAAACTTGGAGCATACTTCATGAAATAAGCCTTTTTTTTTTAATATTTAGAGAATTTTTTTTTTTAGAATTTGGGAAACTTACTCGCTTTTGAATGGATGTGTAAGTGTAAAGCCTTTTTTTGGGGGGGGGGGGGGGTGAGAGGAAGTGGGGAGGATGAAAGATAGGAGCTGGACTTTGTTTTTGATTAGGTGGTCATATTCTAAAGTCAAAAATGTATGTGTTTCTAAGATGTGTATGTCAAAAAAAAACCTGGGCCCTAATAATAGATTTAATAATTATATTAAAGTGTTGATTAGTTCAAACAAGCAAAATAGCTACCCTAGGATAAAATGAAGGTTTCAACATTCGTTGTGAATCTTCAAACTTTCATTGTTCCATTTAAATCTTTCACTTCTTACATGTCCTTACTGCAGCTT
>JAFIDM010002131.1:60891502-60925604 GCA_023159025.1 Thereuonema tuberculata
TATTAATTTCTTTTATGTCCTTATGTAATTTTGGTTATGGAAAAAATTACAATAGGAACATAAAATTATTTAATGCTTCTAAAATCCGCAATTTCTTCAATGTGGCAAAGGCAAAAAAGATTTCAATAAATCAATTGAATTGTCATATGTAGAAAATAATTTAAAGAAAAAGTGGAAAAAACATTTTTTAATTATTTTTCCTTTATTATTTTGCCTGTTAACTACTTTTTTAAATATTTACTTATATATATATATATATATATATAAAAGTGGTTAACAGGCAAAATAATAAAAAGAAAAATAATTAAAAAATGTTTTTTCCACTTTAAATATATATAAAGTATTTATTTATTTATTTATTTATTTATTTATTTACTTATTTACTTATTTATTTATTTACAGTCAATTTCATCATTTAGTTTCAGATAAAAAAGAAAAAAAAAACGAAAAAATGAAAAACAATTATTGTAAAACAGAGGTAAATATAACAAGTTAAACCAGTATACAATATAATTTCATCACAACATATTTTTGCGAAAAAGTAAATCAAGACATGTCAATCCAAACTGAAATGATAACGGGCCGAAAAGTTATTAAAACTTACTATGTTTTAATAATATGTATTGCGGGATTCGATTTTCTTTTCCTTATTTATTACTATGTATATTAATTTGTCGAGATTTATTTAAAACGACTTCAGAGATTTCTGTCTTTTTTGCAATGATTTTCTGTCAAAAAATAGAATATACGACTTCCCACCCCTTTCTTTCCGTCTCCACTCCCCTACCTCATCAAAAACCTTCCCCAGTTTGAAAAAAATTATAGTGTTTTCTTTCACTGTGAATTGTTTTAGCAGGTTTGTTTCTTTGAATTGAAGAGATAATAAGAATGTTTCCCTCTTAATGTAAACTCTCACATCTATAAAGCATCGTTTGTTTGGCATTTGAAGCCAGTTATTTTAACAAAAATTGGCATTTAATAAGTATATGTTGGCATGTTCTTTGCTAAACTTGGTTCTGATTTCATATATTTGCAGACCTATCCTTAAAAATCGATGTAGGGTTTTATTCAAGCTTATTCCAAATTGAAGATTCAGTTTCGAGAAAATTGTGAACTGTTCAATATTTTGGTGTCGATGACTTACTATTATTGGCTGAATAAATCTTTTTGTAAAATAGATTAGTAAAGAAAAAAAAAATTGAATACTGTCGTTTTTAGTTGCATTTTAGCAATTTACTAAGGATAAGGAGGAGGAAATGGAAAAAAAAAATGTGCTCGAAAACTTAAAAGTTTAACTTTAAGATTTTGTAGCGGGTAAGGATCCTTGTTCATCATCATTACTTTCACTCCGCTATGTAATGGTCACGACCGACTTCCCCTACTTCATGTATAAGGGGCATTCAAAAAGAAACGGGCCGGAGGCCTAGGAACAGAAACCAGTACCTGTAGGTCTGGAGTATTGGCCCTGGCGGTTGAGGCACTTGTCCCACTGCGACACAAGGCGGTGAATGACTGTCTTGTAAAATTCCTGGGGTTGCATTGTGAACCAGTTCCGCACGTACTGCTTGACGTCGTCGTCCGAGGCGAATCGTTTGCCCCCAGAGCATTTTTAAGGTGACCAAAAATGGCGTAATCGCAGGGAGAGAGGTCTGGACTGTATGGAGGGTGATCAAGAACCTCCCACTTGAATTTCTGCAAGAATGCCGTGATTGTGTTGGCCGTATGGGGCTTTGGATTGTCGTGGAGCAGAATGACCCCCACAGGTGAGGTCGTTTCATCTGTAATGCGGTGAAGTGCTTATGCGGTGCGGTGAAGACCGTGTTGGACGATTCACGCATGCTTCTATTAGCTTTTAGTCACATGAATTGCACCCGTGATCCTCTAGCAGCGGGCTGTGAACTTCCGCACTCATTCGTGTCGGAACCAATCTTGGTTACACATGCAACGATACTACCCTTCTGTAACCGGTTTGTCCATTCCACACTCCGGCTCGTTTCTTTTTGAACGCCCCTCATATGTATGTATGTTTATAGGGATATGCTTTAAAACGCACTTCCTGTTCAGACAGATTCCTTAAGGATTTATTAGAGTTTCTCTCTTAATCCAAACAAGTTTTAAGAAGTTTTTAATTTTATTCAGATCCAATTTTCCCTTGAATCCTAATATGTGCTCCAGTAATTCATCCTCTTCCCAGTTATTTGGGTTTATGTTAATATTTTTGAAGAGTTCGGTTCTCTCTTTTCCGAAGCATGAACATCTTAAGATGAAATGTTTTAGAGATTCCTCTTCATTTTTATCTCAATTTAAACATATTGGCCCCTTTTCAAACCCTTTTTCTGTTCTTTTATTTAGCGCCAATGATCCCGTTCTGCACTGGAAAAGTAAAGAACTTCCATAGGAATTATCATAAATATCCTGATATAGGGGAGCCCTTTTATTTTTAAACCCTAATGGTAAAGTTTTGTATTTATTAATAGAATCAACGAATAGTTCTAATTCTGTACTTTTTACACATTTATTAATAAGATGGTGCCATTTTTTTTCCGATTCAATGTTTATTTTTATTTCTTCTGTTTCTGTTTCGTAATATTCTACTAAATATTCTAATTTATCTACTCATTTGCTTTTTTCTGTTGTATTTTCAAACACCTTTCTAGACCATCTATTTTTATTCATGAAAGTCAACCTCCCTAGATATTTTAATTTGCTTGAAGCTTCTCTGCTAAAGAACAATGACCACCCCATTTCACTTTGAACTGCTGTAGTACGTGTCAAATTGTTCCCTCCTAAAAGTTTTCTTCCAAATGTGTTTTGGATATTTGTCAATTTTTGAAGTTCGGTTTCTGTATTAATTATAGTTTCGTTACCATATGTTAGAACAGGCACAGCCAATGATTTCCATAATATTCTACCTAGTTCTACTTTATTGTAGCTTTTATTACATATGCTCCTTATCCATCCACTTAGTTTATTTGCTTTATCTATTGTGTTGTTTGTATGTTTTTTAAAGATTTGTCCCTCATTTGTTATTAATATTCCTAGGTATTCATTGGTTTCTTTAATTTCCTGATTATTAATTTGCCAGTAGTTTTTCTCAACTACATTAAAATTTATTACTTCGCTTTTGTTGTAATTGAATTTCATTTGAAAATCTTTTGCGAAGCTTCCTGCCATATTTATTAGGCTCTGTAAATCCTTTTTATTATCTGAGAATAGAACAATGTCATCCGCAAACAATAAGCCTGGCAGGGTTTCATTCCCAACTGGGATACCCAAGTTGCTCTTTTCGAGTCTAAACGTTAATTCACTCATTATTATGTTGAATAGTTTTGGTGACAAATTACACCCTTGTTTCATTCCTATTTCCGATTGTATCCAATTTGATTCCCAATTATGGAGTTTGTATTTCAACTTGCTGTCTTTATAAATATTTTGAATCAATCTGATAAATTTTCCATCAAGATTTTTCTTTTGTAGTATGTTCCAGAGCCCTTCTCTACTTACCGTATCATAAGCTTTTTTGATATCCAAGAAGGCAATATAAAGCGGTTTTTTTGAATTTTTATATTTATTCAGTGAGTACAAATAAATTGTCTGAAGCTCTTCTATCTTTTCTGAATCCATTCTGCAATTCTCCTAATATGTTGTTGTTTTCCATTATTGTATCCAATCTGTTGGTTAGTATTTTGGTGAACAGTTTACAGAGATTACTAATGATCGTTATAGATCTATAGTTTTCCAATTTTTCTAGTTCCTTTTTTTTGTCCTTTATGGATTAATTTTACTTCGCTTTGTTTCCATTCCTGTGGAATGATTTCTGTTTCTATTATTTTGCTATATAATATTTTAATCCATTTGTTTAGTTTTTCTTCTCCATATTTAATGAATTCATTAGCTATTAGGTCTAGCCCAGTTGCTTTATTGTTTTTTAAATCTTTTATGTTTTGTTCTAACTCTTTTTTACTGATTTTTGAGGTTATTTTACCTTTTTTAATTTTTTGATCATTTTTTATTATTGGAGTTACATTTTGTTTTGACTTATTAGCCTCTTCCCAGAATGATGTCATTAGATTATTTATATCTACAGTGTCTTCTATCATTATGTTTTTGTCATTTATTAGTCCTTCTGGTATTACTTCATTTTCCCTACCCATATTTTTTACGTATTTCCAGAGAACTTTGGATGCATCTTTACCTGAATTTTTAATTGTGTTTTTTAAGTTTTCATTATATTTTTTTATTAATTCATTCACGGGGTTGTGTGCATCTTGTTTCTTTTATAGATAATCTTGTCTCAAAATGTTTTGTTTTTCAGTTGTTTCCCCTTTTTTTCTGCAACTTCTTCATTGTCTATTTGCTTCTTTTCTGTTTTTTATTGCCAATTTAATGTCTTTATTCCACCAGGCGACTAATTTATTTCTGCTAATATTTTTAAATCCGATTTTGTTTTTGGCTGTTTCAATGATTGTTTCCGATAATAATTTGTTTAATGTTTCTGGTTGATTTGCGACTTTCTCTAGCATTAATTCTTTCTGTTTATATTATTCAGAATCGGCATGTGTGTTTCTGATTGGTCGGACATGCCCATATAAAGGGACGCACAGCTCCACCAAGTCAGTTCGCCTCCGCAGTTAGGGTCGTCCATTAATCACGTGATAGTCTCCATTAATCACGTGATATTTTTTTTTAGCAACTTTTTAACCCCCCCTACCCCTCTCGTGAATGTGGTGAGGTTTTAGACTACCCCCTCCCCTATCCAAAATCCCCTACCAATTTTTTGGTACAAAGTATCTTAAAAAAAATTTCAGAATATTATCTTTAAATAAAGGTATAATCTAATTTAATTCTGGAAAATTAAGCACCATGATAAAAATGTCCAGACAGACATTAAGGTTGCAGGTTGTTTCTGACCGGCATGCGCCGCTTTTCGGTTTAGAAATCGCGCCTTCAACGAAAAAATAAATACACGTGATATCTCACTACACCCCGCCCTCCCCCCTTGTGATACTTCGTGATTTTTTCCGAACCCCCGAACCCCCTCTTTCGAGCCTCACGTGATTAGTGGACGATCCCTTAGCAGTGAGCCTTAGCAGCTCAGCTCAGCATCCTTGGAAGAAGCAGTTACCCTTGCAGTTCTAGGAAGAAGGACTTTGCAGTTATTGGGAGAAGCGGACTCCTACCGACCCGAGGATCTAGCCAGTTTGCCAAGATTAATAAGTAGAAGAAAAGGTGTAAAAACGGGCACAGGTGTAAATATGGGCACCCCCTCCCCAAGGGGCTATGGGAGGTGTTGCAGTCTTGCGGCCAGGACTAGACGGTGTCTTTTATTGATATAAAATAATAGAGAGCAGTTGGAACCTTTAATTTCAAGTAGTGTGGATGCAGCGTCAGTTATTGTGCGAATCGGTGTTTGTTCTGGACTGCAAACCTTTGACAGATATGTGAAATCGTTTTCTTTTCATGGCCTTGTGGTTAGTTTAAAATAATTTCGTAGTGATATCCGGAAAGCGGAGATCCTAAGCTACTTTTAGAAGCACGCCTTTAGTCATGCATGCCTTTAGGTTACATATGATAGTGACCATCTTGCTTAGGTGGGGTGGTGTAAATATGGGCCCTATTCAAAGGGGGCCTATAATTACACCATCTTTTCTCTTAAACAACATAAACTACCTATGCCCATTGATGAGGCTGCTAAAACACCGCAATGTTCCCGGGGAACTTCAAATGCAGTTTCTCCGTTCGCCATATCTCCTGTCCCCAACATTAAGTTTACCACTACTCGGGGACACAAAGCAGCAAGGGCCAGCCTCATCACTGGAACGCCATACAAGGATCAGTTGACCAAGTCGCTTGACAAAAGTGCTCTCAAGAAGAGGTCGTTGAGTTTTCCCGGGTTAGAGACAGGGTTGGGAAGATCAAAGGCCTTCAGAAAAAGAAAATTCAACCCACGAAACGAGTCTACGATTCATCATCAGACTCCTGCGACCCTCTCCTTGTGAACAGCGATGCTGACCTGATATCAACGATGGGGATAAACCAGAATCGAATGATGCACCTTGCATCTTTTGTGAGGAAAATTTCTCTCAAGACACTCGCGGAGAAGTGTGGGTTAAATGTGTTGTATGCCAAATGTGGGCACACTTAGATTGTGCCGGGTCTGAAAGAGTCATTTATGTTTGCGATTTCTGTAAATAATTTATGATTTGATGTTCATTTAAAATTCTCCAATATACAACTTGCTCTTTGTACCGTTTTGTATTGTTTTATCTGTTTTAAAACATTTTTTTTTTTTTTTACTTTTTTGGAGAAGGCCCATATTTGCACCCCATTTTTTCTGGTGCTTTTTTCGAAGCTTTTTGTAAATCTTCATTTTCGAATTGAAATAATTGATATTAATCATTGTTTTGCCTCCTCTCATTTAGTAAACTTGTTATAGTTTTTAATGAAGGTGAAAAATCTATAATTTTTCCAAAAGAAAGTAACTTTAAGTTAAAAACAAAAGAGGGTGCCCATATTTACACCTTTTCCTCTACATATATCTCATTATACGTCTCCGGCAGATGGTGCAGCCTGAAGCCCCTCTGAAGTACGATTCACTTATAATATCGGCCTTCCCGAGAGGAATAGGCCATAGTCATATTTCAGCACTTTCCAGAGTACGTGGATCCAACCTCCTTGCCGCCGAGGACGCATCAAGCACGGCCGAGGTGCTTAGATTTCCCGGCGCTGTGCAGAGTACGGAGCTCCAGTCATCACGCCGTTGCAGAGCCATTATAGACGGCATTGAGCCGGTATCACCGGACTTGACTACTACCCTGTTTTCCAGTCTTGGAGACCAAAGTGAATTATTAAAAAACTGTTTTAATAAACTTTTATTCTACTCAATAAAACCTTCATTTTTACTCAAAACCTTTTTTTTTTGTTATTTGATCCCTTATTTGAGCTGTTTGGGAAGAACAATTTCATTAAAAACACTATGATCAAGATTCAAAAATGCTGTTAAAGAAACTTACGATCCTTGTAGAATAAATTTGTGACATTGTTTCAATTAATTTAAAGTGGAGCAAGTATATGGGATGTCCTTGCAGCTAATGTTTAAATATGATTCAATGCCTATGGTAATGTATATTCTGCAATGTTTAAGTAACAGAACGGCGTTTTGAAATTTAGATTGTTGATGATATTTCCCCATTTTTTTTTTCCCCTCAATGGATTAAACCACAATATGAAGTGAAAAGTAGATGGAATTAAAAATAAGACAAAATGACCACTGTATTAATACAAAGAAGTACTTTATTAATAATAATTGAAAACAAGTTTATTTTGGAAATGGATCTGACAATAAGATAACTAATTTAAAAAATACCTTTTTTCTTAAATTTATTACAAGTTTTTCAAAAACCTATTTTTTTTTATTTACAACCAATGTTTTCATTATTTTTGACGACATTTAAATCAGTTTGATTATGATTATCTTTTGTTATTGCCAAATGATGGTTAACATTGTACTTTTTTGACTTTACATTGATTACAACTGCTCCAAAGATGGCGCAATAAACAACTATGTAAAAACGAGATCTATGAAACGAATTGTAATTTCTCCCAATACTACAAAGATTGTTATAACTAACCTAGTCAGAAATGTTCTTGCTAAATCCTTTCAACTCTATACTTAAGTAGCAGCTGAAGATTTTTTTTTCTTACACAATCGGTGAATTAAAGTTTTTGATAATCTGTTTATGTATTTTTTTTTTCCTCAGTTATTGGCAAAAGAGCCGAAGAAACTAATCTGTAGAAGGAAGAAAATAATGTAGCTAAAACAAGTCGTAGAAACGTGGATAAGAAACATACACAGAAGAGAGAAAGAAATACAAACACCCAAGCCAGATGTGGAACTCGAACTTAGGTTCAGGTGTAATTAGCCGCGTGGCAAACAGCGCCCTAACAGCTCGGCTAAGCCTGGGTGAGAGGTTTGATGCAAGAGCTAAAGATATTCTTGATAAACATGAGCAAACGCTTTACGGCAGACATGATTATTGGACGAGTGGATTCTGATGTAAGTAATGTATCAATGGCTTTAATCACTTCCACAAGAAGGTATGGAATACCTTTGGTTATAATTCCAAGTCCTAGCAACGCGCCACCAATAAGGATTGTTATCCATCTTTTATAGTCACAATTCACTTCTGTTGGAGCCTCAGACGGCGTCGAATCGAATACAGTGCACGAGGTTCCCCCTCCTATTGTGTTTGGCAGATCATGATCATTGCTATTGAAACAACTGAACGTTTGTCTTACTTTGTTATAAAAGGTACGAAAGAGACGACCAATGTCTTCTAAAATCTTATCAGGAATGAAATCATCCTTAGATGTAAAGTAAATAATTATTCTCGTAAAAGCCATGTTATTTTGCATGTCTTCCTTTAATTCCGTGGCCAATTTCTTCATAAAAGGATTATTGACTGTGTCTCTAATCTTCGTCAACTGGTCACAGACTTTATTTAACGCAGCCTCCCACTTCTTCAGATTGAACCGCTTCATCTTAAAGAAAAACAAAGAACAAATATAATTAGTAGAGTAATTTTAAAACTATAAAGAAATGAAAATTCTAATTTAAGCATAGTTTTTTTACCACTGATGTGTCGGAAGTCATTCCAAAACCTGATTTCAAAGAATAAAACAACAGTTTTACTGAGAGAAAACAAATCAATTGGATATCCTGCACATTGTTGTGTTTTCTGGTCATCACAGATTAAAATAAATAAATAAATAAATAAATAAATGGCTCGACGAAATCACAGACAAACGAGAATTCAACTAACAACATTAGATATTATTTAAGCGTTGAGGTAAATACAAAAATATGTATATGCAGTGCAAAGTGATCCCTGTGTTCCAGTACTACGGCGTTGGGATGCAGGGTGGAGGACCCGGATTCAATTCCCAATTGAGGTCGACAATTTTTACCATGTTATTTCTCCTCCAGACGGGTCCTAGGGTTCACTCAACCTTCTGTAAAATAAGGCCAAGGTTTCTTTCTCGGCGGCTAAAGGAGGGTGGACGTCTGCTAACCATGCGAGCTCAACTTAAGGTCGTTTTAAACGTACCATTTTAGCCGGTAATCTGTACGCCATCGGCGGGCCATGGCGTGATGGAAAGGACACTATCTGTGATATTCTAATATATGACAAATTTTATTTTCAAGATGACATGTCAGCTCGAAGGAGCCATCTGACAGCAGCTCTCCTGGTGGCGAATTGAAGAGCTGGAAGTCCAATCGATTTGTATCTGTTTATTCGAAATTACTTACTATAAAATTTATTTTCACAGACAGAGGTCATCTTTTTTCCTTAAGTTTTCATGGATGCTTCCAGAAAAAGCTACACTATTACAGTGGTGGCTATTCAGGGGAAGTAGGTGAAGTGGCACTTCACCAATTATTTATAATACAATATTATTTATTTATAATATAACAAGTATTATAAGGAAAAATTTATTTTCCTTATCACGTATGTTGATTTTAATAGAAAAGTAATTTTGAATTTTGTAAGTCCCGCGCCGTTGGTGCGGGACTTTGCTCTGGCAACGAGCCAAGTGAAGTAGGCTTTATATGAAGTTTCTCAACCTCAGGGGCGGAGCTGAGTTGGATAACCGAAGCGATGGTTGCTAAGACAATCATGACGTCACCCGCTGTATAGCATCTATAGGTGAAGTTACAACTGAGAAATATGTTCTCTTCTTCCAATGTGAAATTCTTTCGGAGCGCGTTTGTTTCGCAGTCCGGTGCTGTTTTAAATATGAATCCTGCTTAAGATATAGAGTGTGTTTAAGTAGAAACATCATTTTCACGTTGGAAAGACGAAGATAAGAAGAAAGCTATTATAATATTTTATATTATGTATTATAATATATATTAAACATAATATATATAATTTATAATGTATATATTGTAATATAATTAGATAAGAAGCAAGTTATTACAATATTTTATATTATATATTATAATATATTTTATATAATATATATAATTTATAATATATATTATGATATAATATAATTATTTTCCTACTAGCTCTTCACCTAACTTCACAGCCACGAGCCGCCACTGCACTATTAACTAAAATCATAACAGAATTCCGGCCTGAAAATCTGAAGCAACGAGGGGTTGAAATCTCGATATCATATCATAGGTGGTTGAGATTTATCGAGAAATATCGAAACTGAAAACAAAGAAATAAATAAAAAAGATGAAAAAAATGAGATACTTCCTCTTTTAATTAATTAATTACCATTATATCGTTTTTTTAATGCATGGAATAAATGATTTTTATCCAGAGTGTTGCAAAATTCTGTATAATACTCAAATCACATGGAGGGGCCAGGCTAAGGATCAATGTAGTCCTAATGAACCCATTAAGGCGCTAGGTGGCCATAAAGTGAGCCTTTCCGAGGGAACACATCCTTTGCTATACTATATGGAATGTTTTGCAGGCGAGCCCACACATTGATCTGGGGGTGCGATTTTTGTTTGTTTCAATTGCCAAGTGTAAATTTTCCGTCTGATGGAAGACCATAAGGAACACGTAAGACAGAGTTTTAAAACTTTTTATTCACTGGCAATCTACCCTGACATTGCCATCGATATAGCCTGCTCAAATGGCACGTCTAAAATGGCGTATTGATCATGGAATGCCAGAAGCTTTAACCCTCCCCCCCTCCAACTCTCCGCTTGTCCCCAAGAGCCTCCATAGGCCTGTAGCGACATATTTTAACTCATAAGCAGTGGAAAAGGAAGAAGCTACATACTGGTTCCTATAATATTTAGTGACCAACATTAACAGCACTCTAAATCGAATCCCATATGCAAAAGAAGATTTAAGAGTGAAAGCTAAATTTGCGTAGGAATGAGTAGCATTATTATCAAACATTATATCTGTAGTTAATAATGTAGCCGACTTCTCTAACATATCACTTGCTTAACGTGAGAGCCACATATAACAAACTTAGCTGTTTGAGAGCCGCAAGACATATATTACTCCCATTTTAATTTTGTTACAAAAATTTTATGTAAATATTTAAGAAATATATGTCCATAATAGAATAATATATAACAAAAGTATATATTTATTCATATATTTAATTTTTAAACTTGAAATTGTATTAGTTTAAAAATCACAACGTACACTTATAAAATACCAGATACTTTCAAAATCCTGAACGTTATTGTTTTAACTACATTCAGCAAATGTAATACGGTAATGAACTAAGGAAACAATTGAGAAAAATATACAAATCTGTATTTCATTAGCATTGAAGGAGACTGCATGAACAATAAACTCCAGTGGACTCATAAGTTTATACAGTTTATAAAGAATTATAAAGCTTGAATTTACATTTTGTTTTTTACTTTTTATATTAATTGTGATACAAAAAGAAGCTCAGCCAACATATTCTACTAGCCGCACATTATACATCAAAGAGCCGCGGTTCGGCCACCCCTATTATAAGCTACAAAGAAAACAATACAAAACTGCACAATAACTAAACAACAACACAAAACAAAAATCACCGAGCTTATTTTGGATATCGGATACGGTAACCGTTTCGGATGTCAGCACCCTCTTCAGTCCGATCCTGCCCAACATAACCCAGCTCAGTGAAAGGGATAAATACAACAAACGGACAAACAATTAAAACAATGACCCCTCAGTTCAAGTATATCAAAAAATTTAAATAAAAAATAATAGAGGGTAAAAACAAATCCACGCTAGCAACTCGCTTAGCTTAGTAAGAATTTGCTATAATAGACTGTTAGTAATTAAATCAAAATTAACGTGCGGACCAAGTTAAAACTTGAAAGAAAACAATACAAAACCGCACAATAACTAAACAACAACAAAAAACAAAAATAAGCTCAATATCCAAAATAAGCTCAGTGATTTTTGTTTTTTTGTTGTTGTTTAGTTATTGTGCGGTTTTGTATTGTTTTCTTTGAAGTTTTAACTTGGTCCGCACGTTAATTTTGATTTAATTAACTATTATAAGCTAAAGATTGAGAAAATGACTAGTTGTGATACATGCTCAAGAAGATAGGTGTACAAAGAGTAAGGTGATTTTAAGGTGATACAATGATAAGAATGACAATCAACGTAATATGTTATATTTTAAAATCAATTTAAAGTATAAAATTACTTTAATAAAGAAAGGAAATCATGTGACATTAAAATGGCTCGATCTAGTACAGCTCAAAATGTATAAATAAAAACGATTATTTTTTTTTCGAGTAATTTTCCAATAAGTAAAATCTTATCATAAAGGATGAGACCAAATTGTATACTAAATGACATCCTAGTACTGCTGTTTCACGATAATATGGCGATCATCAGCTAGGATTAGTCATCAGTAGTCTACACAATCAGGTCTCGGTATAGCGGCCGCGTGCAGCGAGCACATGAATTTTCTCGCAATTTATCCTGTTGGCGATTTTTTTATTGCTTGTTTTAGCTTTTCGGGTTCCACATTGATTCCGACGTAAAATCTTATCATCTTCAATAACTCTTGGGCCGATACCTACAAGTAATTTTGGATAAATAAAAATGATTTAAATGTTCATTTTCTTGAGTTTAGACCTCTTTATCATTCAGGAAGTTCCTCACTTGTCAGTGGGATACGAAAGAAAAAAAATATTACTTAAATGTAGGCCTAATTGAAATTTTGACGTTGTTTTTAGTTCAGAAAAAGAAATTCAGGACACTGTCGAAAAACTAACAAGAGTTTAAAGGAAGATAATGAAGGAAGTTGAGATTTTAACTATCAGGTGCTGAGGCAGCAATGGCGTTCTGGAATGGATGAATCAATTTCATTCGTTTGAAAAGAGTGATAGAAGAACAGCGAATTGCGTAAACTCTCGTGCTAAGCAAATTTTGTAAAAAAAAGCTGTACTTAAGAGTATTTCGGCAAATAATTCAGTGTAGGCGTTAAGGAATTAAAAGTTTTCAGTTTCAGCTTCTTACATTTGAATTCCAATGACATCACTGTTCATTCAAAATACCAAAAAAATGATAGCACCCAAAAGCAGTATTCGAAGTGGAATGACACTTCGCATAGACAATGAGAGTAATGCAAATAACTGTTACAGTGTCGGAAGAAATGGGCCGGTTATTCGGGCAAAAAAACTACAAGTGAATAGTCCGTTTAGTCCGTTCCACCATTCCCTCGAAACAATAAAAGGCCAAAAAAATATTGTAAACACAACACTGTGGGTGTGTCTACAAACGATAACCGCTGTTCTGGTTATCATGTGGCTGGTTAGGATGTGGTCGTTTCCTCAAATGTTTGCGTCATGGTTACAAGATGGCTGACATGCAGGTTAATTCATTATCGCAAATAGGTTTCCAGGAATTCCTCTCGGAAATGGTTTCAGTTTCTGTTTAAATTTCCTGTCTTTATTTCCATTCTTCCATGAAATCGCTATTAACATTTAAATAACCACAGCTTGAAAAACTTCATTATTATTATTTTTTTAATCTTTGGAGCTGCATCTAATGAAATAAAAATCTCCCTCTTTTCTGGTAAAGGCTAGCATCCTTAAAACCCTTCTTAAATTTGGTTTAGATGCTCAATATGTGAGAGAGCACTTACCTAGCATAGCTGTAGATGGGCAGTACATAAAGTTAGGAGTTGCCAACCATATAAAAGATGAGCTAAATTTGAAAAATATTCTAGCATCCTGGGACATGATGCACCGCTTTGAATTAATGCAGAAAAATGCTGAAATGCCAAATATTATTAACAAGGCATATACTCTCATACTTGAATGTATGAAGGAATTCATGCAGGGGTTAAAATATAAAAAGCTTGTCAATAGTTCAATAGATTTTGAGGAAGTTTTGTATCAACCAAAACTTTTCAAATCAACGAAGTTTACTGCTGCTTATTCAATGGAAGTATTTAATACTTTCATACATGATTATAAATTTTTCGTATGTGCTCGTGGAAAAGATATGGAGCAATTTGCATTACGTGATAATTTGTTAAACAAATCTACTATATTCCATATATTTTTGTTAGCAGATTTATGTGGCATTTTAGCTAAAACTTCTAAATGTGTTCAGTCAGTTGAAATTCTTCCTTGGGATTATGCAAGATCAATTAATAATTTTCACTCACATTTAAAAATATTTATGAATTACATTGATGCAATGTCCGACTTAAAAACAGTTGATGATTTGTGTCAATTCTTGGAAAAAATTCCAGATTCATTTTTCAAATATTGAAAAACAGCTCCAGAGTTATTCAAATTTTGCATTTACCAAGGTGTGCCACTACCTGATGAATCTGTAAGCTCGAAAGTATTAAGATCTCTGCTTCAGCTAATTATCTGAAGAGGAGAAAAATCAGCTGAGTTCAAATTTTAAAAGTGATTTAAAGGATTTTATCAAATTCATCACAAACATTTTTGAAAAATTTGATCATTATACCAAGGGAAAAAAATGAATGTATTGATACTGTGATACAAAAGGCTGGATGTCTTTTTAACTTTCATCATTTGATATATCCACGATCGGATGTTTCTGGAGAACATTTGGCATCTACGTTCACTTCTGAGACATTCTCAGAGTATATCAGCGACTTTCCTTTTAGCCTTACAAATAGTGATAAGGACACTTTTCTTTGAATATAAAGAGCTATGTTCTTCGATGCAGCATAAAATATCTGAAAACAGAGATGAAGGGTCACTTTGTGAATTACGAAAGCTTTTTAAGTTATCTATGGTATGACTGAAGCGTAAATTCCCCCTTATTCTAAACTTTTTCTCGTTTTGTATGTCAATCCCTGTGTCAGAGGCAATATATGAGAGTTGGGGGTCAGTAATAAGCAATGTGATGGTAAAAAGACCAAGAGGTAATGATGGCTCATTGGAAGACTTTGGTACATCAGATATGCGTGTTTTTATTATGCTTAATGGTCCTGAAAGTGGATGTAAGCATACACGCAAATTTTTGAAAGCTGCATTAGTTGAAAAATATGGGATGTCATACTTTCAACATTTTAAGCATGTGTCTGCAAATGTTGCTTTTAAACATGCTGTTACTTCGAAAGCAGTTAGTAGAATTATTAATGATTCATGCTTACCATATTTTCACCAAGTTATATAATAAATTTTGAAAGATTAAACTGTATTTAAGTTAAACCAAATTCTTCCGCAATCTTCTTTCTTTCCATATCAAGAATATTAGATAGAAACACACTCTTCCATACATTGCATTAGTATTAAAATATTTATTAAAATACTAATAAGGGAGACAAATTTTCAGGAACTGTACATATTCCTTTTTTCAAGTCAATAATATAGGTATAACAGAATTAAGAATAAGCTTGGCAGCATTGGTTTAAAAACATGAACTATTAATAAAATTAATTGTTGATACAATATGCTTAAACATCTCAAAGTGACTATTAACTAATTTTATTGTTACAAAAAAAAAATAAATAAAAGCATGGTGATACAACAAATTTAATTGTTGTTTACAATCTGACTTATAAATTGTAATCTTTCAAAATATTGTTAATAATTTAATTCCTTAATATTGGCTGTTTTACGGTTATCAAATTTTAAGTAATCTCTAATAAGTACAATGGTATTAAAATTTACTATAGCTCCTTTATACCT
This sequence comes from Thereuonema tuberculata, assembly GCA_023159025.1. Taxonomy (NCBI): domain Eukaryota; kingdom Metazoa; phylum Arthropoda; class Chilopoda; order Scutigeromorpha; family Scutigeridae; genus Thereuonema; species Thereuonema tuberculata. Next base: position 60,907,176 of record JAFIDM010002131.1, read on the forward strand.
ATTAAAATTTTTTTCTTTAGAGTTTCTAATAACACAACTTTCCAATATTTTTCTTAAGCCTAATTGGGTTTCTTTATATAAAATTTGGACATTTGTGTCCATAACGTGGCTTTTCGTTATGCAATGATATGCTACGTCTGAGATGTCTTTGTTTTTATTTTTCAAGGCCCTACAGTGCTCGGACACTCGCTCCGCTAGGGTTCTTTTGGTTTCTCCCACGTAAAAATTTTGGCAAGTTTGGCAAGTGATTTTATATATTAAACCCATTTCTTTCTTATAATCATGTTGATAAACTTTTTTACATAGCAAATTTTTAATTTTATTATTATATCTAAATCCAATGTTTATGTTGTAAGCTTTACATAAAGTTTGTAACCAAAAGCTGTTGTTATTAAGGTAAGGGATATAAATTCTATTTTCAAATTTGTTAATTTCTTTAATTTTGAAAGTATTATAAGATTTAATTTGGTCATTGATAAATTTTTCTGGATAATTGTTTTTCTTAAGGAGCGTAGTCATATCATGAATTTTTTCTTTAAACACATTTTCAAGACTGGTGTTACAATCTAATCTTCTTAACCAATTTTCAACAATATTCTTTTTTATATGAGCTTTATGGCCTGATTGGTAATTTAATACATGATCACTTTGAAATTCTTTTCTGTAGTGCTCCATTACAATTTTGTTTTTATTTTTTATTAACTTGATGTCTAAAAACTTCAACTCACCATTTGTTTCTAATTCTTTTTTAAATTTTAAATCAGTGGAGCTTTTATTTAAGTTTTCAAAGAATAAGTTAAATTGTCTAATAGTGCCAAACCATATTATAAGTATGTCATCTACATACCTGAAGTATTCAAAATTTGGTTTTTTTAGTTTAATTAACAAATTGTTTTCAAAGTAGTTTAGAAATAGGTTACATAATGTGCCAGATATTGGTGAGCCCATTGGGAAACCCTTGGTTTGTTTGTAAAATTTGTTTCCATGTTTAAAGTAAGTGTTAGTAGTTACAAATTCTACTAATTCTCTAAGTACATATTCATCTAATTTATATTTTAATAAAAGTTCTTTGTTTTTGTAGATGTGTTTTTCCAAAAGAGACAAAGTTTCATTAACAGGAATGTTGTTATACATATTAACTATATCTAAAGAAGCCAAATGAAAATTTTTTTTGTTGGTGTTGTTAAAATTTTCTAATTTACCTATTAAATCTTTTGAGTTTTTTTATTATAACTTTTTCATTTGGCATCTTGAAATTTCTCATCCAAAAATTTATTTTTCTGGCCAAATTTTGGGTGGGGGATCCATAAGCATTAACTAAGGGACGCATCGGAAAATCTTCTTTGTGGACTTTAATCCTTCCTTCTAGCGTTGGTGTTTTGCAAGAAACTTTAAGAATTTCTTCTTTTTCTTGAAAGTTTATAGTTTTGTTTTCTTCTAGAGTTTTGAGAATATTTTTTAAATTGTTGTGCAAAGTAATGGTAATGTCTTCTTTGATTTCGGTGTAATGTCCATCTTCTACTATTTCGTTTAATTTTCTTATATAATCTTCTTTGTTCATAATGACTAGGTGATTTCCTTTATCGGATTTAGTGAAAAAAAGATTTTTATCTTTGCCCAAATTTTGTAAAATTTTGATTTCATGTTCGTTTAAATTAACATTTTTTTCTCAAAATTTTACAAAATTTGGGCAAAGATAAAAATCTTTTTTTCACTAAATCCGATAAAGGAAATCACCTAGTCATTATGAACAAAGAAGATTATATAAGAAAATTAAACGAAATAGTAGAAGATGGACATTACACCGAAATCAAAGAAGACATTACCATTACTTTGCACAACAATTTAAAAAATATTCTCAAAACTCTAGAAGAAAACAAAACTATAAACTTTCAAGAAAAAGAAGAAATTCTTAAAGTTTCTTGCAAAACACCAACGCTAGAAGGAAGGATTAAAGTCCACAAAGAAGATTTTCCGATGCGTCCCTTAGTTAATGCTTATGGATCCCCCACCCAAAATTTGGCCAGAAAAATAAATTTTTGGATGAGAAATTTCAAGATGCCAAATGAAAAAGTTATAATAAAAAAACTCAAAAGATTTAATAGGTAAATTAGAAAATTTTAACAACACCAACAAAAAAAATTTTCATTTGGCTTCTTTAGATATAGTTAATATGTATAACAACATTCCTGTTAATGAAACTTTGTCTCTTTTGGAAAAACACATCTACAAAAACAAAGAACTTTTATTAAAATATAAATTAGATGAATATGTACTTAGAGAATTAGTAGAATTTGTAACTACTAACACTTACTTTAAACATGGAAACAAATTTTACAAACAAACCAAGGGTTTCCCAATGGGCTCACCAATATCTGGCACATTATGTAACCTATTTCTAAACTACTTTGAAAACAATTTGTTAATTAAACTAAAAAAACCAAATTTTGAATACTTCAGGTATGTAGATGACATACTTATAATATGGTTTGGCACTATTAGACAATTTAACTTATTCTTTGAAAACTTAAATAAAAGCTCCACTGATTTAAAATTTAAAAAAGAATTAGAAACAAATGGTGAGTTGAAGTTTTTAGACATCAAGTTAATAAAAAATAAAAACAAAATTGTAATGGAGCACTACAGAAAAGAATTTCAAAGTGATCATGTATTAAATTACCAATCAGGCCATAAAGCTCATATAAAAAAGAATATTGTTGAAAATTGGTTAAGAAGATTAGATTGTAACACCAGTCTTGAAAATGTGTTTAAAGAAAAAATTCATGATATGACTACGCTCCTTAAGAAAAACAATTATCCAGAAAAATTTATCAATGACCAAATTAAATCTTATAATACTTTCAAAATTAAAGAAATTAACAAATTTGAAAATAGAATTTATATCCCTTACCTTAATAACAACAGCTTTTGGTTACAAACTTTATGTAAAGCTTACAACATAAACATTGGATTTAGATATAATAATAAAATTAAAAATTTGCTATGTAAAAAAGTTTATCAACATGATTATAAGAAAGAAATGGGTTTAATATATAAAATCACTTGCCAAACTTGCCAAAATTTTTACGTGGGAGAAACCAAAAGAACCCTAGCGGAGCGAGTGTCCGAGCACTGTAGGGCCTTGAAAAATAAAAACAAAGACATCTCAGACGTAGCATATCATTGCATAACGAAAAGCCACGTTATGGACACAAATGTCCAAATTTTATATAAAGAAACCCAATTAGGCTTAAGAAAAATATTGGAAAGTTGTGTTATTAGAAACTCTAAAGAAAAAAATTTTAATAGGTATAAAGGAGCTATAGTAAATTTTAATACCATTGTACTTATTAGAGATTACTTAAAATTTGATAACCGTAAAACAGCCAATATTAAGGAATTAAATTATTAACAATATTTTGAAAGATTACAATTTATAAGTCAGATTGTAAACAACAATTAAATTTGTTGTATCACCATGCTTTTATTTATTTATTTTTTGTAACAATAAAATTAGTTAATAGTCACTTTGAGATGTTTAAGCATATTGTATCAACAATTAATTTTATTAATAGTTCATGTTTTTAAACCAATGCTGCCAAGCTTATTCTTAATTCTGTTATACCTATATTATTGACTTGAAAAAAGGAATATGTACAGTTCCTGAAAATTTGTCTCCCTTATTAGTATTTTAATAAATATTTTAATACTAATGCAATGTATGGAAGAGTGTGTTTCTATGTATTTAAGTTACTTTTCTTTACTTTCAGCCTGAGATATTATTTACTTTCAGGTTTACTTTTCTCTTAGCTTGCATTAACTGCAATTTCAATTTTAAACTGTATAAATAGTTATTTATTGTCTGCATGTATTAGTGGTCATATATATTAAAATGCAAATTTTGCTTTAAAATGACAGTAATTTATTATGATAGTAAGCTTGGCTCTGCATCGTTTGGAGTTGCACGAAATTTTGGCTTCTGAAACTGATGCTGCAGATTGATACAGAAAATTCTGCTACTGGGGACAGCGTCACGGGGTAGGCACTTGATGTCAAGTGGGCTGAGGTGGACGTGGATGAGCCGAACCTGTAGCAAACCCCATGCCTGTGATTCACAGTTTGGAGGAATGGGTGAAGTCCCCATGGGAAAATACAGTAGTATCTGGATTATCCGAAACTCTTTTAACCGGAATCTCATTTAACAGACGTCGGTTTCCTTAAGTTTTTTTTTTGGTAAATAAACAATATCACTTCAAGGTCATCTTCGGCGGCAGCTATTCCTACTGCAGGCAGTGCCGACATGCCGATATCTTATCTCTTTCTACCCCCATCGCCCCCTCCTGTCGGAAATTCCATTCGTCTCCAAGACCATCTGCCTTCTGCTTTTCTATTGGCTAATTTCTGTCCGATTCAGAAGCATTGACTTTACCGAAATGTAGAACATTCATCTACACCATGGAGCCCACTAAACGAAAACGCAATAGCGATGACGACAACAGCTAAAGTGATAAAGATGAGGTGGTCGAAACTTCGAAAATAAGCAACTCCGATGCTTTTGAATGTTTTGCTAAAGGACTGATGTGGTTGGAGCAACAGACTGACTCTGATTCTACAGAACTTTTGCTACAGAAACAACTTCTGGACAGAGCGGCTAAACGAATCAGTCATGATTACGGCAGAGTAAACTTCCGTTTAAGCCAATGTAAAGTATGTATCGTATGTCATATAAACATTTACATTGCATTTTCTGACTTGTGTGACATCTAATTGAATAAATTTATTGTTTATAATTATAGTAATATAATTAAAAACATCACATTTAGTTATTTTGTACTTGTGTACATATTTAAAACCAGTGTTAAATTTTTTGCGGTCTCCTGACGGCAATTTTTAAGTGCTCTCTTTTTTCCGGAATTTTCGATTTACCGACGGAGGTCCGGTCCCGACCACTTCGGTTAATCGAAGTTCTACTGTATTAAATAAACAATTACCTTTACAATCTTAGTGGATTTTAATTGTCGAAGTAATCCATCACATTTATAACTTTTAGAAAATGACGTCATTTTGCGAGAGAAAGGGGGGGGGGGGGTTGTTGGATTATTATGGGGGGGGGGTTGGGGGGGGGGGGGGATAAAAAATCGGCAAAAATCGATGACGTAATGTATGGACAGCCCCTTATCTTGAGAACTTTCACTAGATTTCAACTATGACAGCATTATTTTAAGGATCGCATTTTTATTTCGTTGGTATTAATTTGCTTCTTTCTGTTATTATTTTACCTTTGTACTATATTTATATTTTTTTGTAATTTTTTAAAATCATTTGTTGACATGATGTTATAAAAAGACGAAAATTATACATCAGCAAAGAATTATTATAGCTTTTACATTATTAGAATTTTCTTCTTACCCGCCATACGACTTTCATCCCAACATCCATGTCACTATTCTCTAAGAGCTCTCCTAATGCTTCGCAATTGACATTAATTTCCTTTTCCAATAGATCTAGTGCTTCTTCATCATCACCATCATCATCACTGCCTAGGCAGCGAAATTCCAGCATTGAATTACTGTATTCGCATAGTGCCATCAGATCTTCGCGCTCTAATTCTGAATCCATGTTTAATTATCTAAAAAAAAAGGAATAAAGAGAATAATTAATAAAGAATTACAGAAAAATCATTGTTCATATTTTCATTTTACAATTATCGTTTTTGTAGTGTTCTCAACATCTTTTATTTTTCTTATTGGATTAGAAAAAATATACTACGATTCAACAAATTTTCTTTTGTATAATGAAATAAAAAAAAAATTAAGATTTTATTTTTTCCCCCTTTATTTCTGATATTGCCCTTCAGTTTCCTGTAAGGGCAAGGCCTCCAAATTCTTTTGAATCCGATTAATAGAGATATTAACATTTCGTGAATGGACTGTCCCATTAATATGTGAAAGGAGTAATGAAGAACAGTACAATTATTTGGCAATTTATAAGGGGCGTTCAAAAAGAAACGAGCCGGAGTGTGTAATGGGCAAACCGGTGACAGAAGGATAATATCGTTGCATGTGTAACCAAGATTGGTTCCGACACGAGTGAGTGCGAAGTTCACAGCCCGCCGCTAGAGGGTCACGGGTGCAAGTCAGGTGACTAAAAGCTAGCAGAAGCATGCGTCAATCGTCCAACGAGGTAATTCACGTTGTAAGCAGTGAAACAGTGCAATGGAGGCGTCTAAAGAGCAAAGAGGTGTTGTTCGTTTTCTGACAGCAGAAGGAGTAGGGGGAACGGACATTCATCGAAGAATGTCACAAGTGTACGGTGAACACTGCATGTCCCTTCACTGCATAGGCTTCACTGCTTAGGCTTCACTGCATGTCGGACGACGACGTTGTGAACTGGTTTTTTTGAAATTCACAACGCAGCCCCGGGAATTTTACGAGACAGCCATTCATCGCCTTGTATCGCAGTGGGACAAGTGCCTCAACAGCCAGGGCCAATACTCCTGACATACAGGTACTGGTTTCTGTTCCTCGGCTTCCGGCTCGTTTCTTTTTGAACGCCCCTCATACTAAAAAACTAACTAAGAAGAAAAGAATGTAAACCACTGGAAAAATGCTTTGTGTTTCAGTGGTTATTACAGAAACGCAGCTGTTACAGTTTTAATGAAGCCTTTGTAAATCATTCTTTTACATCTTATCAAAAGCATGTTGACTTACGTATACTGATTATTATTACTCTTTCATTTATAGAAACTTTCTTTCTTTATCTGATAAAGAAGTTAAAAGAACTTAAAGCTTAATTTTCTTACTATAAAATTACTATAAAATTTCATTATGATTTTCCTTTCTCTTTTTAAAAAAAGATCAAGAAAATTGAGAGACTGTATTTTCTTTTAAAGTACGACCAGTAAACACTTGATGGGAGCGAGGGGGAACATTCTCTTGGAAAGGGACACAGGCTTAGCCATTAAAAAAAAAACGAATAAAGTGGATATTACTAATTCAAGATTATCCGAGGTTCGGTTCTCATGTGGGTTTCGTGATGGTGGACGATCCGCGCTGGGCTGGTTTTCTCGGGGTTCTCCCGTTTCCCCCGCATTTCTCACACCATTCTTTCTCAGTCTTTCTCTCAGTCTATCCTTATTTCCGTGGGATATCACAATAGATCAATGGTCATGGTGCTCGGCTTCCCTGCCACACACACACACCACATCATATAACATAACAATGCAAGATTATCACGGATTTTTATATCTTTCCTACCCCTCCCTCCGAGCTAATCGCTTTCTCCATCAGCTGTATACTTAGAATCGAGCGAAGAGCCTTGCGCTCGCTTATCACTTGGTTAACATTCAGTCAATTTAGGCGGCTTCGAATTTTTCAAAGTCGATTTTCTCGAAATTGTCTGGATATGTGGCCTAATGGCTTTGGGAATTTGATATTCGAAGGATGACCTTCACATATAAGTATGAACAAAATCCACGATCCAACTACCTGACAGTCTCCTTGTAAGTTATATAAAGGTAGTCTAAAAATTATTCTATTTTCTAGCTTCAGTATTTGATATCACATTGTCCTAAGGTTAATTATTGACATAAAAAGAGACAGAAAGTAATTATTAATGCAAAGATGGGAAAAAAATCAGGGGAAAATGGGAAAAGTTTGACTTTCAGTTAATTCATTAACCTCGAATGTGCTAAGAAATAATCTAGTATACAAAACTTTAATATCTAAATATCACAAGTGGCTGGTTTTCTTTATTTAGTTACTTTTGTCCATCACAAAACAGTCCTCAAATGCCAAAAAGATTCGGACTGAAGTCATTTGCAATGAAAATTTTATTGTGTTGATGAAGCGAATGTGGCTTGATTAATCGAAATATTAAATTTTCATTAATCATCAGGTTTAGACTGAAAACACATTTTAAAAACAGTATCATGTATAAAATATTTCTTACCTAAACTATGTCTCGTTGAGTGACTTCAATTGTAAGCTGGGAAATAACAGCTTTTACTTCAGACTGATTATAGTTAAGGAACTAAAGTTTTATCAACATCCGTACAGGGGGCCCAGCAGTTTTCATTTCCTGACAATTATGCGTCATGAAGACAAACAAAATCATTCAGTCTAGAGTTAAATAGTCGGTAGTGTGTTTGTTTTACCTTTTTCTGCAGGAATTGGAAGATATGATATAAAATGTTTAGCCATTAATATTAAACTTAAAATAACAGATGTAAGCGAGATTTAAATAAAAGAGACAAGGATTGTACAAAGTTAGTTACTTCACAATATTATGTTCTCCCATGTTTAATTTTCAGGAAATAAACAAAGGACAGTCCTCTGAACAAAAATCATAACATTCCAGGCTTGAAAACAGTTTACATGTACTTTTCCCTACGTGGCATTAACTTCTTTCATTTTTAATCCCAGAATCTTTTCACACGTCTTCAAAATATCGGTTGCTATGACTTACAATCCCCGCGGTGAATAAAGATCCTCCCAGAATGCAAAGCAGGTTATAGATTGTCCTTTCCTGGGCGACCGCTAACATTGAAACAGAAGAGAAGCGACCTCTTCTCTTTCAATGTTAGCGGTCGGCCAGGAAAGCTCAATCTATAAGCTGCATTGCATTCTGGGAGGATCTTTATTCACCTCGGGGACTTCAAAGTAAAATCATATTTTCCCAAGGCTTAAAAGGTTCGTCTAAATTCAGTGTTTTTATTCTTACTGTCAAACTAAGATTGTACATTGGACTGACATAAATTGGTTATTTTGTATCAAAAGCGAATGTAGGGTAGAGTTAACAGAGTGGAATAGCCCTCTCTAGCTTCTCCATTAGCTCTTTATAATGAATTGAATGATGATTTTTTTTTTCTCTATTTAATTTTTCTGTTTTTCTCCAATTATGTACCCTATGCCAAATAATTTCTTTTCTCTGTATTTGTCTGCAAAAAAACTTCCAAAGCAGGTTTTCTTTTTATCTGTTTCTTTTTCTGTTTGCTATCCTGTGCCCAACAAAACTGAGGATCCCTTTTTCGTTTTGGTATCTAACAGGTTGGAAAGAAGGTGAAGAAAGTTGAATTTTACTAAGTTATTCTAGAACTTCTATGCTTTGCCTTTCAAAAAGAAATGTACAAATTGAAGCAAGCAGATGTGATCTGTAAAGGAAAATGCGGGAAATGTTATACTGGAATAAGAAAAAAACAGTGCTTATTGCAGTTACTCACAAAAGAATTGGCGGGATAATTTAGGCTCAAATTTTAACAAATTGGCGATAAAAATAAACTCTAGATCATATTTGCGAAATTTATCTAAAAATGAAGCTGCAAGAGGAGAAGAAGTGACTTTGTCTGTAAAAACGTTTTGAGATCTAAAGACCTGATTTAAAATCATTGTCCTCTAACTACCATCAAGAAAATTTGATGAGTACTATTTTGAACAAAGTAGTTCTATATGAAAATTAGTTTTTACAATATGTTTTAACGTAGGCATACCAGAAAAAAAAAATAATTTCAAAAGATCATTTAAAACGAATTCCCCCAATTACAAGAGACAAACTGGTCTTATAAAAATTTGTGGAGATTTTTGTGGTATTCCTGCAGTTATACAGTCTGTAGAGTTAAAAAAAATGTAGGTCTACTAGTTGAGATTCACACATCGATTCTTCATAATTCAACCATATTGACAAACATGTATCTTAATAATAAATTAAAAAGCTTAAAGAAATAGAAATTTTCAATGAAAAAAAGTAACTGAAAACATGAATGTAAAGAATCTGTGCCATTACACTCCGCAGCATAGCAACGAAGAATGACATATTTTTTAGAATATGTGAATTATGAAACAATATATAATAATTACAATATGGTAATGAAAGGTAAACACCTTTTATTACTTTATAAGTCATCCCCACTTCAATTTTCGTTCTCATACATTTCTTTTTTAGTTTGTGTGTGTTTTAGTTTTGAAATTAAGATGTACTCTTAGACCATATTGTTTGACTTTAGCAAAGTTTTTAACTGAATATTATAATACAAGATGGTCCAAAACAAACAGTACTGAAACACGGTGCCACACTCCAGCGAAATGCGTCAGAACCATGACTCCGCGCGAACATAATATGCTGTGGAACATTCCATTGCCGTTGCGTGTTACTGGACATCTGATAATGCTGCTGATAACAAAGGAAAAGGTGTTTATTGTGGAGCAATATAATCGCTCATACGGATTAGGCCGAAATAACCGTCCTAGTATACAACGAGTGAAGGTGTTGTTTGCGCAGCAGTTCACCAAACCTGCATCCAGCAACAGCGTCATCCTATCAATTAATAGCTTTAGACGAACCGGTAGTGTATTGACGCAGCGCCGAGGATGTTCTGTACAGGGCGTCCCAGGACTTTAACAAGCAATGACAATCAAGAGTGTGTTCTGAATCAAGTGTTGCTTTCAAGAGTGTGTACTGAATCAAGTGTTGCTTTCAAGAGTGTGTACTGAATCAAGTGTTGCTTTCGCCACTGTGTAGTCAACGGAAAACAGCCTTGAAGCTTGGCATGTCACGAACGTGAGAACTGAGCGTTCTCCTACGGAGCGTTCTCCTACATTTGGGGAATGCTTAAGGAACGTGTCTTCCGTGCATCACACCGATATCGCCGACCTCACAGAGGAGGTTCTTCGTGTCTTCCGCGAAATGCAGCAGCCACTGTTTCGGGATATGCTACAAAATTTAGTGAACCGCTACGAACTCTGTGTTGTTATAGAGGAGTCCCACTTGGAACATGTCATTTGCAGACATCAAATTCTGTAACTTCACTGGCGGAACTGAAACTATGACGTTCGTGTTTCAGTACTGTTGTTTTGGGCCATCCTGTAGATAACATACAAGTAGCTCACGCTTTACTCCGATGTTACAGTAAATTGAATCGACGTAATGAACCCATTATATAGTGTAAACAGAGGGATGCGTTCCATGCATCCAAAAATATATTGTTTTTATTTAATTATGCTAATGTAATCATGCTAATATAAGTTTTTGCGACTAAAATTATTGTAAAATATTTAGGCTACGTACTTTCATAGGCCTACTAAACTAACAAAGTAATAAGTAATAAATAAATAATAACTTAATTATTACATGGATATAGTGTAAAGTGTGTTATGGATACTCCTTTTACCATACGTGGGCACGTTTATTTTTAAAAACTTTAATCAATGTTAATTGTAATACGTATTTATCACAGCATTCACAGGCAATCAACGGGGGATGACTAAGAGAAACAAAAGTGAGGAATCACGTGGACCTAGTGGATGGAGCCGCTAAGTACAGGTGTTAAAGTTGCCTGTATTCAGAGGCCCAAACAACGTAGGAATAGGGTATTTTCAGGGGGCAAGGCCCTTCCCCCCCCCCCCCCTGTTTGAGATATTTGCCATTGTTTTCATTGGATTTCCGATTATTAGCTTAATGTTAGAAACGCAACTATCTCATTTCAGTTGTCAGCTAAAGATTGACGCTTATCGCTCGGACTCTTTCTGAAGGTTGTCGGTTCGAATCCGCATATCTACTTTTGTTTTCTTATTCTTTAAGAAACGATTTCTTTATTTTCCCCAACTTTTTTTTTAATTTTTCCTTACGTTAATGTACTTCCGTTTTTTTATTATTATGGATCGCTCTTAAATATAGCACACAATTATATTCACGTTTTTTTTAATTCAGATCAATGAAACAAAAGATTTATAAAATTACAACTTAAGACATGTTTATTTAACAGTTTTACAATACGTGTTGTATACAAAGCATTTCAATACTTTTTTTTTTTATTTTTTTACAAACTGTTTTTTTTTTTTTTAATTAATTTGAAATTTCTGTAAATTAAAGTACATCAACAAACACTGCCAACATGATCCTGCATGCTGGAAATTTACATAATTGTATGAAAAGTTAGCGAAAGTAACATTACAGTGAACTATTTCTATGGTTAGAATTTCATAGGAAAGATTTCCCAAAAAGCCAACAGCAGAATGGTACATGTACACTTACGAAAAACATTCATTTTTTTTTTCAAATATATATATATATATATATGCACATTTCTTTTCCAAATGGTCTGAAGAAATGAAAAGTCATTCATAAACGATTTTTTTTTTCTTAGCTGTAGGGTACTGAGAACCTGTAATGTAATGTTGGTTTTACTTGTTTCCTTTTTTTCTGTGATGTCTAAGATAACATTTAAGTATATCATCAGAAGCATGAATCATCAGTTAAAAGGAGCCATTGCTGGTAAGAATCAAGTTTTATCTTAAAATAGAATGAAATACATCTAATATTAGTGGACTTCAAATTTTCTAATGCATTTCAGTTCGAAATGATTTAAGTCAATTCGGAAAAATTCGTATGAAATGGTGTTGTACCAATAAATATTCAGCTAAAGGGAAACTCTGCTATGGAATTCTTTTACAGAGAAAGCCGTAAATCATAAATGCGTATACATAAACCCCTTATGCAACCCCTAAACCCCAAAGATCCCATCTACATCCCACAATAAATTAACAAAAGCACAGAACAGTTTGTAAGTTATATTTTAAATAAATAAATTATTAACATAAATAGACACTTCTTGTATAATACAAATGTTCAAAGTTTCAGTTCAACTTCAAAATTCTTTTTTTTCTAATAAATAAATCAACTCCGGAGCTAATAAATTACAGGAAAACATAAAAATATCTAAACATCTTTCATTTTTAATTGAAATATGTTGATATCAGAAATTCGATTGTCAATTGAGACAAAGAATCCTGAAGTAAATTCCGTGATATTCGATTTGAGAATCTGAACAGTAACTACTGTCCGCAATCATTTGATCCTCAGAAGTATGTGCTCGAATTCCTTAACAAAAATGGCTGGAAAGAGTCAGTTTTTTAAGTCTAAGTTACATCCAGTGGCATGATCCCAATACTCATATTTATACTGTTATATTCTTAATTATTATCGCTATAATTTAGATATCAAAACTTTGCTGATACTTAGGCTATATTATCTTAAATATTCAAACATAATAAGCAATCAATTACTAATAATGATATAAAACCATGTTGTTAACAGTTGTATAACAACAAATTATAAGTTGTATATATTCCCAAGAGTTTTCTGATATTATTACCAAATTCTTTATTATATTTTACGAAGAGTTTTTCCATGTATATTATGCCTGATGAAGCAGTTAAAAGTAATAAACTGCGAAATATAGCGTTGATAGGAAGAGGATGTGTCTTATATCATTATTAGTAACTTACATTATCTTTTTTTTATTTCATTCATTGTTGGAAAAACTACTAAACTAGAGCTTAAAAAAATTAAAGAAATCTTTAATGATGGAAAAAGTTTATCTTAAGATAAAATTTCTATCTGTAAAATGTAATTTTAAATTTCTATAATTTTGTTGCATTTCGAAAGCGAATCCGTCACTTGTATTGACAGACCGAATTTCTGAAATTCAATTTACTAATATTATGTGTTACGTTTTATGTAAGACTATTGAAGCAGTACAAGAACTCTAAGGGCATTTAGATCAATCATGTTCCTTTATCGCAGTTAATTTTCAAATCTGATCGAGAATACGTTTAACTTTTCACTGGGACAAAAAAATGTTTTGATGTTTCACTCTGACTTTATTTGAAAATCATAAATATCAACGTATGTTTATCTAAATTACAGCCAATATTTCGAACTTTTCATTGACTGTGCAGGTGTAAATAAACGTATAAAAAAGTGCTTGGTAATCAATAAAAACGATAAAACATTTAGAAGACAGCTTTTCAAAAAAAAAATGCAATAATTATGAAATCAAAAAATGTTACCAATAATTTTTTGTACTTCTTTTTCTGCTTTTCTTTAAAGCAATTATAGATAAGTATGATTACATCTTCTTAAAGTATTAAGTACAATTTACATGTTATAATTGTCAGATTTTTCCTTCTTTTTAAACAGAAAGCGAAGAGTGAAAGTTAAACCTGAAGTTCAGATGGCATTAAGTATGGCCTTAGAATACTTGAAAATTGAAATAAATAAATCTTTTCTTCTTTGCACACTGAGTTTTTTAGAAACTTTCTGTTTCAAGTCATCACTCTCTTAAGTCAATTTCAAACTAACACAGGAAAATCCGCTATTTCAATTATAGTTTTCTTAATTAAAAAGTTTTAGTTCACTAAACCCTGGATTATATTCTTTAAACTTTCTAATTCCTTGGAACTTCATCTTGAAATCTTAATCACAAATTTTTGAATAATTAAGAGAGTTTGAGTTAACAGGATTTTGGTAATGGAAGACAGCAGCGCTCTCTTTTGGGGAAATTAAGCAACATATTCTTATTTTTGAATGATTGAACTTCGCCAAGCAAAGGATGTAAAACAACTTGAGATCACAGTTATCGAATTTCAAATAACATTTAATGTATTTACGTCTTTAAAGGAAGTCCAGCGTTTATTTTCTAACCTCACATGGAGGTCCGTCCATTGGCCAGTTGCATCCTGTAATGCCATCATCATACACAAGTTTCACGGGACATTCAAAGAAATGCAGAGTAAATTTCTCGATCCACTTGTCCCAGTAGCATTCATAGAAGACGCTGCAATCGTCAGGTGATCGGAATAGGCCCGCCCGATTGCAAGCAATAGGACCTACATAGGTGGCATTGCGCCCGTCAGCATGGGCGAAGTTTCTACCCCTGGAAGTGGAAGGATCTCTGCCTGTACCTTTCAGGGTCAAATGTCCCACAACGGATTCGGATGATCGGCCCCTTGCATCACCACCATTGGAAACGAACTGACTACTTTGAGTAAATGACTGCTTGGAGGACTGGAAAGAGGAGGATTTACTGGTCACTTGATTGTTTTGAGAACTGTGTCCTCTGGCACTGTGACCTGTAGACTCCTTGTTCTCAGAAATCTGGCTTACACTGGACCCTGAATTAGAAGATTTAGAACTCTGAAGATTTACATTTTCATGATCACTTAAACCTCCATGACTATGACCAAAATCTACAAATCTATCATTTGATCCTGTTTGACTGCTTTGTTGAAAGTTTGTTGCTCTATTTGTTAAATCTTTCAAACTACTCTGGCGGAAATTTGCCCCTTTCTGATTGTGGCCATTTACAGAACGTCCAAATTGGCTGTCTTGCGTGAGTTCTCTGGATGAGCTTGAACTGTGACTACTTTGACTATTACGACTGCTGTGGACGACTTTTGCATCAGTATTTAAACTGCCCTGATTATTTACTGCAGAACCAAAAGTTGCATCAACAGCTCGATTTGATGTTGCTTGCTGATTATTTTGACTAGTTTGGCCAAACCTAGAAGAGCTTTGTGTATTACCATTTTGGGCTTGAGCAAAGTCCACTGCTCTATTTGATGAAGAGGTTCCACCCAAACTATTACGATTACTTTGGCCAAATCTTACATCTGCATTCAAGAAAGAGTTATTATCTTGTTGACTTTGTTCAGAATTCTTGATTACATTTTTTGCTCGATTTGATGATTCTCGATTACCAGTTTCACTATTTTGGTTGAAATCCAAAGAACCGTCATCACTGTTATGTCCAAAATCCTCTCCTCTATTCGAAGAAGAGCTTCCACCAAAATTATTGAGCCTGCCTTGGCCAAATCTTGCAGCAGTGTTACCAGTATATGTATTACCACTGTAATAATGTCCAGAACCCTTGAATGCATGTGTGGCTCGATTTGATGTTCCACGATGACTATTTTGATTTAAATCTGAATGGTTTTCATCAAGGCTGTGCCCGAATTCCGCACCTCTGTTTGAAGAAGAGCTTTCACCAAGATTATTCTGAGAACCAGAGTTGAATCTATTAGCTGCATTCAACAATTGAGGCTGATTTGATGAGAATCCTGACTGACCCTTTTTATGTTTATTGTTGTCTGATACTAAGCCCTGTTGGTATACTTGGGCATTTTGAATTTCATGCTCATCACGGAACTTTTTACCAGATGAAGATGATGTGCTACTGAAGGAACTGCTATCCTCTACAGTATTACCCTTGTCCGTTGATGGTAACGTGAACTCGGTATCAATAGCAGTTGCAGGATATGTAGGTCCATATTCAACTTCATAGGCTTGTGTTGTCTCATAAGGCAGTGTCTCGTATTGAGGAGGAATATCTGTTTTGGTGAATATTGGTGGTTGGGAATCTGTGGAATAAAACGGTATCTCTGAGTTGGTGGTAGGCACGGGACCTTGCGGGGTTACCACATCTTGAACCCCATTAGAACCCATTGGATTTACAACAATGGCAGCTGCAGATGATCTCCCAGATCCAGATGCTGATGCAGAGGCACTGGCAGATGAGTAAGAAGAAGATGCTTGATTTGAGTTGGAGCCAGCACGAAACGATGCTTGTGAAGATGGTTGTTGCCCACCATAAAAGATATTAGTGACGTAATTAATAACGTTTCTTAGTGTTGTAGTAATAGGATTGGTCGTTGATACACCAAAGCCCTCTTCACCATAATTGCCGCTCGAGCTGCTTTCATCAAATAGTGATGTTTGTGTTGATACAATTAGTTTCATTCCATTTCCGTTGTGTGTGTTAACTGAAGTATGAACATTCTTATTATTTTCAGTATTTTCCAGAGAATGCTGATTTCTTTCACCATAGACAGCTGCTATATTCTGTTCTGTGCTAAATGGTGCTCGAAAACGTGTTTGATCAGCACTTCCTCCTGAATTAACACCAGTTAGACTTGCACTGGCACTGCTCATACCTCCGTAGACTGCTGCACTTGCACTTCCACCATTATTTCCAAAGGCAACAGCAGATGCATAACCGCCTCTACCATCATTCGATGCAGAAGCAGAGGATCCTGTCATTGTATTGTGGAGTTGGGTAAAGTCATTTCCGGATGAAAATGAATTCTGGGAAACATCATTATTATAGAAACCAGAACCTACAATCGAGGTCCCAATCTGATAAGCATTTTCAGGAGGTAAGAGGGGTAATGCATGACCTGGACGTGGTCTTAAAGAGTTAGACTGGCCCTGTGAGAAGAGATCTCTAATCAAAATGGCTCCATACGGACCACCTTGTCCATTCACACTTAGATCCTTATGACAATTAGAAACGCCAACAACTCGACCTGGAATGTAGCCAGGTGGTAGATCGCTTAAAGCATGAGGTTCTCTAGGAAGATTGTTTGGATATACTGGGAAATAAGTGACACCAGTCAGGGTTGGGAATTGAGTAGTAGATAACACTGGTCCTTGGGTAGGGTGATAGGGACCTAAAGGTCTACCAACAGGAATAGTGGGTTCCTGCCCACTGGGTGTATGAGGTAAAAGGCCACTATTTGGAGTTTTTGAACCTTTTGCTTTATCTGTCCCAGAAGGGCCTTCCAATCCATCAGCGCTATGAGGTTCTTTTCCACTTGAAACCTGAGGTCCTATTCCTCCATTTGGACCAAAAGGTCCTATACCACCAATTGGTCCACTTGGTCCCGAAGATACGCCATTACCTTGTAAACCATTCGGAAATCTGTTTCCGTTTCCAGCTGGTTCTTTATTACTATTAGATTCATTTGGACTAGTGGGATTTGTTGATCCTCCATCTCCATGTCCATGAGGTCTCCTATTACCACTAGATCCTGTTGGATTTGTTGGTCCTCTGCCTGCATTTGCAGAAGGTTCCCTGTTACCATGTGGTCCAGTTGGTCCAGTAAGTCCTAATCCACCTGGCCTGGCATCTCCAGGTCTAATTCCACCAATCGGTCTCGATGATCCAGTAGGTCCTATACCTCCAAATGGTCCTGAAGGCCCTGTACCACCAATTGGTCCATTAGGTCCTACTCCTCCAAATGGTCCTGAAGGACCTGTACCACCAATTGGTCCATCAGGTCCTACTCCTCCAAATGGTCCTGAAGGACCTGTACCACCAATTGGTCCGTTAGGTCCTACTCCTCCAAATGGTCCTGAAGGACCTGTACCACCAATTGGTCCATCAGGTCCTACTCCTCCAAATGGTCCTGAAGGACCTGTAGCACCAATTGGTCCATTTGGTCCTATGCCTCCATTTGGCTCTATTCCACCAAGAGGTCCAATATTCCCAGTAGGTCCTGACCCATCGATTGGTCCATTAGAACCAATATTTCCATTTGGCCCTAATTCGCCAGTAGGCTGTTCTCCACCAGTTGGTCCCAACGGACCAATACCTTCATTTGGTCCCTCTATTCCTCCGATTGGTCCAATACCTCCAGAAGGACCTGTTCCACCAACTGGTCCATTTGGTCCGATACCTCCGTTTGGTCCTATTCCACCAACTGGTCCGATGCCTCCATTTGATACTGTTCCACCAACTGGTCCGATGCCTCCATTTGGTCCTGTTCCACCAATTGGTCCGATGCCTCCATTTGGTCCTATTCCACCAACTGGTCC
>JAFIDM010002131.1:60955228-61017293 GCA_023159025.1 Thereuonema tuberculata
CCCAGCACAGACTAACAACAAACAAATTGCCTTTTTCTGATTCATTTCTCGGGAGAGGCAGGTCAGGTCTGAAGAGCCAGTAGAATGGCGAAACAGCTGTCACCTGATCCTCCCCGATAAATGAATCAGAAAAAGGCAATTTGTTTGTTGTTAGTCTGTGCTGGGCTCCTAATACATTTTTGAAGATAAAAGTTAAAAGTTTAAAAGATCTATTCATGTATGACATTTAATATTTCAATCAGTTTCTCCTGCACAAACAGCTCTGCTTTTGTTGATCTGCAACTTTTTTTTCAAATACAAATATGAGGCAATTTTTTGTTTACAAACATTCGTTCTTCATGGGAAAAGATGATATATGTATATGACAGGCGCAGTAATCTTCAGTAATCTTCCTTCAAACATTTTTGGAAGTAGAACAATTTAGGTTTTTGGTCTGTTACAAATCAAGAATTTTAACTCGATGCGTTTAGCTAGTCGTAATGAAGCAGCAAGTTCGTCGTAGTTTGTTGTTCTGCCTAAAACTAGCCAAGCAATGAGCAGCGAACAGATGGCGCCAAAAGTGGCCACTAATAAATTTCGGTGGCCACCAATAAACTAGAAAGGATTATCATGAGATAAGAACATGCCAAATTTATAGATTGAAAATTATTCTTCACCTTCGGATACAGTTTCGCCTTGATGTTACCTTAAGCTTTAGCAATTGGGAAGTTGCTAAAAGCACGTTAACAAATTGAAATTATTGTAGCAACACGTTCAGTTTGCCATAACAATCCATCCAGTTTTCCTTTTGCTTCATTCACAATGACTTATTGTTATGCTTTCGAAGAAAAGGCAGCGCCATAGCCTTGGGTTTGTTTTCATCTGGGGAAGGTCAATGTCAAAAACATGGCGTCATTTGTTTAAAATGCTCTTGTGATGTATGCGTTATATCATAACACTTCTGTAATTCCATCACGTCTTCAGAATTTTTTGTGTTAATCCCCTTAGAAATAAATTCCACCAAGAATGAAGACAAAATAAAAAAAACAACTAGCAAAGATCAACACAAGTAAGTAAGTAAAAAATCAATCCAGCTTTTGAACCACTGTGTTAAAATAGCCTATATAATAAAGTTTAAGTGAAACGAATGAAGGCTTAACTGAGAATAATATGGAAAGATTAATGCAAAACTTTTATCATTTCGTGATCTAAAATGTTTTGCTGGAAAATGGTAGAAAAAAAGATGTGAAAAAGACCTTTAATCAGCAAAAGTGAATATGGTAACGTTATTATTAATGAAAAGCAAAATTAAGCAGGGAAGAAATAATATGTAATAAGTAAATTTTGTATTTTGATTTGTGTATTAATTGCTTTACCTCTTCCTATTATATTTCTTCAAAAGCTATCACGTGAGTTCTGCGTGGTCTGGGGCCACGAATTGTAGGGAATAATAAATAAAAATCAAGTATCAATCCTCCATTTTAGAGAAGAGTAGAAAAAATGAAAAACATTCTTCTAAATCGAAATCTTGACCTTGCATTTGCCAGACAAGTAATTGGACAGAATCGTTCAAATTGACTCCGCTATGGTTTGACAACTTGAAAATTTCAAAAAAGTGGTAAAAAGATGAGGAAGTTATTGATGCTCTATTTCTAACAACCACAATTTGAAGATTTCTAATTAATAGATTTTCATTTTTCAATAATGGAATACCATAAATTATCAAATTTATTCTATGTAATAGTATAGTTACACTTGATTCCCATTAATAGTCGCAAAAACCGATATCCGAATATCCGATATTATTCTATATCCGACCCTCCACGTTAAACGTAAAGCATGAATATAATAATTTTTGTATTAGTTTGTTTTGCCTTAGTCTAAGAACTAAGAAAAGCCACAAATACATTCTGAAAAACTGAAATTTATTCACTGAATAATTCACCAACATCGTTGTCGTATTATTCATTTCTTTTCAATGCTTAACAATTATTCGATCTGAATTGATTAAACGTTGGTCTGAGTGTAAGGAAGTCTGAATTCATTTGCGACGTCCTTAATTTTAAAACCACTAACGGAGATGAAAATAAAGATAGGAATTATTAACATCTGTTATCACAGGCAACTATATTTTATAAGCTGTAGAAATTAAATTAAAATTAAAATTCCAATCGTCCTCAAAAGTCTACAAAAAAGGATTTGAAAAGGATTATGATAATCTAAGATTGGCTTCATAAGGATCAGCAATAAAAAATGAAATTAAAAAAATTAATGCACTTACTTTTATTAGCCTGACGAATCCTTCCTTATGCTTTGGGGAGGTAGGTTCCCAGTCGATCTCAATCCCTTCTAATCCTTGTGTCTTTACAAAAGACGAAATGGCTTTGGCTAATCCGACTCCCTGCTCTTCTTCGGTCACTGATTTGATGAAGACAGAATCTTTGCCATTTCCATACAAAGATGCCAATATCTTAAGATTTGGATTGACCGCCTTCAGAATCTTCGTAAACTGAAGACCCTCTACAAAATGAGATATTAAACATCAGCACATAACAGGGATCTAAGTGATGATGGTTATATTAGACATCGCTTCAATATAATTTGGTATGCAGCTGTTTAAGACTATTCTAAAATATTAAAGAATGGAGTTTCTTATTTAATAATCACAGAAATGGAGAAATTAATAAGGAAAGTCGATTCCAGAAGGTTTAATAGGCCAGGTTATCTTGTAGTTATGGAGTGGGTGTTTTGATGAGTAACACTGAGTCAGACAATGCTAACTTGTCTTCAGAGATTAAGATTTTACAAGTTACTGTTTTTGGTAGTGAATTTTCATCAGAAATATAACAAGAATGTAACTAATAAAGTACTGATCATAAAATATGCTCACATAAGTTTTTAGAGAAATTTCTTTTTTTTTATTATTACTTCATTTTATTATCTTCTTTAAAAACTGAATAATCATCTGCTGAAGTGAATATATTATAAAATTGGAAAAATAATAGTTTAATGTATAACGCTTTTTGTGATACTCCATTCCATTCTTTTTAAAAACCAATTTAAGTGTTTCAACATAAATGGCCAACTCACAAGGAGAGGGTACGGACGTCTCCCTACCGATTCGATCCATTTACATTGCACGTCAGGTCATTATACATTATAATTGTATAAAAATTACGTATTTAATAATCACTTTTGACGAAACATTTCATTGTTGTTGTTGTTAGGTTCCATCAAGTCGTCTACGACTTCTGGTGACCTCATGCACTAAGGCTCTCCAAACAGATCTATCATTTGCTGCATATCGTAGTTGTTGCAAAGAATTCTCGGTAGCTTCCTTTATATCTTCCAACCATCTTCTTCGTTGTCTTCCTCTTCTTCTCTTCCCCTCTACCTTCCCAAGCATGATTATCTTTTCAATGGAATTATCCGCTCTCATAATGTGGCCAAAATAAGATAGTTTTTGCCTTAAAATCAATGCTTCCAACGAATAGATTGGTTGAATCTGATCTAAAACCCATTTGTTAGTCTTCCTTGCAGTCCATGGTACTCTCAGAAGTCGTCTCCAGCACCAGAGTTCAAAGGAGTCGATTTTCTTTCTTTCCCTCTTTCGCATTGTCCAACTCTCACAACCGTACATCATCACGGGAAAAACCATTGCTTTCACAATCCTAATCTTGGTAGATTTAGAGATGTCTCTGTCTTTCATTATTTTCTCCAGGTTCGACATTGCTCGCCGGCCCAACAAGATTCTTTTCCCTATATCTTCTGTGCATCCTCCATCCTCATCCAGTCTTGATCCCAGAAAATCAAAGTGTGAGACTTTCTCTATCACCTCATCTCCGATTTTTTAGCACTCCTATTTTTCCTGTTGTCATGATCTTCGTTTTCTTAATGTTCAATCTAAGTCCAAATTTTAAGCTTTCATCTTTTACAATGCCTAGAAGAAATTCTATGTCTTTTTCATTTTCTGCCAATAGGGTGGTATCATCTGCATATCTTAAGTTGTTAATCTTAATTCCTCCAATCTTCACACCAGCCCTTGATTCCTCTAGTCCCGCTCTTCTCATAATGTGTAAACATTAAACATTTCATAGCTTGTTATTTTCATAATCTCCTTTGTGAAGAGCCGCACTTTCCATCGAAAATATACAATACTTTATTCCTTGTAATAATCAATTTGCTTTCCTCAATCTCCTCATAAAAATAAAAAACAATATTCTCAATCCCACATTATCCTTTGGTAAACCACAATGATAATCACATATAAATATGTGTGATATTTACAATAAATTATTGGTATTTAACAGGAATAAAGTAGTGAATATTTTCGAAGAAACGTCCGATTTTTCACAAAGATTATGAAAATAATAAGCTGTGAAATGTTTCGTCAAAATTAATTATTAAATATGCTGTTTAATATATTTGTAATGTGACTGACGTAGGGATTGAAAAAACAAAAGCAAGCGTTGTCAGCAGCGAGATTCGATCCGGGAACCCGCGCTTATGAAACAGAGCGCTTACACGCTGCGCCACGAGCTGCTTGGAAACGTGTAACGTACAAATTATAGGAACACGCTTGAAGTTTTCAAAATCGATTTTTTCGGGACTGGCTGCGAAGTGTTCCCTACAACTTGAATCTCTTAAGTCCTACACGTGCAATGAAAAAGTATCGAATCGGTAGGGAGATGTTCATACCTTCGCCTTGTCATTATAACCAGATCCATCTTAACGATTTATCCCAATTTAATAGTGATCTGTGAATTAGACTAACAACTTTTAAAAACTAGTAAATTGAAAGGCTTTAACTACAGTAGGGCTTGCATTTCCATTACATCCATGGATGCACAATACATCGCATGCATCTTTCATTCGGCGCTTTTCGACTTGACGCGTTGACGCGTTCAACAGCTCAAACCGAGTTGAGTGTTCACGGCTATTTCCTTTCGATTCATCCAGTCTATTTATATTGTGCGCAGTGCATCTCTGTGTAGGCAAGAAGGTTTTTGGGTTTCCTGAACAATCGGATGCAAAAGGTCCCGTCTATCTTCTTTTCAACAATGTGGGAAATACCCCAGAGTTTCGTATGCAGTACCTCCGCCCAGAGTCACTAATGTGACTCCCAAGTTTTTAGGCTTTTGTATGCACAGGCAAGCGGAAAAAAAAGTATGTTTCGCTTCTTCGGCAGGGGAGAGGGGATTAGTCTGGCCCCTAACCTGCCGTATAATGAGATTCCTACATTATTCTTAACTAGATCTGAGTTGATTTAAGAACAAAAGAACATTTAATAACTCTTAACTAAAAATAAAAGAAAGTGCAATTGTTTATATACTTACGAAATTTATCATTGTTGAAATGGTAGGTGTTGTTTACTGTCCATCCGGTTAGAATTAGATGGGAACATAAGCAAGGGTCCAACTGTTGTGGGGGTACATGACCCCCATAGAAACAAAGCAGAGGTTTACGTAATGGAGGTCCTCTACAGAAAGATCCTTAAAATAAAGCACAAAACACATACTTTAAAATAATAGATGAATTTATAAAGGTTAAAAGTAAAATTACTATAAGGCTAAATTATAAGAATCAACTCAGTATATCTTATGTACTATGCTTTACATTCTAGAAAATTTGTCTGTTATTGGTACCTTTCAAATTGTTGATGAAAGTTAATAAGAAACGAATAAAACGGTGGATTGATACCTAATTTTGAATTATTCCGGCACGTTAAACTTCTTTTGTTTATTGAAACGTGTTAAAATATATATATTTTATTACTTCCAATTTCAGATTGTGTTTCTCGCACCCTAAACATTAAACAAATTGAAATTAGAGAATGAAGAAGGATTTGTAATTGAAAATGAAATGAAGAAGGATTTGTAATAATGAGGATTGATATAAGGGTTAGGCAGAAATAGATTTTGGTTTTGTAGCTTAAAAGACTGAACTTATTTTACAGGCTTTCATTTTACAAGTACATACAGTGAATTCGAATTTGACAGAAGGTTAATGTAGAAATGGTAGAAAAATTAATTCTT
The DNA here is from genome assembly GCA_023159025.1 of Thereuonema tuberculata. Classification (NCBI taxonomy): domain Eukaryota; kingdom Metazoa; phylum Arthropoda; class Chilopoda; order Scutigeromorpha; family Scutigeridae; genus Thereuonema; species Thereuonema tuberculata. The sequence continues at coordinate 60,961,243 of JAFIDM010002131.1, forward strand.
TCTTCATAGCAACAACAATAATATAGTAGAACCTCATTATAAAGGACCCTATTACAACGGACGTCGCTTATAATGGACAGTTTAAAAAAATTGTAGTAATAATAAAGTATTATTTTTATCTGACGAGTTTTACATTTCCAAGCAAGCGATTAAACATCAATCGTTGTGTTGTTTTGCGTAAACATGGATGCGCTGCATGACTGAAGAAGCAGAATCTTCGGAGGACGAGGAAGAAGAGGTAGGAGATACTACTCAGCCTACAATTAAGGTGAGCGAAGTGAAAGACCATTTAAATTTTGTTATTCAATATGTTAAATAATCGGCAAATGAAAATGTGTTTGCATATTATGAACACCTCCGTCAGTTATTAACTGAAGAAATAAGCAGCAAACAAACCCAGCAGAAAATAAATTATTTTTTTCAAATCAATGAATGTAAGCAATCAACATGAACCAGGACCTTCTTGTTCTAAAGATTAATGCAGTGAATACGTACGCATCTTTTTCAATTCAACCTACTATGTTGAAGGCTGTTTTTTATTTGATATATAATAAACACTTTTTATAGCTAACTATTGTACTTTCATTGATGTACATCCTGCTGCATTACACCCCTATAAGATATTATATGTTATAAACCGGACTTTCATTAAAACGGACAACCTTCAGCCCCTAATAATCCGTTATAATGAGGTTCTACTGTAATAATAATAATAATAATAATAACAATAAAATGATCAATTCAACAAAAAATATCATAAAAATATATCTTGCCCGATTAAAAAAAAGAAAATAAACATGATAGCTGAAAACATAAAATTTATCTAAATTCCTTCCTTTTATCGAATTTGGCCAACTAGGGACCACGTAACTAGCTCAACCTGACAACGTTTACTTATTACTTATTATTATTTATTATTATTATTATTATTATTATTTACTTTTTCTTTTTGTCAAGATAAATTCTGAAAATACATTTCAGTAAATAATTTCATGTTGTTAGTATTGAAAAATTAACGTTTTGATAATCTTTTTATATTGTAGTGAGTTTATTTTCTTTAAGAAATGGCTGAATTGGCCCAAATGGGCCTAATTTTTTATTTACAACATATTAATCCTCAGCTAACAGCAGTCTGAGATTTTAAAAAACGGTAAACGTTGTACAGCGTGGGCGAAAAGTCCATATATCCCTGTCAGTAAACTGGATTTGAAATGAATTGATGTGCCTATTATGGATCCAAAGCATCTGTATGCACTCCTCCATAGTCTCTGCATTGACGGATGCCTCTCTATGTCCGTATGCTCATTTTCCGTAGCATTTGTGACGTCAAAGTCGTGAAGACATTGCGCACAGCATCTGCAACTCAGTGTTGGAAACGTACCGCTGTTTGAGGACTTCCTGTTTAATGATTCCCGACAGAGAATTGTCTGGCGTGGTGAGATCTGGGCTGCATGGTGGCCATGGCAAAGGTGAAGGAAAGTTCTCGGGTCCTCGGCCAATCCACCTGTTTGGGAAAAACTCATCAAGGCCCAATCGCACTCTTATGGAGAAATGAGCTGGTGCTCCTTTTTGTTAAAACCACACAGTGTCAGCTATGCCTTTCAACTGGAGTTCAGACAAGTTTCAGAGTTCAGAGTGATAACAACCATTCGTTAATCTTATGTAGATAAGTCGTCTGCGTATACGGTCCAAGCAGATGTTTTTCTGTTACCCCTGCCCAAATCATAACATGAGGGGGAGTTTTCCAGTTCTTGAAAGAAATGTGGATTTTCCTTTGACCAATAAACGTTCCAATCTTTCAAACTTCGATAGATCGCAGAACATTCATCACTAGATAGAATCTTCGTTTTTCTTCTTTTGTTGGAGAAGCAGATTGCATATGCTTTTTCGCGCCTATTTAAATCCACATCTGATAGCTCATTCACTGGCAACAGGCGAAAAGGTTTCTTTCAAATCCTTTCGCATGTGGTCTCTCATGGTTGACCGGGGAATATCCAATTCGACAGCACATTTGCAAGTCGACTTCACGGGAGATCGCGTCATGGATTCTTCCCCAGCAGCACATAACGTGTTGACGGTCTTCCCGTCCGATGTGAATCCTTCACGTATCCTTCTGTAAAAGTTTTCCGTTCTCATGCCAATAATATTCTCTTGGATAGTTGCATCTTCCCAAATCACAGCTGAAAAATTTTCGCCCATTCTGTAAATTAATTTTTTGATTATTAGAAAGTTTAATAACAGCATTATTACAGTAATGTAGCAACCTTATCTTTAATATATGTTAATTTACATGTTTCTTCACAGTTATCCTATTAAATACGATATAATATCAAGTTTAACAGTAATATATTTTATGTTTTAGTACAGTTTTGTATGTTTTATATATGTTTTCTATTTAATTTTCTACATAAAAAAGTTAGAAAGAAAACAGAAAAAAAACCAACAAACAATAAATTACGAAATAACACTTGTTGAGAATCGTTATTGACATTATCTTAACAGTAATCTTTTTTTTTTTTCTCATCATTATTGTGCATTAATTACATCTTCGTAGAACGGTACGAAGTGTTCCTGTGGAAGGCGTGTTTCTTTTATAGATGACTTGAGTAATTATCGCTTTGTTGTTTCTCTCACCTCATTTCGTGTCTTCTGCCCCCGATGTGTCAACGGTGTCTTATGTTTTATGGATGCCCTATTTGGGACCTTTTTAAGGTCACTCTTCACGACTTCTTTTGTTCTCTGACTTTCATCCACCGAAAGCAAAGAACAACATTGACATTCATATCAAAAGATTTCATTTTTCTCATCGGAGTGTTTGAAGAAAAAAATTATTGTAATAAAAAAAAAAGTTTCGAGGTCAAGAATTAAATGCAAATAAAGAACTCTGAAAGAACAAAATGATTCAATGCAATCTCATACAGCTGGCGAACAAATCGGAATAAACTGAAAATACTTTGCGTTTAGTGTAAATAGGCCTACTCCCAGCCGATAGAAGGAAGGATTTTATACAAAAAGGCAATTTTTACAAACTTTCTCTGTAGTTGCAGAAATATTACAAACAATGTTTCGTAATTTGCAGGGTTTTTTTTTTTTTAGGAAAATAACTGAATCAAAGAAAAACAAAATAATAATAATAATAATAACTGTAAAAAAAGAAAAGGAAATAAAAAGAAAAAAGAAAAAGGGAGATGGAATAGATCATTATTTTGTCGAAATGAGAATCATTTCAATAGAGTATGATTTAGTAGAGTTTTATTGTTATTGGTAATTCTTTATTATATGTTATAAATATACTGTAGATGTTATGTGTGAGTTATGTGTTATTTAATATATGCCTGATAGTGTCTGTGATAATTCTGTTTTATATTTTAGAATATAAAACGAAATTTTGTTATTCTAAAAATTCGTTATTTGTAAAACTTCTAAAAACAGGAAACTAGTTTAAGTTCCTGTTTCTTAGGAACTTAATGTACATTAATTCAAGTTCCCGTTTTCTGAAACTATAGATATTTCCACTCTTCAGTCTACAAAGCAAATCTACACTTGTAATCAAATACAAATAAATTAAGTCGTTGTAATCATTAATTTTTTGTAGCTTTTCTTGTAAAGAAAAATATTATACGACTAAACAGATGTATAGTTAAAGGTTAAAATAAAAAAAAGAATTCTTCACGGAAAGCATTATTAAATAAATAAAATAAGTTTTAAGGATTTAAACTTGAAAGTGATTCCACACCCTTTCACATATGAATCATAATCTGTTGCCAAGGGATTTATAAAAAAATTGCTCGTTTATTATTAACGCTTTGATTTACTAGGTTTCTTATTTTTAAATGATCTTCCAAATTTACCTTTAAAATCTGACAATTTCTCACATTTTTTTTATCACTGAAAAAATGATAATAAAATTTCAATAAATATTCAATCGATTTATTCTTTTTATAATCCTGTTATAATTTTCTAGATGAAAAACAAAATACACTGTAGGCCTACACTGTTCAAAAATCAGGCCCCTACACCCAGACTCCAATATCAAATTCAGGGAGGTACCGAATGTAGTAACAGGCCTCCTCGCCCATGTTATGGTCAAAAATCATAGATTCTTAGCCAAAAACATCGCGAAAACACGACACGATTTCATATTTCTCCCTTTTAAACACACAGTTATTAGCATTATATTAGAGTAATTTAACACCAACATCTACCCAAAAGTTTAGAAATATTCGCTCTTTGCAAACATTTTGATGCAGAATAGCTCTATGCAGACGGTTAAAGAACAAAAGCAGTTTATATAAAATGTAGACTTAATTATAAAAAAAAAAGTATAGAAGTGATAGACTATAAAAGATATGGTTTTAAGTCACTTGAGGAGGCTGTCTCTCGACGGCGAAACGTCGTGTATTTTTATTTTTTTGTTGTATAAATTATTTATCATATTCAGGTGTATTGCTTCATTTTTGCATCCAAGTGATAGACTAATTGATAATTTATTTTTCCATTAAGACCTCAGCCCCCTTTGACGGCCGCGCCCCGGTGCTGAGGGACCAAGGGACCCCTCCCTTGTAGGGGCCCTGCTTATACCAACATCTGAGGAAATGCTTCCAAAGCTAGATTAGATAATGCTTCTCTCTCACCGAATCGTATTATGTGATGGGTTTTCTAGCACTAGGTTCTATGATGGGATCCTTGATTATTAAGTTAATGACTCGATGTAGACCTGTTAAAGCATGTATGGGAAATGTGAATAACTTTTTAATTACATATTTCTGATTAATGTGAATGAATAAAAGCCTCGAATAAGCTCCCTGTTCAGTTTATGTCTGGTTGTTGTGTTTTTTTCTTCGTAATTTTATTTGTGATAGTGATTGTCATTGACTTCTAAAATCAAAATAAGAATTTCAGAAAGAGAAATTTCGTTCTGATGGAATAAAATCATCTTGAAAACAATCCATTAATCCAGTTCACTGATTTATAGGTACCTACAGATGGAGGTTAATTAAAATCTTCTTATTAAGAAATTTTGCACGTGCATTCTATGATAAAATACGAGTGCACGCGCCATGATTAGTGACGAGCAGTTCCTGATAGACCGTGAGCTGCCATCACGTGACCTACAGCCAGTGAAAGCAAGATGACATTAACCTGGTTTTCCTCTCATTAAAATCATTCCTCACTCGACCTACGACGGAGTCACTCATGGAAGAGATCCCAACACACCAGAATACACAAACAGCTCTGAATAGGAACTCAAATGGGGTACAAGGCCAAGAGTTCCTAACTGTATTTTGGGAGCAAATCCCTCTCTATCATTTTGAATATTAAAAAAAGATATCGTGAAACGGCGGGAACATTTTTAGAATGCAAAGATCAAATGTCAAGTAGAGATTCCGAACTTCAAGCATCTCTGTAGAATATTTAGAGATATTAGACTTTGATAGAAGGAAGTTACTTTTTCAATTCCTCACAAAGGCTCACAAATATGATCTGAAAATACCAAAGACATAAAAAGCAAAAATATCTAAAAGTTTTTAATTTCATTAAGCCTGTGTTGCAATTTTTTCCTTCAGCAGATATGCGTTGAATTCAGTGACAAAAACATTATTAGCGACCCATTTGGGAGCTATTGTGATAGCGACCAAAAATAGGTAGCTCTTGCGTTTGTCCTGTCCGTCCGTCCGTGTCTGTCCACCCTAATAACTCCCGAACGAAAGGTCGGATCGACCAACGGATTTCACCATCGTATTCAGAGGCCTAAACAACTTAGGAATAGGGTATTTTCAGGGGCCAAAGCCCCCCCCCCCTCTATGTTCGAGATATTTGGCATTGTTTTCATTGGATTTCTGCTAGTAGCTTAATATTAACCCTATCATTTCAGTTGTCAGCTTGATGGTAAAGATTTCGGACCTATATACTGAAGGTTGTCGGTTAAAATCCGTATATCTTACTTTTTTTTCCTTATTTTCCTAAAGTTTTTCTATTTTTTTCTTAACATTTTTTTAAATTTTTCCTTACTTCCTTTTTTATTATTATTTTTTATTTTTTATATTATTATGGGTCGCCTTTAAATTTATGCTTTAGTTCAAAATTATATTCACTTGTAATTTAATTTACTTTCTAAAATGATTTGGACAATAAATTTAAGCATCATTTTTTTTTTTGTTCAATTTTATTTGAAATACTAGAACTATGAAGTCGAGACATTATTGAGTCGATATTTTTCTTTTATTTAGAGAAGTTTTTTTTACAAGTCCACTAAACTAATTAGTAAAGACGGAGTTGGAATCTCAAACTTTGTTTTTTTTTTTTTTTTTTTTTTTTCTGATTCCACAACGTTGAGCAGTATACAGGGTGGCCGGGAAGTTCCAGTAAACCCTATTATGTTATTGTTATATTAAGGGGCACGGGAACTTCCCGGCCACCCTATATATTTAGATTATTATGCTTCTCTTTTTCTAGTAAATGACCTCTGTATCACTTGAATATATCTGTATGAAAAAGATTCGTGGTATGTATTGTATGTATGTACAGATACGAACCACTTTTTCTTCCAAGAAATCGCTTCTTTACTTCAAATCTTATAATTCCTTATAGATTGATTTTTAAAGATCAAAAGCTAACAGAAAACAAGTTATCATCGTCGCATTCTTAAACCATTTGTAATATAGGCTATCATTATCAGAAAGTGTATCAGGACTCAACAAGAGATAAATTCATCTGTTTACATCTATATTCTGTTTTAATCTCAATGTAAATGTCGTTCGTGATAAGAATAAAGGAGTTTTAACAGATTCACTGTCAACACTTACTTACTGATAGTATTTGTAAAATAATAAGGGGTACAATAATAACATAATAGGGAGTATGAGAACTTCCTGGCCATCCTGCAGATAAGATTCTCTTATTAAAAGTTATTGTGAAAAAAAATCAAAAATATGAAAATATATAAAACATAGGAAAAGATTTCTTTGTTAGCTAAATGAAAAATTTCAGTTTACGATTTACCGAATTTACTCAAAGAAAATCCTACCGCATTTAAAACTCTCCTTGAAGGAAAATATTACTTTTCATTTTATCTCGCTTGCTAAACTTAGCTTCAACTTTCAGTAAAAGAAAACTGAATTCTGTTTTTTATTTCAAATTATAATTTTATAAGCATTATTTTTCCCTTTCGTAACTGCATTGAAACGTGAATTTAAAGTTTCTGTTTTCGTTTTTGTTTTCGGTTTTATCAGGAGGTTCATATTTAGAAGATCACAGATGGACGAACCTGATTCTCTGTCAAAGCAACTCGAAAATGTATATTTGAGAAAACATCTACAGTATGAATACAGTGTGGCCGGGAAGTTTCCATACTCCCTATTATGTAGTAAGAAATATAAAATATTGAGTATTGAATGTTATTTCAATTTTTGAGTTTGCTTCTTTAAGTTTATTAAGATAAATTCTTTATCTTTTCTTTGAGATATTCCTTTATTCATCCCTCCAAGTATTTCTTGAAGGAAGAAAAGTGATCTTATACTCAAGTAAGAAATTGAAAAAGTCTTCAAATTTTCTTTTTCTTGTTAATTTTTTACTAAACTAGTCCGCTTCTAAACTCATTGATAAAAAAATTAGCGCATCTGGAACGAATGATCCTGGATCGACGAAACTCTATACAGAATCACAAGGTATGTTTGCCACTAATTGCAATTTCGTCTGCGACTGCCTGCTGAGAACTTCCACCAGGGACATTAATGTCGCTACGGTTGTGGTCATGTCAACGGTTATCATATGACAACTGTGTGCTTTATAATTAATGTAGTTGTGGAGTGCAGGTTTCTGAGCCACCAGCATGTCTCAGCGACTCATTTTGAACAGATGACAGAGTTTGAAAGAAATAATATCGTTCAACTGCGGGAGGAGGGCTGATCTTTTTGACGAATTTACCGCTATCTGGACTGTTCCGACTGGACTGCGATGGTGTTGGTAGCAGTGCAGACGTGAGGGAACACACACGTTCAGGGAAGACACTGGGAGATCTAGACGAGAGGATCGTGTCATCGTCCGAGAGGTGCGAACTGATCTAAGGGTGCCCCTGTCCACATCCAGAGCCGCGCAGCGGCATCTTTATCAACCTCTATGTTTACCAGCACGAGTTGCGGGGCGACTTGCAGAATGAGACTTGAATTTTTGGCGCCCTTACGCTGTCTGCCATTAACATCCCACGATCGGCGGCTTCCTTTGCAGTGGTAATAATAGACATGGACGGCCGAGCACTGATGACGAATTGTGTCTAGTGACGAATCCAGGTGTCTAGAAATTAAACCACCGTACTCGAGTATGAAGTTGCACTGGGGAGCGCACAAATCCAGACTCCAGAGCGACACACACTCGTGGCGTCGTGGCGTAGGAGCCATTCTGTAACATTCTCCGTCTCCGCTGGAAGTGATCAGGGGAACATTGATGGTGCAGCAGTTCGTTCTGGAGATTCTGCGGCCTCATGTGTGCTTCCCTTCGTGGAGGGCTACAACTGTTCAATTTCCAACAAGATAATGTCTGCCAGCTATAGAACAGGTTTCCCTGTCTTCCACAATCTACGCAATATTTCAGAGGCCTCACCGACTCTCTTTTCTCAAGCGTTTCACAAAAACAACTAAAATTAACAATCAAAAAAAATTTCCCTGGATTGCCTTGGTGCTGTCGACATCCTTCCTTGGCTCGCCACGTCTCCAGACTTATCGCCCATGGAACATGTGTGAGACCGGCAGCTTCGGTTATCAACGTATGATCGATACGGAGCCGCAGTTGTAATGGCTATGGGAGGATCTTCCGCAGGATAGCATTAGACTCCCAACCAAACCGTGTCGCCACTTGTATTATATTGGCGCATTACTAAAGGGACTGTTGATCTGCAGTGTTTTGCCCGAATAAATTTGCTCTGATATTGTAATCAATTATTTACATCTTCATTCTCATTGCCTACGCTGACTGGGTGTGCTAATTTTTTGATAATGAATGTATTTCCAATTCCTTAATTTTGCTTAATATCTTGGTATTGTTTATTATTTTAATTTTTAAAAACGCTTTAAAAAAATACGTTAATGCTTAATAGTTTAAATGAACAGTTACGAGCATGTATTATATTACTAATTGCAAATCATATTACAAATCATCTCATATTACTTAACAGCCCTTACTATTTTTAGAATTTGTTTTATGTAAAATTAATGGCTAAAATTAAAGCTTCACGCCCATCAATTAAGGCTTCTGCGATCACCAGCCTAAAGATCGAAATAGAGGCCCGGGGAAAAAAATTAAGCTATCAATAGACCACTTCAGGTTTACGCCCCTATCGACGTCACGTATGACGTGTAAGCTACGTGTAAGCACGTATGACGAGCTTGTGGGATAAACAAACATATAACTTTGTGTGAATTACTTAAAAAATCGTCGATTTTTGATATTTCAAGACGTATGGTTCAGTACTGTGCAGATCCTTATTGTAATAATTCTGTAAAAACGCTTGGAATATCCTTCTTTAATATAATATTTCCTCTATATCTATACCGGTTAAAACAAAGCACATGGCTTTGTTTATCCCACATGCGAAGCAGTAGCATAATGGGATAAGTTGTAACTACGAAGTCCTGCCTATTCTCAAATGGTCCATTAAATTATATCCTTCTTTAAAAATATATTGCTGTCGTCTTCTTCAATAGGCGATAATCAACTCTACATCCAATATGAAAATTTTGGAAGGCTTACAATCGTTGCATCCAAATCAAATCTTTTAGTTCAGCATCTATATCTACTAGGGTTAAAACGAAGCACATGGTTTTGTTTATCCCACAAGCCAAAAAGTAGACTGGTGGGATATTTTGGAACTACGAAGCCCCGCCTATCCTCAAGTGGTCCATTGAACAGGATTAGATGAATCCCTAAGATCAATTTCGAGAAGAATTTAACCAGGCGAAAATCCCTGTCACTGGAAGAGATCGAACCCGACTCATCTAGCCCTTAGATAGGGTGATCAGATTTCTACATTGGCAAAGCGGGACACCATTGACCGAGGGGGGGGGGGGGAAAAAAGGAAAAAAAAAAAAAAAAAAAAAAACCCCCAGTTTAAAAAAAAAAAAAAAAAAGGAATCTCCAGTTCGACAATCAAACAAAAAATGGAATTCATTAACCCCAAAAAAAATTGGGACTTTTTTAAAATGCCGCGGGACGCGGGACAAATTATTAAAAATCGGGACTGTCCCGCCAAAATCGGGACGTCTGGTCACCCTACCTTAGACAATAATTCACCACTGTATACTCTCTTCGATGAAGCTTGATTAGGTCAAAACTGTTTAAATACACAAGGATTCAAGAATTTGACAAAAAAAGATTCTTTCATCAAGAAAAAGAATCTACTTTGTTTTTTTTTCAATATTTCGAACAACAACGTTTGAGAAATTTCCAACCGAATTACTTTTAATGTGTTTTTAGTAAAATTCGGAAGCAGTGACCGAGAAAATTAAGGAAATTTACGAATTCAGTAAATGACATTTAGTAAGAAGATGAGAATGAAATTATTTTAAGTAAAATCCTTTAGTTGGATAATATTTATTGTGTCTCACCTGTTGTCCTGATTTCATGTCCGATGACAACTATTACTTCCCAGGACAGGAGACACGCCAGGGCCACAACTGACCATCGCATGATTATCTGAAAGGAACAAAGAAAATATTTATTAAGATTATGGAACAGAGGAATAACTTTCATCAAAATTATCACATGCTCGTCAATTGGTTTTAAAACTCAACACAAAAACGTCTACAAAATGATGTAACTCAGGCTACTATCAGAAAAACATCAGGAAAAAAAAGCTAAATTTCTCAAGTTATAACAAAAAATATTCTTAGGTATAATAAAAAAAAATATTTTCATAAATATTAAATGCATTTTTAGCTTATTTTTAAAGCAGTTATAATCGAAGAGTGAAAATTATTAATAGAAACAGAAACCAATTTAAGAGACATAAATTGTATTTCAGATCTATGTCCGATTTTAAAATATTATTTGTTTGTTTTAAAAGCTTTAAAATACTGGAACTTTTTTTTTTATTTTGATAATTTAGACAATCGATGACTGTTGAAATGACATAGTTTTAGGATTAAGAACAAAATCACGAAAATATCTTTGTCTCATTTAGGTAATAAAATTTAATCAAATCTTAAAATTTTTTATCAGCTTCTGCTGACATTACATATTAAAGGAATATTACTAGCGTTCGTGTTGGTATAAGAACAGTATTTTTTTTCCTTTTTCTTCCATGTAAGAATGTCTTCTCTTGTTTTAATAAAAATTACATTTCTTACAACTTACAAGATGATCATTGTAACAACGTGCAATTTGTTTGTTTTTTTTATTTATTTTATTTATTTTTGGGGGGTTCGTTGACTGGAAGTGAGATTGTTACAATATCTAAATGGAAACCCAGGTCTGAAAAATTTCAGAATCCACTGATAGATATTTACTTAAAAGAAGCCTCGCACAAATTAAAACATCTCTGACAATGCGTTTTAATAATGACAGAAATAAAAAAATAAATACACACACAACCTGGGCAATGTTTTAAAAAGTAATAAACGTGAAAGAGGCTTCATCAACAATTATATTCTAACGAATTAAATACATAGGCTACAAATCTATTTCTTGAGTGGTGGAAAGTAAACATTAGAGCGAAAATAAGATAAAAAAAATAGGAGGTTTGATTTAAGTCCTTCTAGAACATCATCTGCTTGGACATTTCGCTACCCAACTTCTAGTTAAATACAAATGTTTTTAATGTTGCATTGATATCCACAATTATAAAACCATAACAGAGCGTGATTCCTCATATTTCTTTTTCTCAGTAACAATAACAATGAATGACGTAACATGAATGGTCAATTACATGGGAATTCTGGTGAGGAGAGAGTTTTTTTTTCTCTCTCTCTACCCTCATTTCAAGAAATTAATTACTTTTATTCTAATAGCCGGAACAGAATAAAAGTGGGTTTTTAAAGTTATAGAGTTATCCAAACTATTTTTTTTATGAGGTCCATTAGAGCACAGCTAGCGAGGAATTTAATCGTGTGACTTTGATGTTCAAATTATTTTTATTGTTTTCTAATTGAAAAAAATCCAATGATATCCAATTTCCTTTGTTTGATCAGCAACCATCTTAGATGTTGGGTTCTGGTTTTTTTGAATGATTAAAGTTGCGAAGTATTAACGATTTTTAACATTTAAGGATAAATTATTCTTAAAATTCCCAACTTATTTGCATCACTGGCAGAACAATGGGATATAAAGCGTAGTCTCTTAGGGCCTTCTTCGAACTCGGGATTATTTTAATAATAGGTTTCCTGAGGTTGTCTCGGAGGTGCATGAGAAATAGAAATAAGAAATTTTAATATCACACTCTTTTGGGATATTATAGAAATAACTTAATATAAATAACTTAATATAAGAAACCTTCTTTGTAGTAAGTACATAGATCTATTACAAGAGACGTTTAATTTGTCAAAACAAAACCTGCAGTTTGCTGGTAAAAGTTAGCGTAAAATATTTCACTAAAATAAAAATATTTGGAATACAAATGGAGTAAGACTCTAAAATTCACTAACAAGAATCGCTACAAAGCCCTAAATAGACTGTAGCGGTCATTTTTATCAGCAAGATTTGAAAATTTCCAATTAACCTACTGGTAAAGATTTACAACCATACGTTTTATAAACTACATTGTAATATATTTAACTTTAACTGCGAGTTTTTTTTAACTATAAAAGTTGCGATCATTAAGTTTGCCTGCCCTACATGAAATACTTGCATTTTAATCTACCACAAAAATAGGATCCTCCAACAATAATGCTTAATTTACTTACACCATCAAGTAAAGTGCTCTAGTCTTGATTGAACCAAAAAAAACTAATCGGATCTCATCCTTTGCTGTTTTTTTATATTAAGAAATTTATGTCAACAACAATCATTCTTACAACAAAAAAGATCCCCAGACTCAATGTTTTTAATCAAATTTTCACAATTTAATCGACAGACTGAATGAACCATTTTTTTAGCAAGCGAATAAAATTGAAATCAAAATTCGAATCAAAAACAAAATGCTGATGAGGTACATCCTTCATGAATCTTACATCACCTGGTTCTAAGTTCATCCCGAAGTCGGAAACGTTCTATTTTACGAAATTTCTCGACTAAAATTCTCCTACATACGGCTTTTTTTTTCCTCTTCTTTTTTGATTCATGGAAGGAATTTATCTTTCCGTAAAAGAAGTGTGCATCATGAAGAACTCTCCCGGAATAGAAATTTGACGTAAATAAGTAAATTTTTCGATTTTATAATTAAAATAACCTCTCACCTTAATTTCTTTGTAATCTCCGATCCGTTATAATTAACCTGCAACCAACAATCTCTGCAGAGGACTGATTCTCTTCGTCATCTTCATCTCCGTGCCTTACTCTCTCAGCGCTAAACTGGTCCAAGGTCCGAACCCCGTTACAATCCGGTTTCCCAGATCCTTTCTTTCCCCTTCCCTTCACCTTCCTGCTTTCACTCGATATCACGCGAACCATCTTCCCACACCTTATCATCAACACATTGATAATCGCCTCCACAACACATTGCAATGAGCTTTAGGCCTAAATGAATCTCTTATTTACATTCGGTAATAACACGTTCCGAGTGACATTCCTTTAGTACTTTCCTTATAACTCGTAATTTAATTAAAGTGTCAGACGGGTTTGGGTTTTTTTTTTCTTTCATTCAGTCTATCGGTAATTTAAGTCATCTTTTTCTTTTTTTTCTCTCTCTTCAAATCAGAAAATCACTTCAAGAAGCGTTTTAATGACTTAATGAAGATGAATCAACATCCCAAGTTGCTCAACTGGTGATTATGAAACCTCCTTGTCACTTCGACACATTTTCAAATTCCTCTGACAACATGAACGCACAAAATTATTTCTTTACATTATTAATTCAACCATTAAAACTTACTTTACAAAAAAAAACTGATGTTCTCTGTCATGATTTCCTTCTTAATAAAGCTATTTAGGAGCCATTAATCTTACATTCCATTTCAAGTTTAATTTCAAATGTAAGCTAAAATTATACGTATTCTTATTTTGTTTAGACATTATTAGAACACAGGACTTAAGTCACTTTATTAGAATCAGACATTTGCTAAGTTATGATTCCATAAATAAATTACAATACAGGATTATAAAAAATGTATTTAACTATATTCAAATTAATTACAATTGATTAATGCTTTGACAAAATACATTTATAATAGATATTTGTTTCGTCAATTCCGATATATTTTAAAACTGTGAAAATACGTGCTTCCACAGAAAGTTAAGCTGGCAGCATCTTGACAATAACTCTTTTTTTCTCTCGACTCGTTGTTTATCTAAATTAATTTGAAAAAAAAATGGCTTTTTCTTCATAAAAAACTCCCCAAACCGTCCCAGACTGTCTTGACAGAACCCGGACTTATTATTCTGCTTCGGATAGAAACTAAGCTCATTGAGAAAAGTGAAATCAACGGGAATACAAAGAAAGTTTAAATCAACTGAGCTTTATTTGTAGTTCAGTTTTCACTAATCAATGCTTGCTTAAAAATAAAATAACCTAACGTAAAGACTAAAATTGAAATGTTTCTTTTTTATTATTATTATTTTTTTATTGCTATACAGAAGTTTCGGCGTTAAAAAGTAATTAAAAAAAAAGAAAAAAGAAATATAAAAACCCAAGGAAGATTAAATTTTTTAAAGATCAAATTACAAGTTAAGTAAAAAAAGGATAAATACTGTAACTTTCGAAGCTAAATTTTAACTTGCTTTTATTTATTTTTTATTTTTTATAGCAAAAACATCCAACCACCTGTCTGAATGATTAGATTAGATATATGAAGTTTTTAAATAAAAATATTCTTATTTAAAAATCCCTTTTTAATTTAATTAAATTTGGAAAATATCTTATTGATTTCTTATTGATTAATAAATATCAGCTTCATTTTCTGTAGAATAATTTCCTTAGTTTCCATTATTATTAAGTTAATTTGAAATCCTTTTATTAAATCTGATCCATTTTCAAAAAAAAAAAAAAAATATTCCATAATCAGGAATTACATGTGAGATTTTAAGGGAATTACATGTATTATGTTCTGTTTTTATTATCAATCAAAATCTGAGATCTTCATACAATATCACAACTCCTTTATTAAACTAAAAACAAGAATACTTCTTCACCGATCCGATCCAATATTTCGTCTTATATATTTTTTCAAAGACTTCTTCAGGGTACAAATAAAAATAAAGAAAAATAAAATAAAAATAACGATTAAACGGTAAGAGAATGAACTTTCTCTAACCTTACAAAATTAAATAATACAGTAGTACATTCAATGAATATATACAGTGATTGTTGTGGGATAATATAGTAATAATGTGGTAATACATTAAAAGATGTTATTGTCATAAATAAAAAAACAATGACTGATACAAAATATATTATTGACAAGAGATAATATATAAGACGAAATATTGGATCGGATCGGTGAAGAAGTATTCTTGTTTTTAGTTTAATAAAGGAGTTGTGATACTGTTTTTATTATGTTTTGAAGGCAGTGATTTTTTGGTTCCAGCTTTGAAATATTTCAATCTAGTTTAGATCCAATACAAATTCAATAATATAAGTAATTACATAGCTTTCATTAAAGCAAATAGTCACCGGGAAGTAATCATAAGAGATTTTGTTTCTCTAATTGAATATTTCAAACAACAAATGTATAAAAAGCTATTCATCGCATCTTAAATACGTAATAAAAATCTTATTATTTAAATAAATAAAATGTATTAAATTAAAAGATTAAATACTTTTTAATTTTCGAATGCTTTCAGAGTGTAATACACCGAAAATCTCGATTTACATAGTCAAATAAATAAATAAATAAATGATTAAATGATCTACTCTTTGGGAGCTCTGAATTAAGATTTATGTACTGTATAACCTCTATATAAGCACAAAAGTCTATGTTGGTTGTAAGTATGATAGAAAAAGACCGAGGAAATAATGGAAAGGATAAATATCTGAAAATACTATATTTCGGATTGAGATTTTTTTGTAAAAGGACTTGCAGATATGATTTGGATGAACCAATTAGTGAGGACAAAAAATTACAGAAAACCGATTAATAGTGAATGAACATTTTTTCTTTCATTTGTTTTTTCTTAAGAGCACATGAACGTTATATTACTGCTACATACGAAGTTTGAAGAACGTTATTACACAATGAATTTTAGTTTTGGTGCTTAAGTCTATTCAATCTTACAAGTCTGAAACAGGAAACTAGGTTTGGTGGACATATTTTGAGAAAAAAATACTCTTTAAGAAACTTTTCAACCATACAAGGTAAAAATGGGGGTAAAAAAACGAAAGAGGAAGGATGTGGACAGGGATGACATAATAGAAAGAGATGTCATTACACAGGATGATATCCCTGCTGTGGGTTTGAGCTTAATGTTGTGTATTAATTAAGCGCTTGGATTCATTCACTCAATATATATAGAACCGCTAACTCTGTATTACCAACAATTACCAGTGACCACACACTTGCAACAGTGGCGGCGTGACGAGTAGCGTGTCAGAGACAACATCAAGGAAGAAGTCTACAAGGACGGAGCAACGCAAGAAAGATGGAGTGGCCTTGATATATACACTCTCACTCAAAGCGGAAGAACTTAACAATATCAGCTAAGAACATTTCACATCTGATTACGAGTATGTTGCTCAATGGAAACGATCATCATATGTCTTATTAGACTAAAGAACTTGATAACGAATTTAATAAAATATACTTCTTTTTAAACATGTTAATTTCATTTTTATCAAATAAGTTTTTTTGGTTTTTGATGTTACTTTGAAAGATAGAAATATTCTTTTTTTTTTTTTAAACAAAGCAATTGGTTTACCATCATCATCATTATCATATTCAAATTCTTAGTGTTATTTCTTATATGAAAAATTATTGAAGATAAAGATGTACTTGACTTTTTCTTTTTTTAATAACAAATATCCAATATTTCAATATTTACAAAATTCGCGATTGCATTTATCTATTATTAGATGTTAATACATGTAACATAAATTTTATTATTCTTTATTTCTTTCCTAATCATAGTTAGTCCCATCTCTGTGTTGGGTGTGTTTAGGGGCCGTCCATTAATTACGTGAGGTGTTTTTTCAAAAATTTGGACCCTCCCCTCCCCCTTAGTGAGATTTGGTGAGATTTTGCCGGACCCCCCCCCCCTCCCCCTTGGTGAGATTTCAAAAATTTTAACAACCAAAAAAAAAAAAAAAAAAAAAAGGAAATCTTGCTTTAACAACCAAAAAAAAAGGAAATCTTCCTATAATATATATTTTCTCTGAATGAAAAAGTTTACGTGAGATTTTCGTTAACCCCCCCCCCTCCCCCTTGGTGAGATTTGGTGAGATTTTGCCGAACCCCCCCCTCCCCCTTTTGACCTCACGTAATTAATGGACGACCCCTTATGTATTCATGTATCGCTGTAAACCCACTACTAAAATTTTGAAACTTGGCCTAAAGATTTATCCTCAATTCATCTTTTTTCGTGCAGCGAGCCAAACATCAAGGGTATATTCTGCTGATGATTCCATAATAAGGATGAAACAATTGTACAGAATTCCCGTTGATGTTGGCTCAATGTGCGAAGGCATATTCATTGTCCGGTTGGCGATTTTCTCTCCATTTATGAATAATTATGGACGTTAAACTTGCTTTCTATTCATCTTTTTTCTATTCGAAAAATTCTGTGTGATTCTCCAAGTTTCGCGTGAAGGCAACTAAAGTTCTTACAGAAAATCATTACAAATTAAACTGATAACAAGCAAGTAATTTTGACATTTATTAACGCACCCACAATCCACTTTAACTTTACGCGGGCTTTAATGTGGTAGAAATTAATTACATTTAAGAGATTAAGTATAAGATTTATTTAATTTTTAGGAAATGGATAATTTAAAGGTAAATTGTATTCAGCAGGTATTTCAATTTATAAATGCCGAGATTTTCCGTTGTATTGTTTTCACGACTTACAGAACAAAGAAAAATAAAAACGCGATATTTTAAGGAAAAATAATTCTTCTCAAAATTTCTTGTTGTCAATGAAGGATTAAATTGTGCCTAATTGTCAATTCTTCTGACGATTCTTTTGTATCTTAAAAAGCTAGAACTTAGCTTCAATAGTTAACCTTATTTTGTAAATTCCTTATAAACATCCTCCCTTCTGTTTTCTTTAATGGAATGCTCCTCGGGAAATTTCATAAAAAAAAACTGAGCTATTTTTTTTCAAACTGTTACAATTATATCATATTTTCTAAACCGAATATTAATTTAAATATCAACGAAATTCTGGAACGTGAGAGAACAATGGTGCCTCCTTTGCATTGCATTATTCCTACATCAGCACCGGTAATACCAATCCTCCTACGCATGGTCACACCTCCCGCAAAAGCAAGATTGAGATCGTCGCAGTTGCGAAACTTACTGTTCTATGTGAAAGCTATTTGTAAGTTAACTGTAATGAATTGTTTTAAATGATCATTCTTAGTTTAAATTAAGAAATCTTTTAAGTTAGAACATGGAAAAATATTCCTTATTTTTTTCCTCCATCCTCAATGAAAATAACATGCAAATAAAAAAACTTTGCACGTGCTAGTAGAATCCATGAGTAACATTAAAAAAGGAATTCTTAAAATAACATCTTTTTACATCATTTGCAAACAGAACATTTCTATGCTGCCGTGCCGGCTTGGCCGTGCGGTCAGCGTGTGCCGGTACCCGGGTTCGAATCCGGGTCGTGGCATGGATGTTTCTTTTTTCTTCTGTTTCTGTCCGTTTCTGCGGGTATCACTTGATGCTGCCTCCCTTGGCGTACCCTGGGCAACGATTCGTCGGTTAAAGGCATCATATCTCGCCCCTTGTTGTTGGCCTAAAGAAAGACGATCAGTCTACGAGCCCGGGCATTTGTCAAAAAAAAAAAAAAACATTTCTAAGCTAAGGAGCTGCGTCCTCTGTCTTAGAGGGTTCGTCGCAGCCCGCCATCTTTAATGTTTAAGATAAACATCAATTTCTGATTTAACGAGAAGCTTAAATTTTATTAATGTAATTAACGTTTATCGCCTTTTTTATTCTCGATTACATCAGTGTTATGTTGTAATAGTGAGGAGAAATTATAAAGTTCACATTCTGATGGCAACTTACAAAATTACATTGCAAAACGCTTTCACTTTATTTTTTATAATCATTATTATTATACTTATTTTATTAACCACTAATATCAAGATAATTTTTCGTAGAAAGTATTTAGGTTTTTTGTAAGCTTTCAAGTAAGAAAAACAAAAGGAATTGAACTGAAAATGAAAATTTTGAAGTTTTACCTCGATCTATAATTTTCCTTATTACTTTTGTGTACTTTTGTGTAAAACTTTTTGAAAGTTCTCTTTTTAAAGAAATCTAAGACATTTTTCTTAATTCTTCTTTTTTGTTTTTATTGTGAAATGATGACTTATTTTGATTTACAGTAAGCTTTAGTTTTCAACTTATTGCACTTCAAGAAATAAGGAAAAGACGAAATACTGCTCATTTAAAAGATGCGGATATAAATAAAATAAGCATTAAAATCTATTTTCCAGAAAGTTCACAATTTAAGGAAACTACTGAAATAGGTCTGATTATATAGTTTTCTTTAAAAAATATTTCTGATATTATTTAAATAAATTATTTCTTCGAATTGGAAAAAAATTACTAGAAATATCGAGTTGATTAATCTTTGTTGATCTAACACTAAACAGTGGAGGATCAATTAATATCATTAACTCGTTTTCGATTATTTTAAAATTGATTATTAAAATTTCGTCGATATGAAGAAATGGTAGTTTATTTCACTTATCGGATGCTGACAACCCTAGTTTACACGGTTTCTTTGGTTAATTACGGCAATAGGAAGTTTGAGTGGGAAGGGTTCCTTGAATATTATTTTGTGGAGATATCGGAAGTTAAAACATCCAACCAAAAAAAAACCCCATCATTTTTTTTCTTTTCTTTACTTCAGATTTGTTGTGAAGGAGTTTGCAGTCTCTTCAAGTCCCTTCTCACTATATCACTTAGTACGCTTCACTATATGATTATTTTATAATAAAGATGTAAATTATAAAAGTAATATTAGATTCATTCGAATGTAAGCTTATTTAGGATCATTTCTATCTGCAGTTACGGCCAAAATTTGCTAAACCCTACAAGAAAGCTGCTACTCCTCAGTTTAAACTGATATTCAGTGAAAAAAACCTAACAGATAAAGAAAGAAATGTTATAAAATCTTTTAAGAAAAAAACTGACATTTTTGAACCGGAGTAACTTATAGAAATATCCTTGTACAGCGATGTACTGTATTTCTCGATAAGAATTAAGTAATAATGCTTTAGTCAGAAGATTAAACTTACAAATAATCATCACTTACAGACTAATTGCCTTCCCGACCAATTATCCATCACCTACACAGTTATCACACTTTCATGGAATTACATGGACTGTAGGTAGCTTAACCTTGATTTGGGTTTAGTAACTTCGTAAAGGAGGCTCTTAATGTACGGTTAATTCCTTCCCTGGATCCTCCCCCGTGATCAGTAAATGGCCCAAAACGAATGGAAATTTCGATGGAACAAGGTTTCAGCCCAAGTGAAATTATTACTATAATCGACCTACATTGGATTGGTTCCACATATAAACAAAATAAAAACAAATTTTCCTAACTTTGACAAAATCTTTGACCGTCTTTGGCCTGAGTTACTGAAACGAGTTTAAAATTGCATCACTGATCACAGAACAATCAACTGTTTGGTTTAAGGTGAAAGTCCTTTAAAAAAATTGTATAAAAATGACAGATTTTTCAGGCAAAAGAAAGGAGTGAGAAGTAAGGAAAAGTTGAGACTTAAAGGCCAAGGCCAAATTAGCATAATAAAATGCTTATGTTAAAGTGTGTTTGCTGTAGTTATTTTTACTAGAGAAAGAATTTAACAGCTCACCTGATGTCACCTGGCCTTTAACATATTTGCAATAAACCCCGCTTGTGAAAGTGAAACACCGGTGCTATTCGGAATCTCACATGTCATGAGAACACAGCCACCAGGGTGACGTTCTTTGCCGGCACTTCATCATATAACGTCTTCAGCGGGTGATTCGCCGTTGCCGCGCCCCCGATCACGTGGCTTCTGTTACGCACGCGTGAATGTATGTTTCTCCTTATTAAGAAAACATGAGTTTTGATCAGAGAAATCAAAACATACGGACGAAGAAGATCGAAGATGATAACGAAAGAATTAGTTCCTAGTTTCATGCAAATAATAGTGTTTTTAATTAAATTCAGAAACGATTTGTTTGAAAATTAAATCAAGATACTAAGACTCGACTTGCGCTTCTACATGCTCCTTTTAGATGTACTATGTTTGTGCCTCTAACTTTGTTGATGTAGTTACCTAATTTTATTCAGTTTTTTTTTTCTTTATTTACGTTTCCGTTTATTGGAATATCAGAAAGATAAACTGTTATGAGATTTTAATATCCGCAAGACAATCATAGCTACAAAGAATATTAATGTTTTGTTCATAGGTTTACATGAGATTTTATTTTGGGTGGGTGGGGAGATAGCAAAGGCTTCTCAACTGACCATCATCAAAAAAATATATAAGTAGGTATGTATTTCAGAATTCAGAGTAAGGAACTCCAGGATCCTCCGGCCTATTTACATCATTGGTTTGGTTCAATTTTGTAAATTGCCTTTATAAAAAAAATACTGTTGGAGCAGTTTTAAATGTGATTTTAAATCGAAATACCATGTCGGTCCTTTTTATATGTGTGATCGAGATAAACTGAAAACTAGTTATCATAGGAAGATGGAACTTTAGGTTTAAGCTGGTAAAAGATCTTTCTGATTTTTGTTGAAATCGGACCCTTAGGCAAAACCACCTTTAGGAAGTTGCTGTGAAAAGCACTAAAGATCATTATATCACACTTACACTATCTTGTTAAATAAACAGTTAATTACCTCGAAAATTCGAAGTTTAGGTTTGGAGTATCTGCTTACACTTTTCGTGTTCCGAGAATCATCAGTTCGCGAGTTCCGAAAGAAGTTGGCACGTTAACTGTAATGTTGTTGTTAAGATTCGCTGAATTATGTAAAAGAATAATGGTTTATTTTTCTTTAACATACTTTCTTTAAAAATAACTTTCTTTGTAAAACAACAGCCTTTTACTTAACCAAAACCATTGAATTTATTTGAACAAGTTGTTTGTTATTTTTCCAGTAATTCATCAACTGTTGACATCCAGTTGTTAAAAACTCAAAAAGGTCAATCCGTAACTCTTACAGATGCTTTACTTTCTCATTATGTTTTTCATTATGTTGTTTTCTTTTGTATTACAGTATTACAGCCTTCGTTTGAATGAAATTGTTTGAATATTTTACATATTTCAATGTTCTTTTCGTGGAACCACTTACTCTTCATTTGAATCAAATATTGATGATCACTAATGTTTATTGATATAGATATTCGAACTTCTATGTCCTGTGCCTTTTTTAGATTATTAGAGACCGAGTCATCATTTCCAGTGCAATTTTTATGTCAAATGTCGAAAATTACGTTTCAAGTTTTTTTGTAATGTAAAATCGAGTGCCTTAAAAACGAAATATTCCGTTCAGTTCTTACACAATATAAGGAGTTCCTGGAAAAATGTAATCAAAAGGAAAAAAAGATCTCGATCCTAAGAAGGCCTACCTTGTCCTTTCCTTTTTTTTTTTTTCATGCTTCCTGTTTCTCAATATTTTTAAGAACGTATGTGTTTCTAACAATCTGAATTGCAAATGAATTGTATTTAAGGTTCTATTCCATCAAATCACTCTGCACTTGATTTTTCAATGACTTTTGGTTAATTCACTGAAAGATTCACTTTGGCCACTGTTCTAATATTAGCAAGATTGAAATAAGGTTTAATTAGCCTCTCTGGATTTTCTGCCTTGTATAGTTTTTGCACAACAGAAACGTAATCTCAAAACCCTTAAAAATTGCTTCCTCTTTCAATAAAAGCCTTCTTAAAAAATGGCTAATGTAGTTTTACAATATTTTTATTTCGGTAACTAAAATACTTGTCCAATAATTTAGTAAATCGAATTCGGCTTTCTCCTCCGCTATAGTTACAGAAAAAATTGGACAATTTTTGCTGGAGAGACAAAAAAAGACAGAAGGTAAAAATACGGAATTATCACTGTTGTCTGTCTAATTCTACGTAGTCGTATAACTGTTGTTTTGTATCATAACGACTATATCCTGACTATCGAAATGTAATAAAAATTCTTCAATCACCTTACACTTCATTATTTATCGTAAATACTTAAGTGTAGCTCTAATTCTCTATTACAAGTTTGTAATGAAAGTATCACATATTAAGAAAACTGAAACAAATTAATAGATAATGGGGAAAAACAATAGCGAGTTTCTCGACAGTAATATATCAGTGCATAACTGAAAAAAAAAAAAAAAAAAAAAAAGAACTAAGAAAAACAAAAAAAAACAAAAATACTGGAACTGACACTAAACAATTTAAGAATTTTTTTTATCAAAATCTTGTATGCATTTAACCATAATAGAGTTTTTTGGCTAAATGTATTTTAGTTGCTTAAATCTTAAGTCTTCATTGGAAAGCATTTGCCTAATGACTTGGTTGATACAAAGCGATTTATGGATCGTTTCTAAAAACCTCTGTATCTGAGCTTCATAGATTCAGTATCTTTCTAAGAAATTTATCTGCAGAAAATTATCCATCAACATTCAATTTGAAATAAGAAATGAAAAAGAAATTATGTAGAAGCGTCGTCCATATGGGTTTTTAATCCATCTAAATTAAAAAGAAATAAGCGAGATTTCGAATGTTGTGGTTTTCCTTTGAAAGGTCCAAAACAGCACTTGATAATGGCATCTAATATTGATAAAATCAGATTGAAAATATATCGTAAAAAAAGTGGGATTTTCCCAACAGGATTTTGTACTTGCCAGTGTTTAAGTGAAGTGTTAATGAATCACCACATGACACTCTTTATGGCTTTGACCAATTTTCACTATTTATTTTAGAGATATTCTTAGCGCTGAGGTCATAATGTTAACTACGAATGGAAATTCCAAATGAAAATTAAAGCTGAATTTCAAACAAATAAATTAATAAAACGATGTGATTTGATCTTAAATATCTTCCTTCCTTGACGAATTCGTATTTACATTTGAATGAGTTTTTCCCCGACATTGCAAAGAAATATTAATTGAAGACAAAAAGTAGTATAAATACTATTAATAATAGTTGCATTAAAGTAGTATTTTTAATTTAGGAGAAATGGATTCCACAATTTGAACTATTTTAATTAATTAAAGCGATGTCTCAAAATTAAAACATTAAAATAAGTATCGAAAAGTTCAGTTATAAAAAAGTTCGTTGAAATTCTAATATATTACAAAATTAATCAGTTTTGTTGTTACTTAACACCGCCATCTTAGATGATAACTCGAAATGTGAAAGCCAGTGGGTTATTACTGCTTGTTTGGTTTTTACAGTTAAAGTAGAAATACATTGTTGGGTTCATTTTTACTTATTATTAAAGAAATAATAAAACAACAACAACAAAATTCATACTATAAGTATACATAGAAACAGTTAAGATATGTAATGATATACGTTAGAACTGTGCTGATTTTGAAGTATGCTTGCACCTGCGATAAAAAATGAATTCAAAATGTAGTGCTTAGATTTTTTGACATTATACGTTACTTAAATTAATTTACTTTTATTTTTTAATTTTTTTTTTTTAATATAAACAACATATAAATTACTCATCTTGACTGTGGGGTGAACAAAGCTGAAGATATTTGTACGTTAATATACGACAGGTGAATCATATTTATATCATACTAATGATATAAATGCGTGGATGGGGGGCAAATAGAGAAATTAGCCCCAGGGCATCGCATTCCCTGGTGAACTACTGGGCGTTTGTCGCTGCATCGTAGATTTTCTCTTTGAGGAGAGCTCTGCGGTGTGATAACCTTGAATTGGCCAAGAGGCTAATACACCCACAATCACGCGTTTATCTCAAGTAAATTGGCAATAATCAGAGCAGAAATTCAATGAATTATCAAAGCTGACAAACCATTGTCACAGAAGAAGGGAGACGTTACCACAATATTTACTGATAATTATCAAAAATGTAGAAAATAAAAACGAAAACGAAAACAAGTCATTCGGTGCCATTCAGAGAGAGAAGAAAAAGGAAAAGAACTCCTGATAATTAACACGAACCCAAACAACGTTTTCGTCCATTTATTCTCTTTATTCGTTTCAAGAATCATCTTAAGAGAAAGGACGCCATCATGAATGTACGCTGGATCATTCCTAGCCGAAGAAGTACGATGGCTTCCAATGTTATGTCAATAAGAAATTTATCAAAAGAAAAAGCTATTGTATGTTATAAGTTAATTAATTAATTATTAATTAATTAGTTAGTTAGTTAGTTTTATTGTCGAAGCTTTCGCAGTTAGGATATCCATAGTTAGTTTTCATCCAAATTCGTTGTTTGAAATCTGGCGTGTAGCCTAAAATAGCTGGAAAAAGACAAAATTTTGTTTCTTTCTTAATAACTGTCGCAGACTTCGCTGGATAGCACCGGAGAGATGTTATTGGCTTACGATGGAAGTAAAATCAACAGGAATAATAAGTCAGGTTTGAAACTTTACGAAAGCTTTACAATTTAATTTTTCGATAATATATAAATATTAAATAAAAATCGTTTGTAGATACTAACTTAATTCTTAGAATGAAAACAACAACAATAAATGTCTTGCATTAAAGTAAGTTATTAAAGTAAGTATTAAAGTAAGTTATGTGCTTGTTAAAGATAAAGGATAAATAGGTCTTAGCGAATGTGGAAATAAATCTTAGAGATTTTACATCAATTCCAGAAATTCTAAGTAAAACTTATTATCATTTTTAAATTTTAAAGTTACATCGATTCATTTTGTTATAATGATATAAATCAAGATAATTAAAAAGTAGACTTATTTTTCATGAAATAAATTCTTCTTTGAATTTTGACGATTACAGTATTTTATAAATCATTTAACTGAAAAATTGGCAATTTAGTATTAAACATTTTAAATTGTTTATATTTTACTGAATAATTCGGATTAATTTCTTATTCCATACAAAAATGTATTCAAAAGGAAACTAAAATTCAGATTTTCGATCAAATTCTAATATTTCATTCTAAATGAAAAAAATGGTGTTGAATTTGAATGTGGCAAGAAAAAAAAAAAAGAATATTACAAACAAGCTTTAAATAATTATGAACGACTCGACGCCTAATCGTCTTTATTTATAATTATTTATAATTATTGTCAAGTTTGTATTTATATAATTAATATGACATTAAAGATAGACACATTGTAGTAATGTTGTGTATTTTATTATACTGCCAAATATTGCATTAATATTATACTATAGTGTATTGTGTGAAAAAAAAAACTGTTTCACGCTATAAAAACAAAATGTTACAATATCATAAATTCAATATTGTTCTTTCAAATTTTGTGTCAAATTCTTGTATTCAATTTTATGTTGATTTTCAAGAGAATTTAGAAAAAGAAATTAGTAGCAACACTAATGACAAATTCAATTAATAATGTTGCAGACAATTATCTCTTACTAATCGGTACCTTTACTTGACATTACTGCTTTTGTACTTTTTTGTCTTGCGTTGAAATTTTGCAAGCATTTTGCAAGCAAGTAAATTAGTACAGATGTTTTTCAGTATATTTGCAAATTACTCAACTTAACTTAATACAGTTCCATAAAAGGTAGGTTCAAAAGCCTTTGTCTGTCCAAAGTGTTTGAAGTTTACTAGACATCAAGATTGAAGTAGACATTGTGGTCATATTCAGTAAACTTTGTCAATTGGAAGTGAGATTTCTGTGGAATTAGATTCGGGCAATGATTTTATGTGTATCCGCTTTTGTAAAGCGTGGAAATGTGTGGATTTTTAACAAAGAAAGGATAAAAAGTTCTAATGATGTCGTTATTAATGATGTGAGAATAAAAGCAGAGAAATTTACTGAAAATGAACTTGATAATAGAAGTCAAATCTCTTTAAATTAGAGAATTATAGTCCGATGCTATATTTTTATTCATTATTTCAGTATATCACCACTTACTATTAAAAAACATTCATTCCCATATTTAATAAATATGGATAAATATGGTGAATTTGTAATTTATAAAACAATGGTCCTTCAGCCGCTTTAATCGAACAGCTAAAAAAAGTTGACTGAAAACGATCTTTTTCTCGGGGCTCGAATGTATTTTTATTTTAACATCCACGAAAAAGAAGAAGATGCGAAGGAACATTTAAGAAACATAGTCAATTCCGTTTCTTACTCCATAAATTTGATTTTGACAGATTTGAACACGAATAGGACTTCTAAGAAATGCTTCAATAAACAAATATGCGAAATTGTTTGTAGGGGATGAAGAGGAAAGCAATGAGGGAGGTGAACATTCTAAGGCATCTATCAATTCTATCTTGCGCTGCAACTGCTGAAATGGTAACTTACTTTCCAATGTCCTTAAAAAAAGCGCTATTAGCTGTTCACTTCTAAAAAAAGAAAATAAATAAGCAAGAAAGGGATCGTCCATTAATTACGTGAGGTTAAAAGAGGGGGGGGGGGCCGGCAAAATCTCACCAAGGGGGAGAGGAGGATCAACGAAAATCTCACGTCAACTTTTTCATTCAGAGAATATACGTATTATAATAGATTACAACATTTTGTAATATTGACTTTTTGAACTTTTTTGATTTTTTTTGACTTTTTGAAATCTTACGTGAGGGAGGGGGGGAGTCCCACCACATCTCACCAAATCTCACCAAGGGGGAGGGGGGGTTCAAATTTTTTAAAAAACACCTTACGTAATTAATGGACGGCCCCAAATGAAGATGTGTTAGCACTTTTGGCTTTCTGCAATTTTCTGATGTATTTTTTTGTTTTGTCTTTCCTACTGCATCTTTGGTTTTTAAAACTTCCATTTTATTTTTTTTAAAAATGATTATTGAAATACAAAAGTTTCCACATTCTAGTTTTTCACTTTTTGTTTAGAATTTTATGATATAATACTAATCGAATACTTGTCGAATTGAAAATTATACTTCAGACTAATACAGGAATAAGGTATTTATGTAAGGAAAGTTTAAGCAAGAAATTCCTAAGAAAAGTGGCAATCTACTTTCTTCATTAAGTTATATCTTAATTATTAACTTTTAATAAATTTTGTTATTAAGAAGAGAAAAAAGAGCTAAGAAAATTATTAATTCGTCCATTTTTACACTTGTAAAGTTAAAAGCAAAATCTAGGAGCTTAAACTGTAACCAATCAGCTGTTTTCTTAATTAACTAATCACATTGCTTCATTATAGACCCGGCATACTGTCATTGTGTACTGTAACTTTATTTGCCTGTTCAGTAAACAAACGTCTCATGGATCATCTCGGCCCTTACCATCCTATGTAAATGGGAATGAGTTTGTGAAAGACAAGGATAGTCCAGAAATATTCATGCAAGTTTTAAAAGTTTATGTCTGCTTCTTCTGAAGTTATTGAGAAGATATACAGACATATAATCTTATAAAATATTATAAAGCTTCCCATGCTTTGAGAAGGTAAGCTAAAAATGTCACGGCATTGTACTATCTTCGCCTTATGGCATCACAAGTGTTGCAGAAGAAGGAATGTTCTTTTTTAAAATAAATTGAAAAAAAAAAAGAAAAAAAAAATGCTTGCAAAACTTAACATTACTAGTTCAAAATTGTTATTGAATCGAATAAGCGTGCTGTGTATAGAACGACACATCCTCCACCACA
Organism: Thereuonema tuberculata; assembly: GCA_023159025.1. Lineage (NCBI taxonomy): Eukaryota > Metazoa > Arthropoda > Chilopoda > Scutigeromorpha > Scutigeridae > Thereuonema > Thereuonema tuberculata. The sequence continues at coordinate 60,990,290 of JAFIDM010002131.1, forward strand.
TACCTGTTACAGAAATCTATATTTTCTTAGAAGCTTATCCCCTAGACACACCTCTGCGATTAGTTAATAATTAAAAATAATGTTCCTATAAAAAAAGGAGGAGCACGGAAGTTTTAAAAAGTATTTACTGAAACCTATCGGTAAATAATAACAAATCCGTTGCATATCATCAATAATAATGATAATAATAATAATAAACAGGATATTTGTTTATTCAAATACAATTTCATAACACGTCGCCTTCATCGTAGAACAGGTCCTAACATTGATCGTAAATCCTTTCAGATTCACTTTCTATGCGATGCTGTTTAGGTGAGACAAAACTCACCTCCTTAAGCGGAACTGAATTTGTCACCTCAGAAGCGAGTCTTCATAATTAATGAGCGTGTCCTTGCAAGCATGAAGAGCAGCTGATTCGTTATTCGTAGTCACGTGGGTTTTTGTTTGGAGTGATATGGCGTCTTGTGGACGGTTCATTGCTTCGTCTTCTTATGCAAATATTGAACAAGTGCTTGTTCCTTTCCTTCTAAAGGTAAACAGGATTCGTTTTAGGCGTAAGAGAACGATGATCTTACCATAAAAAGGTATAGGAGGAATGTCGTCTGTAAATCATTTTCAAGAAGTGAATTGTGAGGAGATTCGATATTTTGTAAACATACTTTGGAACGCTGATTTGAATCCTAATTTTTAACTCAAAACTTTCCAGTTTCGATAACAAGACCGAATAATTTTTGAATAATGATCAAAAGGATTTCAGCAAAATCTTTTACTTTTTATTTTTCTAATAACGCAAATAATACAGTAAGACTTCCTTTGAAAATAATAATGTTTGAGAATTGTATTACCTAATTTTCTTTAATAATTTCTCGTGCTGTATTGGAAAACAATTGTCTAATAGTTTTACGAAATTATAATAATAATACTGTAGAAATAAAATACATTATTAGAAGACATTTAAGTAAAACTTAATACAATCAAAATACAAATTATAAATTATATTATAAACCAATATAAAATAATAAAATTAAACCAATAATCCACTTTTTAATATATAAAAGATGTAATAAAGAATAAATATTTTTTTTTTATCAATCAGTTTTTTTGAAATTTTATTTTATATGGAAAATATTCATTTTTAAATTCTTCACATTTTTTTCAAACATTATTCTTTTGTTTTTGAACATACGGATACATGCCGTTTATTATTTGACTTATTATAAAGTTTATTTTTTAATTTTACATTTAATGATACAGTTAATTTTTTTTTAACAGATTCGTAAAAAAGATTAAGAAATTCGATTTTAGAGATTTATATTTCGTATTCACTACAATTGAAAAGTACTAAATTTGTAGTAATGCGATATTACACAATATTTTTCTCTTTTTTTTTCTTTCTTAGTATCATTTTGTACAAATATTAAGTATAATAACAATAATTTGACCCCATTCTATGTTCGGTGCCAGGGGCAAATGTTCCCCACACGCTTTCCGCTATATTGAATGCAGTACATCTAAAATGGAACAAATTTTAAAACTTTACGGGAATAAGATTTGGTTAATATTATCAAATATTTTGTAGCTTTTTCAGCGTTTCGGATTACAGATATTATTTGCTGCTGAATTTCTTACACCATTCCAATATTTCAGTAACTTTCGAATAATAAATAAATAATAATAAAAAAAAATGTACTTAGGAATTTTGATGAATAAAAGCTAAATTGTTCTTAAATAACAAAGAGTTGTAAAGATTTTTGAAAGAGCTTCTCAGTGCAATTGTACAAAAAATTTCACATTTTATTTACAGATGGAATCAAGGTGAGTATTTAGATACAATTTTTCCTTTTTGCAATGTGTTCTTGTGAGATCGGAAACATATTTTTAAAATACAGTATACTCCCTCTTAACGGGCCTCGGATCAACCGACTGTCGGTTTAACCGGCCTCCCTTAAAAAAAAAAAAATGCAAACTAAGAAGCAGAAAACAATCACAAATTTCTTTAAGCAATTTTTTTTCCTTAAATGTACAGTTTTCTTTTATTACTTCAGCAAATATATGTGTTTGTTTAGTAAATTTATATCTACGACGAAAGAAAGTTTTGTTTTTGGATATTGTGATATTTGCTTATGACATCAAGTATATGAGTGTATACTGTAACTTGTATATACTGTACAAATTTTCATATAATCTTTGTCTCTCTTTTATTGACCTTTTTCATATAATTACACAGTGGAAGTACTTTAATTCAGTTAAAAGCTAATTTAAATGTATTTTCAGTTTAACCGGTCATTTTGCCAATTGGTCTAGGGTCCGGTCCCAAGCTGAACGGTTAAGAGGAATCTACTGTATATCCATCCATAGTCCGTCTGTCCGTAGACAGTCCACATTCTATGGAATTCAGTAGAACTCCCAGAACCTCCTGAGGAAGATACTGAGGTGGTTTTCCGGGGCCTTCCTCAGGAAGCCATTATGGCAAGGCTTCAGACCGAAGAGAAAGTGAAGAAGAAGCTGACAAACACAGGAAAGGAAATTGAAACAACCAAGCCACGGCCGGGAATTGAACCAGGTGCCGACACGATGCCCGCACGGCAGACCGCCGGCACGGCCTACTGTATATGTAAGTCCAATATTAAACCTTCATTAAATTACTTCGTCAATACGGGATGGGATTTAGCTAGTTCTTATTTTAATTAAGCGTCTTTCATAATAGCCTATTCAGCCACGACGACTCCTAGCTTCCAAATGAGTAATTCACCAGTTCCTTATGTAACTGCTGTTACAACAATTTTTTGTTTGGTTTATCAACACTGTAAACATAAAAGTATATTTATAAAAAGATTATTTTTATTTCCTTTTTTCTTTTTTGGAGGTCAGTTATGAATTAGACGGACAGCAAAAGTATAAGGCACGAGCCAACGAAAAGGAACTTCTTTATTCTTTTCACTATGACATCTGGAGACAGAAAAAACAATCTCTGACAGCTTCAACCATACGAGTGGGAGGAGGCAAAAGCATCAATTATACACAAACCTCACTTCAAGTAAATTAATGACCACCTTAATTCAAGGCTAATTTCAAATACTTTTGCCATTTTTTTTCCTTCATATATTTTGTGAAGGTCGAATGTATTACTTAGAAGTAACTTTAGAAAGTAATTAATTTAATACAAAGAATTTATTTCAGGAAATTGAATAACAGAAATTTGTAAGACAAAATAGAACAGAGAAACATAAGTTTTAAATGTTGTTGTGTTAATTTGTATGGTTTGTTAACTGTTGTATGAAGCTCATTAATCATTGACAGAGAATCACGAAGTCATACTTTGCTCTATCACGAGAAATAGATTGAGTGACATCCCCCGCCTCAGAATGAACTGACCCTAATGATTTTGGCTTAAATAACTTTTATGAAATACTAGATATATTTTTACTCTTAGATTTAAAATCATTGAATCAATATTAATGGTTTTATCAGAATTTTTAACAAATAGTAATGGTTACGATAGAATTTTATTTTCTAGGTGAAAGTATAAGCGTTGCGATTTGTTTTAAAAAGAAACTTCCTGAAGCTTATTCTCCTTAACATGTTGTTTTTCGTTTTTCTGGTAAGTTAGTTTTCATTGGTTTATTTGTGAAGTACTGCAAAGATTTTCTTAATTTCCAAATTACTTGATATATTTTCATATTTACCATGTGCTAATAGCTGATTAAATTTTCAAATATTTGTCCTAAACCTAATTAATTTCAAGTCCACTTGAAACTGCTGTCTCTCGACGACGAAACGGTCGTGTATTTTATCTGCGTGTGTATAAAGTTTTTAATTTATTCAGGTGTATGGCTCCATCAATATGTTCAGTATCACGCAGTACACGTAAATTGCTACTTCAATTGAATTACGTACAATTCGAACATATTGCAAAATACGTTTTTAAACGTCGACAGAAATTCGTTATTTGCCATCAGTGAAAGTTAATTGTTTTGCTTCTAATATTTTACATACCGGTACTGTGCATAAATCTTTGGACCAGGATTCTGTTGTAATGTCATGACATAATGACCATTGTTTGAATAGTAATAGGATATTGTTTAATGTTTTGGACACTATGGCGGTTCACAACTAGGGTGGCCGTAAGTAACTGTATAACACGGAAAAAATCGAATCAAGATTTTGTTAACTAGGATAATAAAATTAATGTTTACTTTAAACCGAACAGAGCATTATTAACAGGCTTGTCTCAATTACTAGTCCGTTCGGAGTTATACACGTCTAGATATGACGTTTGAGTCATTGATTGTAGTGAATGTGGGTGGCAGGGAAGCCAACTACCTACAGGCGGGGGTTGCTTGGCTGTAGGTGCTTGGCTTCCCTGCCACCCACATTCACCACAATCAATCCACACTGTTAATAAGTATTACATGTAATTAATAATTAATATTATCATTTATTTCAAGTAAATAATAATTATTTACATCTAATAATTGTAAATAATATTTACTGTTACTGAAAATAAGCATTAAATGATAATTAATTAATACATCCGGGAAGTAAGATGTCAACGAGATAAGTCATATCTAGATGTATATAACTCCGAACGGACTAATAATTGAGACGAGTCGTAATAATAATGTATGTTCTATGTAAGGACATCTTTCTATAGGTATATATCTTATCACTATACAGGGTGGGGCAATTTCCTATACAGTTTGCCCATTCTCCTTTCTTAATATACGGCGCCCCCCCAATCAAAAATGGCTGACTGTTATTTAAATTCTTAAAAATAGAAAATTGAAAGAGTATTGTACTAATTTTGCGAAGAAGCAAACAAAAATGGGTACTCCTGCAATTTTAGGATCTAATCTAGGACAAAATGAAGAAAAACAAAAAGCTCGGAGCTATGTTTTAAGGTTCGTTTGATTCTTTTTACGAAACTTCTGCTCTTTTATTGCTAATATAATTATTTGAGGCAGAAGGAACAGGGCAGCCGCTTCCACTAGAATAAATTCTTTATTTATTTATTTACTTATTTTTTTTTTGTCTTTATTTTTACAGAAGAATACTCATTTTAGCGATTCTCGCATTGAAATATCCAGGACCCGTAAAACTCTCCTTCGGCCTTGACTAGAGTAAAAATGTGGGCTAGTGTGACATTGCTTTCCTTTTCATCTAATAGGAAAGATACACAATGTTTAAAATCTAACATTTACGAAAAGTTTTCATAGAAGCATTTTAATATTAAGCATAAAATTGCTGTAGCTATTTACTTGTCAAAAAAAGAAAAAAGAATCTTGAAGTCTTAAATCTTAGTAAATCTCAAGACAGAGGATTTTTAGAATGTAGAATCACAAATTTATTTGATCAGACTCCAATGCACTTCGAAACGATTGCCAACACAAAAACATATTTCTATTCAAATATTTTTGATTCTTTGTAAATACTCGTATTGTATGACTCGCTTTGATTTTCATTAATAACAATGGAAATATCTCTAAGGAAAATAAATTAACAGATTTTTTTTTTTTTTTTTGATTTTCCTTTGGTCTGGTTTTCTATTGGACGCAATCTTTCGTGAAACTGTTAACAGTTAAGAAAGAAATTCTGCGAACGGTAAAACCTTTCCATGATATGAGACACAGTCTACAACGTATATCGATACGATTATCAATGAAATCCCCCCTGCAAGACAACTGGATTCTTTGGCAGTCATTGACGATTCACACACTTCATTATCACCCTAAATTTATACAGAACTCGCCTCTGAAGAACAACAGTGTTACGATGTGATTAAAAAAAAGATTATATGATTTAAGATCTGGGCCGTCGCGTGGTTTGTTGGCGCCCGGGGCAAGATTTCGTCAGGCGCCCCCTTTTATTGTATACCAAAAAAAAAAAAACGGAATCTCCTTTTGCCGTTGCCGCGGCGCCCAGGACGATCGCCCTGGTCGCCCCGCCCATGCGACGGCCCTGTTTAAGATCAAAAATTGCCTGGGCTTTCATCAACTTTTCCCATCACGACACTGTTTTGAGAATTTCCATTCATTTTTCTATCTCAATAGGAAATGTTTGTATTCTCAATCAACTTCAAGACTCAATATATTGTACATTTACAAATAGTTGCTTTTCCGAATGCCTTATCGGCGAGCGAAAATACGAACGAAATTATTGCGTTACATATGTATATGTGATTTATATTAGTTTCAAATCTCGAAATCGATACTTTTCGAGTGAATATATTTTCAGGCATGCGCAGATCAGCCTCATGAGAAACAGTATAGGAAGCAGATATATCCCGAATTAGATTTCATTGAAGTTTCTAGTGAAATCACTGAATCAATCAAGATATTTCCACCTGTTAAAGTTTTGCTAAATTTTTATGTAATTCTGATCGACAACTTTAGGGGGAAAAAATGGCTAAAAAAATTCCCTAGATATTAAAGACGTTATTACTTTTAAAGAAGAATCTGTCGTCTATCATCTATAATTATTTCTAAACTTCTCTCCTGTGATCTACATTCCAAGTTTACAATGACAATACATTCCCATATTAAAACCGGAAACCATTCAATTGTTCTCTGCGGAAATTAATAATCATCTGATTACGTTTCATCATTGGCTAAACCTGTAAGTGATCGATGCACACCCTTTAATCTTTCATAATCTCTCTCAATGACTGATTAGCTTGTCGTAAGCCGATAATCACTTACCCTGATCGTTGCGCCATGCGAGTAAATCTCAACCTGTTTCCGATGAGCGTTCGCCGATGATGTAACGATGACACTTGCGGTGCGTCTGCCTCCGAATGCGGCCACACTCACCTTGCCCCCGGCGCTCAACTGACGATTTACGCCATCCAACAAATAACTAACGGTGGAATAGTTTAACAAGGATTTCCACTATTTATCTGCAATGAGGCCAAGATTGCCTTTTCAATCGCGTGAACAGCAACCGTTAGATACTAAACTGTTAGTTTTAAACAGTCTAAAGAAAAATATTGAGATGGGCTTATGCAAGATGCGTAGACGCTAATTTTTTTTTGTGTGGCGATTAAACTCGCAGACAGTGAAGATTTTCAAATAGCAGTTTGTCTATAAGAGTTTTAATCATAATTCCAGACCTGCCTCTTGCACAGTTTTTTTCCCGTCCTTCCAAAAATACATACATTAAAAATTGGAATTAAAATTACAAGTTTGTTGGATCACAGAAAGTTATTAATCAATAATTAAAAACAAAATAAAATATGGAATTTTGGTCTTTTAAGTAAATGCAGTAAAGGTTATAATGGAAAGTTTATTTAGTTTGGATAAAAGAAAACCAAATCCATTACTCTTCTAAATATTCATGTTAAGCAAATTTTCGAAATAAACCGTTTTTTTTTTTCTTTTTAATCTTTTTAAAATAGCATAATATAAATGTAACAATAGTTATCACCAAAGTATGAACATTATTATCTCTTGGGTTGTTAGTAATAATGTTATTATCTACCTCATAATATTTTAACTGTTGTTATTGTTAAGTTTTCAATATAAACTTCTTGAGAAAATTTTCAATCAATTATTAAAATTAAAAGGGTTGTAGTAAAATATTTTTGAATTGAAAATTTTTTTAAATTTGTGTTACGTAATTTCAAAATGATTGAAAAAGAAGCAATGGTTTTGTTTCGAAAATGTAATTAAAATGAATACTTAAGAAAAGTTATGGACTTATGTATTCATTCAAACCATAACGAAGTTTGAGAAGATCGTTTTTTTATTTAGTCTAAATTCCGACTCATAAATGTTAATTTACTGAAAGTTTAACAACAATAACTTATAGTTAAGTTTACAGAACGTGTGAAGCTCATAAAAAAAAAATCTGCATCTGTGGGTGGATGTGTTTCCCGTCAATAGCATTTTAACCGCTGAACAGATCTCCTTGAAAATTGACGTACTTATTTATGAACAAGAGACGAACTAAATTTATATTTGGAAATTCGAACGTTTAGATGCCTGACGAGAAATTTGCGCATCACAAGGAGACAAAAATAATTCCCGTAGAAAAATATTAAAAAGTAATATACAATGTATGTATAACAATGCATATTGATTTTCAGTATTTAATTAGTAATTACTTTTCAGGTTTAATTTAATCACATTTTTTTCGAATTTAAATTATTTTTTTAAAAATAAAGTTAAGATTGAGTTTTTATTCATTAGATGTTCGATTTACTTATATTAGCATTGTTTTATAAATTAAAAAGAGCAAAGAAAGAAATTAGGGAAAGTAAGCTTCAAGTTCTATTTCTTGTTTATTATGAAGACAACTCGAATTGAAATTACGGGAAGGCGTGTCTGTCACTATCTGGGACCGGTTCCACTACATTTTTATTATTTTTTTTATGAATTATTTCGAATATTAATCAGCCCCTTTCAATAACATAGTTTCAAGGCTACTTTCAATGGAAATCATAGGAATTAGTTATTAAGCATTTCCCGCTTATGAGTCGATCTTCAGAAGCTATGTAACTTTACGATCCTCAAATTATAAAAGGGAAAAGTCACCAAAAATTTCAAATTATCAACTAAGGCAATGATCTCAAACCAGCAACCCGTCACGAACGTTTATGGGCAATTATTTCTATTTCAAAATGTTAATTCTCTTACTATAAATAGAAAGACTATTGCTCATAAGAAGTGCAGCTTCATAGATGAACTTAGAATCATGAATTGTCGCTAATCATGTGAAAATTGTAATTCCTGTAGGGTCAGTAATAATTATAAAAGCAGCTGTAAAGCTCATGTCAGCTTATATGTTATTTTATTAGCTAGTCCTGAAAATGTTGTGAAATTTAATAGAAATAAAAAATATACTCATGAGAAAAATTTCTATATTTTTACTAAATTCACGTTAAGTTCTATTTTGTGATCCTCTAAATTTGTTTTGTCTAGTTGCGGCCCGCATAAGAAGCATCTCATTGTGGCCCATCGAAATTGAAATGAGTTTGAGAGTGGTTCCTTAATGGCGAAAAGCTCAAGAAAGAGTGGGAATATTTTGTTGGAATCGCGGATCTGCCTATGGTGAACAGAACAAATTCAATTTTTAATCCGAAAAAGGAGGATTCACTTATAAAAGAAATCCATGTAATAGAAAGTGTGCCTACGTATCAAGGCTTCTACGGGACTTAGGAAAAGATAGGGTAGTTCTACTTTTCTAAGTTTGGTAGAAATGAAAGGAAATGCGGAAGCTTGGTATTAGTAAATCTAAACATAGTCGAGCTTGGATTTTAGAAATGTTAGCAATAAAATGTTTTTCAAGAAACATAAATAGCGGAATATTTCAATTAGCAATGTCAGTGTCTTCCGTTTAGAAACGTGTGTAAGTATTTAAACAAATGATAAAAAAAACCTGAGAATTTTCCAAACACTGTAACAAAGTGTAGTGAATCTGCTTAACTATTCATTAGGATAAACTGAATATTTCCTGAAAGTAATAACAATAAATAATTTCTCATTAACTGATGCTGCCAAGACGACTTTTATGTATCATCAGTCATTGAGAAACAAATGGTTGCTGACTGTGGGTGGCCTTCACCGTTATTCCTAAGAAGTAATTTGAATGGAAAAAAATGCATTACTTTTCTTAGAATTTAGTTGTGCAGATGAAGAATGCAAAGCATGGATTAGCTCGAAACAAATTTTATTACGTTTTGTCTTCATTCTGAATTTATAGCCAACTAGTAATAAGTAATTCTTTAAAGTAGTAAATTAGACATTCTTAAAGATCAAACTACGATATTTTCTACATTTAGAAAAACTATTATTAAGGAGGTGGTTTGTATTTTCATTTGCCCAGAGTTATTCGAGCAACGAAGTATTTCCTAAAGTCTCAAACTTGTTTCGTCTCGTTGCTTTCACTTCCATTGGGAAGCGAAGCAGAGTAATGTTCTCCAGGAAAGCTCGCAATATATTCCCTTTTCTTCCATCTTAGCTAAACAAGGAATTTTAAACATCCGTTATTAATAATCTTAAATCTGTATAAAGATATCGTAGCTTTCGTAGTTTTGACGTGATGATTTCAAAATCAAAATTATACATATTATTAAAAAAAACAAAAAAACACTTAAATATAGTACATAATTACGTTTTCTGTTTATAAATTCATTCAGACGACAAGAAGTGTGGTATTTCCTTCATAAAAGTTGCTCAAAATGAACTGTGATAATTAGGCTTCGTTTTTAGACAATACTGATAAATATTTCTTTGAATTCGATGCGAAAAAGAATTGGTTTCTGTATTTTAGTGCACGACGCCATTTTGAAGAAGAAAAAAAAAATAAACAAATAATCGTGAAGCGATTTTACCTGACATTCGTGAAATGCATGTAAAGTTTTCTTTTTTTTAATTTAATTTTTTTTCTCTGTTTTTTTTATCTAAAACATAATTTGTTATTTTGGATAAATGCAAAAAATTGCTATAACTAATGTTAACGAGATATTAACTAGTTACGTGACACCATCTCCTGCTGTTCTATTAATGTCTCATTTGAATTTTACAATCATCGTCGTGTCGTTATTTAACCTTTTATCTTAACCTATCACTATTTATTTTACCACTTTGTCTTAATCTCTTTCGGTTTTACCAAATGTATTTGTTATGTTATGTAATGAATGTGGGTGGCAGAGAAGCCAAGCACTGCGACCGGAGGTCTATTGTACTAATCCACGGAAATATGGACAGATAGAGAGAAAGACTGAGAAAGTATGGTGGGAGAAGTGCAGAGGAAACGGGAGAACCCCGATAAAACCTGCCCAGCGCGGATCGTCCACCATCACGAAACCCACATGAGAACCGAACCCCGGTACTCAGAGATGAGAGACCGATGTCATAGCGACAACGCCAACCGCGCGGCCTTAAATGTAATTGTTAACTTCTAACTCACTTCATATCCTTTCTTCCTTTGCTATAGAGTAAATTAGAAATTTTAACTCTTCAGTCTAGAAACAGCAAAAAGTCTCAAAAGTCTGAAGCATCCCAGGAAAGATCAATGGCGAGGTTTCACTCTCAGTTGAGGTGGCACAGATGTTTAAAGTTTTTTCTTGATATCATTTATGCCTTCTACTTCCCCCTTTCACTTAAGTTTGTAGTTACAAAACAAAATAACAGTTCATTTGTCCATTTTAGACCTTTCGTCGCTACTCTCAGTATTTATCTAATTTTTTGTTTTATTTCTATTAAGGAGAATGTTCTACGACATTCCATATTGTTATGGGCCTTTTTTGACGCTTCCTTTAGATGGAGGCTTTCAAATGATATTGTGGGACTTAGCTTTGTAATAGCATCAGAAAAGAAGGTTTTATATTTTTATGAACAGGTAGTTTCCCTTAAATTATAAAGAAAGCAAAATAACCTCAAATTCAGCATTAAGTTAAAATCATGCAGAAAGAATAAACTTAACATAAAAAAGTAGAAAGTTTGAAAATGTTACATAAAAGAAGAAAAAAAAAATCCATTTCTCTACTTCGTTAGAATTCAAAAGCTGATGATGAATCTTGTCCATCTGAGGATTCGGCACAATTGTTTTATCTTAAATGCAAGTATTTTTTCATTAATTAAAATTATTTATCTTAATAAAAGTTTTATGCTTCCTTAGAACTTAATTACACAACAAGTAAATCACAACAATTAAATAAAATGTCGTTTTTGTTTACCTAAACATCTTTATGTACTTTCACGTATAAATAGGAATAAAAATTTGTAAAATATAGAAAAAAAAAGTAAATCATTATTCCACTTCCAATGTATGTTGGCTTCACGCATTCCTCTCAAAATCAGTCTCTTCCAAAATTCCAAGTTCTGGCAAGTTCTCCTTGACACCTTCCACCCATCTAAGAGTGCTTGATCCTCCCTCTGATGTCTAATGACCTCCCTTCCTAGATTCTTTGTACGAAATCACTTGTCTCCCAGAAGAAATATTTTGTTAGTAAGAATTAACAGAACATTTGAACATTCAATATCTTTCTAGCATAGGCCTACTGAACTGAACTGAGACCCACGAAGCAGGTATTTGTAAAAATTAAAAAGGCATTCATATTCACATTCATTTTTCAATAAATAAGTATAGTGCATTCTAATATTACTAGAAATAATACAGGTTTAAATTAGGAGCACTAGGAACATCTGGAAGTCTTACCAGATGAAAGGATTGAAAATAGTTATATTTTCATTAACAGTGAATTCTTGAATAACTTAAAATATTTTGACATGGTCTTTTCACAGTATTTATTAAACATATGCTTTATCGTTTATTTGTGTACTTTACTTTGTCCTAGAATACTTTTACTATCAAAATTTATCGTCCCATTAGCTGTCAAATGGGAAAGATTAGGGTTATATTTTTATTTTCTTTAGAGTCTGGTCTGTTTTCGCAAAGCCTCAGAATTGCTTTATTTCGCTGATGCTCTCCTTATCGTCTTCCATTTTATTTATTATGTCGTAAAACAACACCGTCACTGCCATTAACTTGGGATTGTGTGGGTTTATCCGCTTTCATCGTAATGAAAATTCGGTGTCCGACCTGAAAATGCCACCAGCTCTGCTACCCCAGTGACCGCATTCGATACACTGTCAAGCGATCTAAAATATAGAACATCCGGCGAGGGATGCACTTGGTTGCGCCTAGGAGCGACAGGTGGCGCAACGCGTTCAAATCCCAAAACTCAATGGAGTTGAGATATTAGAAGTCATAACCAATGAAAACTGTTCCGACCGGTTTCTACCTCTTAATTAAAGTAATAAACTATCGAGCAATGGAAACTTGATTTCAAGAATTTTAAGAATGGAATGCTCTTCCGAATATATATTATTTGAAAGCTCTTTGAGATAGCAGTGTTTCTTATCTCAAAATTTATTAAATTTAATAAAATGCTTCTCCACTGACATTTCAACATCGAAAACAACTATTTGATTACTTTATCATTTTAAAATAAAGTTTTCTTTATATCACTCAATCTATCAAATAATCGCAATAATAATAATTTCAGTATCATCACGTTGACGATTTAAGGAAAATACATCTACGTCGTCTTTTTACACATTATTGTTTTAACATATTTTCCTAAGGAAAAATGAGATTTATAAAATGAATGCGTGTTTCTACTTAATAACTTTTAAATCGGTGAACAGATCTTCTTGAGTTTTACGATCTGACTTTTGTATTTGTAAATATAGTGGTACCCTGGTTAAGGACGGTAATCCGTTCCAGCATTATCGTCGTTAACCAAAACCGTCGTTATTCAAGGCGCGATTTTAAATGTCATAAAAATATGGTACATACCATTTATTCATTTATATTTGCTACAAAAATTTAACATTAATAAAATGAATAGTTCATGAAAACAGTTTTTAAATGTCAATCTTCACCAGAAGTATAAATTGTGTGTAAAGCAAATATAAATGACGGAGGTATGAATATTTTGCAGAATTTAAATGCGATTTTCACAAAAACTATTGGCCGCCACCAATCGACTAGGCGTCGGAAACCAAAGCCTGCGTCGTTACCCAAGACATTTTTTGCTCACAGCAACTCGTCGTTAACCAAGTACGTCGTTAACTAAGGCCGTCGTTAACCAAGGTACCACCGTGTTTCGTGTGGGTCACTCTTGTGAAATTTGAGCGCGAATACGACAAAAATTCTCATTGATAAGCGTTAAGGAAAATCAATTATTTGTAGTTTGAAGGATATATTTCAGAAATAATAGCGAGATATTTGTATTTTTATTTGCCTACTTTATTAAGGTAAGCTAATTCGATCATCGTATTAGTCATGTGACACTCAGGTCCCAACTAAGGTGGGGGTCACCATTACCAAGGCACCAGGACAAGTTAATTAAGGGCCCAGAAGGATTTTTTTTTTTTTTTATTGTAGTTACGTGGCAGAAAAGAAATCTTATTAGTATGGAAGTATTTTTTACTAGCTAATTCTTCGTAAATTGCATATTTATAACTGTTGTACTATAATCACAATTATCCATATAAATCAGAAATACAGTGCGTATTTAAAAGACCGCATTACAAAAAGTGTACCATACACATGTGGGAAGCAAGGGCCCGTTATTAGTGGACCCATTGGGGGCCGATTATCAGACCTCATATCAATGGTCTTGTGATAATAATTTTGACTGATAATAATTTTGTACTAGAGAGCATGAAATTTGTTATGGACTTTTGTTGATCGTCTGTCCTTTCTATTTTAAGTTTAAGCTTTCCAAATGAGGTTTTTGAACTAGCAGTAGGCCTAATTAATGTCATAGTTTTCGTTCTATGACAAGCGAATCTGAATTATCAAGTTGCTTAATATCTCTTTTTTTTTTTTTTTTTTAATTTTATTTTTTATTTATTTTTGCTTTCAAAAAATATATTAACATTTGAATGGCATTACATTAACATGCTTTGTTTACAGTCTTAAAGAGATAATATAAAGTACAAAGTGTTAAACCACTACCCGCCATTTTTTTTTCTTTCGAATATTTACAATTTCCAAGTGAAACATAAACGTTTCTTTAAGGTTAAGAATGAAATCGAAATAAAGAAAATCTTTTGCAAGAAGCATTGAAGAAGAAAAAAAAAAAAAGGAAGAAAAAGAAGAAAGTGAAAAACTGTTATGTTTAAACAAATATTGTTGACATAATAAAAAGAAACTGTACAAGTTATGTGATCCGGAGGCTCTTCTTGACCCATTTCTTACTTGTGTCAATACGTAGCAGTTCATTTGGCGCCAACTTACGTCGCCTCCGTTAATATTTTTCATTCAACAGTTGCATTCATGACCTCTTAGTGGTTTCATATTTATTTTATTGAATTCAAGATAAATGTTAGTCTTTCCCATCAAAAGATGAATTGAGATTAGGAATAAAAAATTATATTGAGTTATTATTGAGTGAAACTTCAGAGCAGCGGGAAGTAAAAAAATAAATGAGAAAATTTAAAGACATTACGTTAAAACTGAAATTACGTTACAAAAGTACACGGGAAAACGAAAGACATTGACTAATAAGACTAATGTAAAACTTACATTTGTAGGAATTTCGTAAATTCTGTATAGAACTAATTAATATAATGTCATTTTATGACAAATCTACATAATATAGATTATTTATAAAATAATTAAAAAAAACTTAAAAATATTTGCACTTTGAAATGATTATTGCAAGAACTTAGATAAAGAAATGAGATGCTAATAACGTAACAAAAAAAGAATGAAAGTAGACAAATAAATACAGCATAAAAATATAATAATGAATATATTGACATTAATCTATTGAATTTCAGATATTATTTGAAAGAAATACTCAAACTCCACATGATACCGATATTTCGTCTTTACTTACCGTAAAGACTTTTACTAGGTTTCTATTTAAAATACAGAAAAGGAACAAACCATTCTCAACTGAACAAAACTAAATAATAATAAATGTATATCAAATATTAATAATAAAACTTAACCTTCCAAAACAATAAACCTAAAGACAAAGGAAGAGAACTATATAATAACAAAAAACATCAACAATAAAATATATTGGAAATACGGACAGGACCATGAAAGAAGGGCTTTAGGAACATGTGCGAGCGTTTCAAAATGAGTATAAAAATGTTTCAGAGTGGGCAGACCACTGTTTTAGATATAAATACAAATCCAGACCCCATTGTGTATATTATATATGATAATCAAGATGAGAGCAAAAGGTTTATTTTAGAATCCTGCTTAATAAATTGCTGCATTTGCTTCAATAAAGACAAATCTCTAAAAGTAAATGGAATAACACTAGGAATTTATAGAAATTTCTTAATGAAGAATAAGACGTCAAAAGAAATTTTGCAATTCAAATAATTGTCTCTCCGGTTTTAGTAAAAACTTTTTTAAATTTTTTAAATTTTTTGATTTTCTTTGTTATTAGGATTATTGTTTTATTTCTTTCATTTAATCTTGCTAATTTGATGAATCAAGAGTGTCAGATATTATTTGTTTCGCTATTGCTAATTATTTAGGTTATTTGTGTAAGTTACAGGCATAAGCTATAGACAGAGTATTTGAATAAATCTGAAGTTAAATTCAAAATATTCGATGAAGAATGTCTTTATTTCAGTTCAGATTCTTCAGAAAAATAAAACTGTAATAATGCACTACTCCTTAAAAGTTTTTGTAATTTGTTGATGGAGTTTCAAATATAACATGTTTCAGTCAGTTATTAGCAGATTAAACTAAGTGTCATTTAAATTAGCATTATGTGTACTGTTTGGTTGTTCGTTGTAGGTGTATTCGTTGTGACAAATAGTTAAAACAGCTTTAATATGATAAAAAATTTAAAGTAATTTTCAAATACTCTGACTTGCTCCACTTATAAAGTAATAGTCTAAAGTTATTAACTTTTTCTATGCAATTAGTTTTGGATAACAGCTCTTAAAGAGAATCGTCTATTGGTGGTTTGGGGGAGTTTAGTACTGGCTTGTTTTTAATCCAGTATCAATACAAAGGTGTCACTTCCAATTTTCCTTTTTTTTTGTTCATTTACCTAGTAGTCCAATGTACGTCGAAACCCATACAAAACGTCAAAGACTGGTATAAATAGTTTTTGAGTTATCTTAATCATAAGTGCGTTTTTCGCTGCAAATTTCATTGTAAATTTTTAAATCTTAATTCATTTTTTTTCTTTCTTTCCAATGCATATTAAAGAGCATCACAAATGTTAGATTGATAAAAAGTATAAAATATATTTTTAGCTTTTAGAATATATAATTTTATTATACATTTAATTAATAATAAAATTAAAATCAATAAAGTTTATAAATAAGTTCTTATTAATTCCTGTCTTTTCTTTGATGCTTTCTTCATTTTCTTGTATCAGGAACCTGTTTCTTATTAATTTTCTAGGATGCAACCGGTCTCTCTATTCTTAATCTTATGAAAACGAGCCAAATGACTATTGCGTCGTTGTTCGTATAAATGGACTCATTAACAAAGATAATTAAAATCCTTCTGATGATTCTCCTTTTTCCGTTGCGTGCCTTATTCGGGTGATGTTGGCAGACGATATCCATCAATCATTGTGGCTGTGACACTTGGCCTACTTAAAGACCTACTGAAGCTATTACGAGGCCTAATTGGATTTCAGCAAAGTAGAATTCTACACTTGCATTTTCACCGTAGCAATCTCTAAGATTACGTGAAAACGATCAGTGAAAATCATTAATTCAAATGTGTTTTCTAACACTTCAAGCTCTTTTACCTCAGCAGCCGCAGAAGTTCTCAATATTTCAATGCAGTCAACAACGTTCCTAGATAGTTTATCTTCATTTCTCAAGTAAAATTTAAAGAGGAAATTTAAGTGGACAATTAATATCAGATATAACTTTCTTATTTATTAAATACTTTTTTTTATTAAAATATAATAAGTTTCTGAAGGTACTTAAATCCTACTTTCCTTAAATTCCATTTTTTTATTATGAAAAAAACACAAAGTCTCGGTTTGTTTTCAAATTCTAAAATCTCCTTACTACAAATAGTAAAAATTTTTCACTTTCTGAAAAATAAATAAATAAATAAATCCATATTATTTACTTACATTCTTTTAAGTCGATTATTTTTAATTACATTAAAGCTCGCGCAGATATTAAGAGGATTAAAAGGCGGATTAATATCCAGTGTTTGAAATAGAAATCGGTTCGGTTCTAATGCTGTTTTTCTTGGGGAGTATTTGTCACATTCATGCGCTTATTCCTGAACAATCATCCATACGGAAAAATTTTGAAAAAAAAAAATTTAAACCGTCACTTGTCTTTAAATAAGCCTACCAAATCTCAAGAAGATCTATCCGAAGATTCAGAAGTTATTAGGGAGGTAACACACACATATAGAATTGACTGAATTGATGATCTTCACCTTCCTCGGAACGTAGGCTAAAAAATGATGAAACAAAGATTACGATGAACAATTTCTCTGCTTCAGTTTTTTTTCCTTCATGATTTTTTTTTCTAAAACATTATTGTATCAAAATATAGTGAACTCTTTCTAGATAACGTAACAGAAAGAAATGGTTAAAACATTTTCGAGTTTTCATTATTAACGACTCATGAAATTTTAACACGGACATATCCATACAAAATGCTTTAGAGTCTGATCTAAAATAATGATATATGTTACTTTGTTGAATCAATGAATAATCAAGATTGGTTAATGATATTCCTTACATTGTTAGTATTCTTATTGTTGTTTAGATTTATGATTTGTACCTTTTTAAGATGTTTTATTTCAATTTGTACATCTGATGACGAGGAAAACCTCGAAACATATTTTGGTATAGTAATTTTACATTATTATTTTTGAAGCTCTTGTGTCTATGGTCCTTTTCTCATTAGCAGATTATGTTTGATATTATGTTCTTGATAAATGTATATTTATATATATTCGATTGATTCTTTCAATTCTATTTTTTATAAAAATCATAAGTTTTATCTTTATATTTTAATGCTTTCACCTTATCTTGTCAACCATTTAACAGGACTGTTTGGCTCTTATTATTAAGGCTGAATTATATATAAACTGAAAACCTATCTACAGGCTGAAGAAGTCGAGTACGATCCTCTGCGGAGATCGGGGATTTGTTTCCTCCAGAAAGTCCCCAAGGATCACCTTGCCCTTTGTCAAATTGAGATCGGATTCTTTCCTGGTGGGAGATTGACTTCTCGATTTCCATTTAGTCTAGATGCTGGATTTTGTAGGTGACTCCCTAGCTCTTTGGGTCTTTATGACTTGTAGAACATATAAATAATGATCAGAAATACATTATTGTACATTGACTGCGTGTTGAAAGAAATATTATTATTAATACATAATAACATTTGGTCACGTTTTCTTTTTTAGTAAATAATATTTCTATGCCACATTCCAGAGCCTTCTAATGCCAATCTATATCTCTTCTGTCTGTAAAGTTCCATATATCATGTTGATGAAACATCATGCAATCCTAAAATAAATGAAAGAATGCTAACGAAGATGAAAGAGAGCACGATTCTAAACGGCTCCAGATATCTTTCAGGCAAAACAGTAATCGATGTTTTTGTATTATTACTTTCTTACCGAATGTGGGTCATTTTAATCTAGAAAAATCCAAGGACTGGTGGTTTTAATCTCACGTATGAGAAGGGATTGTGAAATAAATAAATCTAATATATCAATGCTGAGGTGGTAAAGAGTTACTTGAGTATGCAAACTTAATCACACCCACATACACCTGAAGAAGCCGAAAGAACTTCATTTGAACGCCTGTTTTGTGTAGTAAATTCTACAAACACATGACACATTCCCTATTATCCTTACTAAAGGTGATAAAATTGCCATGAATTTGTCTTAGTCTGTCCCGATTAGTGTTTTTCAATTCTCCTGTGATCTTATCTCATTAGAGCTTTGTTGTGTTTAGTGTGGGTGCGATCCGACAGAAATATGCTACACTGATGATAGACAATCGACTTGGGCATTCGTGACTGCTGCAGGCTTTGATATTTAATCTTTGGAAACAGGAACGAGCTGCTTTTTTTTTTTCCACCGGGCTTTCGTAGTAATGGCCTAGCATCTACGGTAAAGTGATTTCCATTCAGAGTAGCGATCGACCCATTGGGATTCACTCGGTGACGCTTTTGGTCATTGTTTGGAAAGACTCTTAACTTACATTCAATTCTCTTTATTAAACATAACTTTCATTTTTTTGCTTTCGAGAAGGTTCCTTTGATTCTACAGACTGTAAGAAGAAAAACACTAAGAATCATTTGCAGAATTAAAAAAACTTCTGTTTTCTGTTTACTAATTATGTTAGTCGATAATATTCGGCGAATTTCAATCAATAATATCCACTGTAGTTCATTATTACATCATTGCATTGATGGATGGCATCACTGGAGGCTGAAACGTCACTTATATGGAATGACTTTGATAAATCAGTTTTAAGACAAGTAGTAGGTAAACATACAATGTGTCAATCTACACCAATGATATTTGCTTAATTTTTATTCATCTTTTATGTGATTAAGAAATTCAATCATATTTTCCATAAAAAACAGTAACAAAGGAATAAAAAGGGATAAAAACTCACAACAAATAAAATCACTGAGCTACTTTTGGAATATTTGACACCGGGAATCTAAGACAGCATGTTTCAGGGTTCTTAACCTTCTTCAGTTGGATTCATCCAGTGTTTTGATTGGCCGGTGTCAAATATTCCAAAAGCAGCTCAGTGATTTTATTTGTTGTGCGTTTTTATCCCTTTTTATTCCTTTGTAAAATTCTTGCTTGCACGTTAAAATTAACATTATACTATACTCGTAAAATCAGTGAATAATAAAAATAATAATAATAATAATACTCTGTAATAATTAAAATTGGACAGCTAACCTTAAAATTATAATGCCCATGAGGCCATGAGTATTTGGTTTTGTTCCACTTAAAAATAGAAAATTCTTTTTTCTAACTGTTTGAAACGATAAGAAGCAAATTTTTGGTGCTTGGAAGATATTTTCATGATATATTATAGTAAACATAGAATAAAAGGCATAAGAAATAAAAGAAAACAATCAAAAATGTTTTTGACTCGTGACACTTAAATCCGTCTTGTGTAGCCTTGGCTTAAGACAGATAATTTTCACAGAAACAGCTGTTCTCATGGTCCTACTGAAGAGGAAATGATCTTAAGTCGGAATATTTGAAATCTGTCGCTTGTGTATTGCTAAAAATAAAAGCTTAAGGGAAACTCATGCAACTTGGTTGACTACGATAAATGTTAAATGCCTTTCGATTATCAACACTAAGGTTTAGAGGTAATTGACTTTCAACTAACTTGAAGCAGCCCTACTTTTGATAATCCTCACGATAGGAATCCAAAATAGCTGTTCAAAAAGATAGTGGACAGTCTAAGCTTATCAGTACACTTTTAGGATTTTATTATGTAATTATTATTTATCTACAGTTATAATTTAGACTCTTGTATTGGGTGACTTTGGCCCTAAGCGCTTTATCCAAGGGTCCTATATAGGAAACTAACATTCAATAACATTCGCTTACTAGTAAAGTTTTAGTTTTCAAATATAACTACTTTTAAAGGTGATGATTACGCATTAATGGCAATGCATTTTGATAGTTTTCTATTCTACATTAGTCCTAAAATTAATCAGGATATTTGTTTTAAGATGCTAAACCTATCAATAAAGTTTCAACTTACGAAGTTAAATAGCATTTCAGTTATGATCATAACAGATGGATGAGATAAAGATGCGTTTTTTCAAACCAAACTTACCTTATACTTTTCTCTAAAATCAATATAAAGGAATTAACAAACATTAGATTAAATTTAATCATCAGTACCAATTTGGCAATGATCTGTCTGGCCATTAATAGTAACACGGATGCCTGCTTTCTTTCTATTTAAATCACCGTAACAAGGAATTGTAATTAGAACTATTCATTGTTTGACGATCGAATACAAAGCAAGTAAGAAAGCATCAGTGTCGTTGTTGCAAAACTAATACTAGTCCATAAAAACCTGAGCTGTAACTCCGGGGATATAAAAACCGACAAACGATAAAGACTACTAACAACTGTAAGATCCTTAGCTGGGGTGACGAAACCTGACACCAGACAATCAGAAGACAGTTCCACGAATTTATGAATCTAATATTTCCTCTTATGCTTTTTCGTAAGGAACATTAACACTGTAGCAATAATAAACTTGCGACTTCGTAACTTGACACAGTAGGTGTCAGTAATAAATTACAATCAATGTCAGTAACGGCTTTATGGAAGACGTAAATGTAAAGTTTATATGCTGAATAGATGTCTCCCTAATAATTGGTTGTTCTTTCTTGGGCATTTTTTTACTGGGAGGGGAGGATTGAAGGATCTTGATTTTACGATAGATATTCGACAGTTAATGTTACCATAATATGTTTATTGAAACATAGGCGAATATAAGGGGGGGGGGCCCCCCCCCCCAACAATCAACATAAAAAAAAAAATAAGTAAATAGGTTAGAAGAAAAAGGATAAAATAGGATTTTCCTTTTTTTTTGGTTGTTAAAATAGGATTGCCGTTTTGTTTTTTTTTTTTTGTCAATTCTTCTTCTCCCAGGCCCTCCCTTTATCCTCCCCCCCCCCCCCCCCCAAAAAAATATATTCTATATTCGCCACTGTATTGAAAGCTAGCACGGAAAGTAAAATCAACTCTCAAGTTAAAGGAAAAGGCTGTTAAACTGCATGAAAAAGACCTCCTTAAATTAAAAATAGACTTCCTAAAATTAATTCGTCGACGACATATTTCCCAACCATCGGTTTCCAAACTATTCAAGTTACGAAGTTTTACAGTGCAATGACGCGCTTACAATAACATCGCGTCAATAAAACAATGGTTTGAAATAGAAAGGAATTAACGAAAAGAATCAAAATAATTGTGTAATAATAGGAGATACACTACTAATAAGAATACCATTAGTAAAATTATGATGATAATCATAATTATTAACAAGTTTTTCTCTCATATATTCTATTTCCTTTGGTGTCTTATTACACGGCTTCCCAATTATCTTAATTTGGCAAATTAAAAAAAATGCTCAATTTTCCTTTTGTTTATTAAATGAGCCATTCAAAATAATAGTTTAAAACCTGATCTATAGTTTCATCAATCGTACAATAAGTCCAAGCCAGTCAACAATAGTCAATTACTTCATTCATTTGGAAGAGAACAGTAATAATAATAAACAATAATAATAATAAACAACAATAATGAAATCAGAATTAAAGTTAATATAAAAAAGAGGTTTATTACTTTTTTTTTTCTTTAATCAATTTTCATTGAATTTTCTTCGTACATCTGACCTAATTTCAGATCAAATCAGTTAAATTTGATAAAATGGATTAGTTATTCTTTTACTATTATCAAAATTAAATTAAACTTGCACAAACTACATTTGATCCAGTTCTAATCAAATTAAATTCAAACTTTCATTATATTTCATCCATTCTAATTCATTTTTCTTTTTATCTAAACAAATTAAAATAAAACGAAAGTGGTTCAATTATTATCGAAGCCATTCCATCAACGTTCTGCAATAAGGAAATGCGATAGATGGTAGCACTTACTTCCGGTAAACAAGTGATCTGAAGAATCTATCAGTCGTACGGCTTCATTAGATAGCATTTCAATAATTTTTTGAAGGAATGTCGTACTGAGAGTTTCCAACATTCCGGAACAGTGGAGTTGCATTAAGATGCCACGAAATATTGACATCATTTTGGGTAAATTTATGTTAGGAAAAAAATTCCCCGTTCCAAAAAAAATGCGATAACAGTTGATAATGATATATTGGTTCTACGTTTTTCAATTTCTATTCAAAGTTTTTCCTGAGTTTTTCGGAACGGGAAATGTAGATCAGTCGCGGGAACTGATACATGGTTTTAACAAAAAGACAAAAATACCCACGAACGACCAAGAGGTTGCGCTTATTATTGTGAGGCTATTGTAGGACAATGCAAAACTGCAATTTATTTTTTTCTATTCAGACAAAAACCTCTGCGGATTTAATAAGCATTTTTCTTCTGCCCTTTTTTTTTTTATTTTAATCATTGGTGGTGTTTTGTGAAATAGATTTTTTTTTTCTATAGAGATGATACAGGTCATTCAACGTAAATTTACAGGTACAGAACGATTTAAGAAAGAATTATATCCATTCTAGTACTGAATATTAAAAGTACCAGCAATAGACGTTTGGTGCAAGTAAATCTTAAAATCACAATAAACAGCAAGATTTCATTTGAAAAAAAATCTTTTATCTTTAAATTACCTTAATTACTATTATGTTAACTTATTCTGATCAGTAGTGATGTACTGCTTAAATTCTGTAGAAGTTGAAGAATGGTAGAATTAAAACCATTCCCTGTGAATTTCAGTTTATATACATTAGAGAAATTCTAACTTTCAAATGAATCTCTTTATTTAAAGTTTATTTATTAAAATAAATTAAGTATTGATTTATTTCAGCAAGTTATTTAATAAATTTTCTTCATTTGTATCCTATTTTTCTGATAAACGTAATAGTTCTGAGTTCTTGACTTTTCACTTTACAATATATTTAAAATTAACTACTTTTAAGAATTGAATTTTTTTTTCCTAAAAACTTCTTATTTTCTTAATTGTAGTGATAGTTTCTTTCTTTCTTTCTTTCTTTCTTTATTTATTTATTTATTTATTTATTTATTTGTTTGAATATGTTTGAAAACATTTCATATTTAGTTTTTCTTTGTTTTACTTGAACTTTTTTTTCTTTTTTTGGGGGGAAATTCAAATTTTTAAATATCATAAAAATCGGCAACAGCCTCCGCTACCGATCTTGTTAAGTTTATGAATTTCAAATATGTTGAGTCGCTTAAAGTATTTTTGAAATACAGTAAAACCCCGGTTAACCGAACTAAAGGGGGGGGGGGGAGCCGTTTCGGATAATAATTTTTTCGATTAAGCCATGAACATCTAATGCAGCTACAGTATTTTGTATTGTAATTACAGTACGTATTTTTAAAAGGTTTTTTGAAACCTTTTAACGAATTAAAAAATCTCTTTGTATGCTATGTTCTTTACTAAAGTTAAAATTACATTTTTGGATTACAGTATGCTACATCAATATACAGTGTTCTGTATTTAATAGTTTGTAGCATATGAATTACTCATTTAAAAAAACTCAGTAATTTTTATTTGTTTCTTGCGTCACTCCCAACGCTTTCTTTCGATTTGTAATTATTTTTTGGAATTATTGTTTGAATTTGCGATTTTCGGAGGCGTTTCGGATAACCCGGGTTTTACTGTATATTTTTTTATAAAGAGATGATTCAGAACATTCATCAATTTATAGGTGCAGGATATTTTTAAGAAATGTAAAATATAATATTACGGTTTCGAAACCGCCTTTAACAAAATTAAATCGTTTTGTTTTTTTTTTTAAGATCTCAATGTAATTTTGTTTATTCTTGTTGACTTCGCTTTGAAAAGAAATTGTATCTTTATGGAATTTATCCACGGAAATTCGGGACATGCAATATATAAAAAAAAAGCCTTCCTCTAATAGCGTAAAGCTACAACTCGGATCTCAAACAACGGTTCGATCTGAAATAAACGTTTGTATCAAGTTATTGACAAACCTAATATTGTGTGTAACTATTTCGTGGCTATATTTTCATGGACTTGCGTTTGTCGCGAGACATAAACAGACAAAAGTTCTGAAATCAATAGACATATTAAGCAAGCGAATAAATATTGTCATGGAATAAAAATAAGCATTTCAACTCCTTGAGATCTCTTCTGTTTTGTAACTAATAGATGCCATGTAAAGATTCATAATTTAAGAGATTATTGTGAATTTCTCATCTTCCTTTTTTCTTGTTTGTCTATGATATTTAAATATTTTTTTTTTACTTTATCCGTATATTTCAAATTTAGGTATTTGTATTAATATTGCTATAATCGTAATACCACAGCTTAATCATAAAATTAAATATATAAAAATGAGCTATAGACTACTTTTCTATTCTTGAGCACTTCGTACTCTGAATTGTTTAATCAATTTCTAATTATTTGCAATAATAGAAGATTGTGTGTTTCTTTTTCTTATAAATTGGCGAATGGGGAAGAAAACATTATCTTTCATACATGTAGGAAGGATGTGGTAATAAATGAAATCCTAAAAAATATATAATTTCTAATCTTAAATTTATTTAACCTAAATAAGTAACTCTAGCTTACAAATATGAAACCTAAACTTTAATTACTAGATATAATGATACTGTTTCAATTCTAAACTGATATTGCATTTTCGTCACACTCACTAACAGCATCAACTGTAAGCATGTTTTATATATATATATATATATGTATAATATATTGATATTTATATATTTATAAATATTATTTAAGGATAATAATAATTTATATTTATATATATTATATTATTTTTGTTATACATGTATATTATATAAAATATGCTTACAGTTTATGCTGTTAGTGAATATTTGATGAGTTCGCTATATATATATATATATATATATATATATATATACTGTATATTTGGTGAGTTCGTTTTTCGTTTTTCCAAAACATCCACTGGATGGAGAACTTGTTCTATGTGGTCGTAATATTAAATGTTAAATGTTTATGGCAAAATTAAAATTACAGCCCTTAATTATGATCTACTCTCGATGATAGGGGCTGATTCAATTTAATTCTCTCTTAATAGATAGTTTGATGAATGTCAATCCAGTAAGAATTGATTTGTTGACTGCGTACGGACTGTGACGTTCGAAAACAAGCATTTCGCAATTTTTAGTGCGAATGCCTCTAAAGTTAGTTAAGTTTTAGAGGTAGATCTAAAAAGTTTTAGGAGCTTTAATTTAATAAGTTAACGAAACAAAAGACGGTTTGTTTTTTTCTAGTACAGTGGACCCCAGATATAAGAAAAAGCGGACGATTCCCAGTATGCTGAAGCCGAAATCAAGGTAAGTTCGTTGTCATTGAAAACTAAACTCTTTTTATAATAACATTCGTTAATAAAGCTTGTCATTATGCTTAGCACTGCTTTAAAATGGAGCGTGCAATTCGATCCCTGTGTCAGTGAAGAAAAAGGGGTCGCATTGCTGGGTTTTGTTCGAATGAAAATGTAACCGAATAAGTTGAATTGGAAAACAGCACGTGTCTGACTGAGTCACTTATAAATTAAACCAGGACTCTAACAACTACCAACTGATGGGTCAGCAACTTCTGAGATATCCTGGAATCCAATCATAGGCCTATTGAGTTGGTTAAATAACAACGGCGAAATGGAGCTTTCCATGTGAACTGCAATTTTGAAATGTAACACCAATGGAAAAGCCCAAAAATTACGAAGTTATGCAATAAATTTTATCTTAGTGAAATAAATAAATAAATAAATAAATAAATAAATAAATAAATAAATAAA
>JAFIDM010002131.1:61017303-61027887 GCA_023159025.1 Thereuonema tuberculata
AAATAAATAAATAAATAAATAAATAAATAAATAAATAAATAAATAAATAATATTAATAAGATCAAGCTGACCTGTGATATCTCATAATAACTGTTTCAAGCTTTTTGGCGATCCTTATCTGGAAGTTGTTTGATATATGTAGCGTCTTCAAAGAACAATTATTCGAGATTTTATATTGGGTAGATTTAGTCTTCAGTTTACTGTTAAAGATTAAAGCTTATCGTGAACTAACGGTGGCTGTAGAGGAGTAGAGGTTTCTGCGATCATCAGCCTAAAGGAATGATCTGGAAGTTGGAGTAGTTCGAAGCCGTCTTACCCCCAAGAAAAAAAAATCGAAAAACCCATTTGGTAGAGGGTTGGGTAAACCTAAGATTCGTTTTGAAGAGAAATAGCAAAGGAAAATTCATCATCTATCGCCAGCGATCGAAACAGGCTCATCCTGATAATAGACAAAAATGTTACAACTAGACTAAGTGCATGGGTCTCAAAACTTACTGTTTTCCATCCAATATTTTACGAAAGTTAATATGTAAGTTATTTTGAAATAACTCAATCCACCATTGGGATCTACCGGATCCTAACTGAACCTATTGTTAATTGTAATAAAAGCTTTCAGGAAAATCTTTTGTCGACCGAAATGGTGGAACCGTAAGGAAAACTTCTTTGAATCTCTTCATAATTACTCAATGAAAAAATACTTTCTGTTTTGTTTTTAGAAGAAAGAAGGAAGAAACGATCAACTGAATAATAGTGTTTTGTATAAATGTGTGGGAGCTAGGGTTGGGTTTTCTTTAATAATGTCCATCCTCCACTATTTCAAAATTCCTGGACACGATATTGGAAAGACTGTAGGATTTTGATTATAGAATGAAGTTTTTTTGCTCGAATCTTACTATTCTTCTTCTTCTTGTTTGGTCTTACAGACCCATTTGGGCCTTAACCTCCTTTAGAGCTCTCTTCTCTGTTTTCTGCCTTTTTTTCCAATTTGTAAATCCAAATTCCTTTATATCATTCCTTACAATATCAATCCATCTTAATTTTGGTCTTCCTCTAGTCCTTATACCCTCTGGCTTTCCATTGTAAACTTTCTTAACTTTCATATTGTTGTTCATTCTTATCATATGTCCTAACCATCTCAACCTTATTAATTTAACATTTTTCTCCATATTTATTGAATATATCATTATAATGTTCATATAGTTCATTACTATATCTTTTTCTCCAGCAGTCTCCTTGTTTGATCGCCCCCAAAATTCTTCTTAATATCTTTCGTTCAAATATTGCAAGTCTTGTACATATATTCTTACTATTAGGCCCCCAGTCTTACTATTAGGCCCGGATTTTCAAGACATGTCGTTTTTTATTTTGAACTTTCAGTTTTGCGAATATATAAATGCATTTCCAGTTCAAATGCTTTTATTGTGCAAATAAATACGTAGTTAAATTTTTTTTGTTTTCTTAAATAAGAATATATTTAAGGATGTTTTCATTTAGAATAATTGGAAATAAGTTCGAATGAGTAAAGTCTTTATTTTTTATTTTTTGTTAGGGTGGGATTTGGTGGTTTGAGTATGAGCTTTTTAAGTCATATTGCAAATTTCTTTAAGCCGTAACTAATGCATAGAGACCTATATTTAAGTCATTAAAATCGGGGCCCCAAAGTTTTATCAGTACATAAATGATGAAAGTGTGAATCACAGATTAGATGGTGACATATTCAGATTTTAAAGGATCGTATTATGAGTAATTCTTCTTATTTTTTAAGTTAATATACTTTTATTTTAAGTTTTTTAGTGAAATAAGTGTTACTTTGAAAAACAAATCTCTTATAAATCTAAAAGAACTTATATTGTGAATTCAGTACTAATATGTCGTAATGTGATATTATTGTATCAAAAAAGGCCTACATTGAATCTTTCTTTTTAATCTATCAAATAGTTTAGGGATTTCTAATGTTAGGGTTGTCCAGGAAATACTTGGATGACTAATGCTGTGGGAAAAGGTGGATTTGACATTGTGTCGTGTGAAATCGTCAAAAAAAACCTCCCACGATATTGTGATGGTATCACACCTTTCACAGACCTTCAGAATCTGAGGGAAAGTGTGATTTTAAGATAAAATTGTATTTCGAAAACGCAACAAGATAAAAAATGGGAGTCTCAAAAAAGCTCTTCCATCGCAGAGGTTAAGATCACTCTTTGTACAGTCTACGATAGTAGACGTCGTCGGTTGAAGGGCCAGAATGAGTTGTTCAGATTATTGTGGGCCGCAACTAGACGGAGCAGAAGTATAACGTTCAATAATAAAATATTTTTTTTTTTTTGTTGAATAATAATAACTTTAGTCAATCTGTTCAAAATCTTACAACGATATTTCGCGGAGATTAATAACCTTCCGCTTTGTCAAGTTTTTCCGCAAACAAAAATAACAATATTTTTACTATTAAAAGCTACTAAAACTAATCTTTACTATTTAGTTTTTGTATCAACAAAGATAGAGGTTACACAGTGATCAGCAACACATTATCTCATTTCCAAAATATAATGCGACACAAAGAAGAGAAATTTAAATAATGGATATCAAAAAACATGCATCAACAAAGATAAAGGCTACACAGTGGACAACCATTGCATATACATTGTTGACATTATTATTAGTATATATATTATTATTATTATTTTATTTGCGGAAAAACTTGACAAAGCGGAACGATAGTTTCCGCGAAATATCGTTGTAAGATTTTGAACAGATTGATGAAATGGAAGAAATGTATTTTTCTTCAAAACTTCTTTATTTAAAATTTTTCTTTTGAAATAGTTTTCGTAGAAGGCAAATCTATACAACCTTTGTAGCTGGAGTCAACAAACCATTGCCTCCTCAGTTAATGGTAATGTTTTCTAGAAAATGAACCATTTTTAAAACAGTTATTTTCATTTCTAGCCATTCGTACGATTAGTAATACTATCCTTCAACGAGTAGAACTATCATCGCTTTAAAATTGGGTCTTTCCTGTAAGTTCCAATGACTAAGTAAAATCATTGAAAACTAATGGCAGGTCTCCTTTCTAAGCACTAGCAATATATAAATTCATAAATATTTGATTTTTACGAAATTATACCTTTAAGGAGAATTGTTTCTTATACCCGTTAGTTTCTTGTAAAGTTTAGGAGGAAAAAGAAATTAGAAATGTTATGATTTCATAAAGCATTATTGTTATTATTATTATTATTATAAAGAAAGTTGTTTTTTTTTGTTTTTATTTTTTTTTTTCACATTTCTCCTATCTTAAGAACTAACAACGATTTTAAATAAAACCAAAGGAATTTTAATTGATAAAGATTTATAAAATTATTCAAGAAGATAGAAGATAGAAGATTTACAATTTTATCCTCAGCAATATGAAAGTAGACATAATTGTTTTATATTCTATTAGTTTTGCCTTTTAAATATAACAAAACTGTTTTTTTTTTCTTTTTTAATCAATGATTGTATCTGTGTAATCTGACTGGTATATAAAATATAAATAATTGACTAAATGAAAAGAATCAAAGAAAGATCGATTTCTTCTTAAAGTTACCTATATTTATTTATTTATTTATTTATTACTTTGAGTCGTTCGAGTAAGCTCTTCTTTTTTTTTTCCTTGGTCACTTTTTGAACTTTTTTTCCTTAACCTCTGCTTCCCAGCAGGTTATGAACCCGGGCAAAACAGTTTCGACGTATTGAGGCCTAATATTAAAAATCACAAAACTGAAAAAAACTATAGATCATATTCTGACCCTATTTAAACGAAAAGTGAATGAAACTGTGAAACTTCTTATAACGGTTTATGTTGAAAATGAAATGGCATTTTTTTATTTCTTCATCCCTTTCTTAAATATTAAAATAATAACAGTAATAACCAGAGAGCGTGACTTGTCTCTGCCCGTTACGCCTCACAACCACCAGTTTCCTCCGCCGATGTTCTATTGTCACTTTCTATCAATATACATCAAAACTCTTAATAAACAGATCTAATTATCAATATAACGGCGTTAAAGTAATGAGTTGGTCAAAGTAAATCGTCATTCAATGCAATAAATAATCGTATTTTATCAAAATATGGCTATTTCAAATCCTAATTATATTTAATATTAATTTTTGGGAAGAATATATAAGAAATAAGTACTACATCGCCCGATACGAAGCTAACAATATTAGGAATCAATTAATAATTTATATTTATACTTACATGTTTTAATTTTTAAGTTAAAATTATTTAAACTAATTGCAACAATGAAGATTTACTGAATCGAAATTGAAAAACAGTTTTATTTGTTTTTATTTTATTTATTTATTATTTATTTATTTATTAATTTTTTTTTTTTTTTGCCTTTTTTAAATTTTTATATTTATTTAGAATCGGCATTAATAATAACTGTTCGAAGTTTTCTTAAAAAAACTTTATAAAAGTTGATTTATTATTTAAAGGAGAAAGCTACATTACTTTATTTTTAAGAATTATTTAAGAAAAAAAAATTGAAAAATCAGTTAGAATTTTTTTTTTTTCAAAAATTAGAGAAAAAAAAATATTTTTTTTTCCTACTAGCTTGAAACAGAACAACTTCGCCATCAAAGATGATATTAATTAATGGTTTATATGATTTTTTTTGAAAATAATAACAATAAGGAGCAACATATTATAATTATGTTACTTCGATAATTATCATAATTAATTGATAAAAAAGTATTTAAGAAAATATTACATTAACATAAGCTACTGTAATCGAATAAAAACTATCCATTTTTTCCAAGAGAAAAAAAAATCATTAAATTGAGAAGTTTTTCATTAAATCATGATTGCTATTTATTTAATAATTCTTGGAAAATTTTCGTCAAAGACTCAAAATTAAATAATTGAATGGAGAAACCAATAGTATATTAGAATTCCATCTGTCAAATTTAGAAAGAGCCGAACCATGCTTTAAATTTCTTGTGACAAAATAGAATTTTATGTTATAATTAAAACTAAAGAAGATGTAGGGGGAAAGTGACATTTATTTTCTTATTAAAAAATTCAGTATTTACATTCTGTAAATCGGATGCCGAATTAAGTTTCCTTAGCTTCGAAGTTAAGTCTTTTGTGGGGGTAGAGAAGGTTTAAATAAGGAAGTATATTGTTTGAAAAATTTATCTTGATAAAGGGTTATTAATCATATAAGAACATTTCCGATACAATGCTTTTAAATAATCTCAAGAAGAGATTGTAATGAATAAAATTTGGGCATGGTCATAGATGGTCCTTATCCCAAACTTTTGACAATAAAAAAAAAAAAAGAAATTACAGGTTTCACTTGCTTTTTTTTTTTTTTTTTTAAAAAAAATTAGTATCTTGTGACTTGGAAAAGTTTATGAAAAGTTTTATGAAAAGTTTTATGAAAAGTTTGAAGGAAGATTATATTCAGGGAATAAGTTAATTTGGAAATATTATTTGTTTGTTTATTTTATATTTGTTTTAAAAACAAAGAAAATACAGTGGAATTACCGTATATAATATTTATAAAGTAGAAATAACCTTTTTGTTTATTTTTAAATACTCCAAGCTCAAAGTGTTTTTTTTTTTTTTTAATTTTTTGTAAAACCTGAATTATAATACTGATTATTTTGACTATTGTTTTTCTTATTATTATTGACTAATTTCTTTGATATGGGATGATTTTAACCACCGTAACTAAAATCGCGACAATGCATTGACTCAGGATGTTACTCCCCTCTCTCCCTAGTGAATGGCTCTGAAAACAAAAACAAAAGACAATCTACTGTATATAAACTAAATAATTTAAATCAAATAAAATGGAGCGCCTGCAAAATGTCATCGGGAGACAGTACGGGCCGTGAGAAAGCAGAGCAAAACAGAGGCAGCTCATTTCGGAATTAGAATAAAGAATTGCATATCATTTCATCTTCGATAAACACGATAAATCCATAATGGTAATTTTCAATTCCGATGTATGGAGTGCCAATCCAGGTCATGACGATATATATTATGGTTAAAAGACGACGCCTCGATACAGAAAACCGAGTTTATTTCGCGAAAAAGCAAAAAATATTTGCATTGGAATGTAAATTATAAGTTATTCTTCCTCTCAGTGAACGATAAACGAATCATTCGTAGGCTTTAAAAAAATGGCGTATGGTGCACCAACTCGTTCGCATTATAAAGTCAACGCCATCGCCTCAGTTGAATTGCAATGAAACAGTTTATTAGCATTTTTTTTTTAGCATAACGAAGCTCCAACAGGAATAGTCGTATCCTTCTTGACGTAATAATCGATTGCATCTGATCTATTTCTCGTATAATCGGATCGATAGCGAAAGGATTGGTTTTCCCACACCCACATAAAAGAGTCAGAAGAAAGATAAAGTCGTCCGTCGCTTGAGGTCATATTAAGATACCATTTCACGAAGGAAAATTCGCGGAAAAAGAAGTAAAACGATGACAATAAACTAGTAAAATAGTTTGAATTTATCACAAAAAGGAGTCATACGGAAGTATTACTGAGGGAGAAATTTAAATTTCATAAATTCGATTGGAAATAAACAGAATTCCAATTCGCGAAGTCGCAATTCGTATTAGATAGTTTTGGTCACATTTTGATTTGATTCATTAGAACAAACAAATAATCGACTCAAAAACAAAAAGCCGCCAAATCATAAAATATAGGTCTGAAAATATTGCCATGTGATAATAATTAGTGAATGTAATTCTCATCTGTGTAGGAATTAGTTCGAAGTAGTTCAAAAATGTTATTGTGTTATATTTCGAAAATAATTGTAATTTTCCGGCAGATAGGAATTAGAAAAAATAAGTTTTTTCAAGAAGTCTTAATAAAACTTGAAGTCAAACTTTCTTTTTCTTTTCTTTATTTTTAAGAATATATTAGTGGATTTTTTTTTTTTTTTTTTTTGGTTGAAGGGTGCCAGATCGAGGCCGAATTAGTTAAAAAAGAAATGAGATTTCGTACAACCTGAAACCGCCTCGTTCAGAACATACTTTGGAAGATAGGTTTAGTGGAAAAAAATGAAGAAAATCAAATGAAATGAAAGGGTTCATTTACTTCTGTGTATTTAAATGAAACTAATTAAGACAAAAGAATCTATATTTTTTAGACATTTGATAACAAATTCAAATTTGTTCTTTAATTTTTTTTTTTTTGGTTCTTTTTCTTTATCTATTTATTTATCTAATAAAGAATAGTGTTTTTTGGGTATAGTTTTTGTAAAATATTTTTGCTACTTCTCAGCTTCCATCAAACTGACGAAATTTAATTATTTTTAATTGGTCAACAATGAAATATCACTAGCTTATTGCCTCACTGTCATCCGTTTATTCTTGACATTTAAATTTAAATTCGAAGCAACACTTCATTAATATACTATAAGGAAAGGAATCGTAAATTTGTAATTCATCCCTTGTATAATCATCGAAGGAAATAGACAATTTTTAAAAGCAGTCGTTAGATGGAGACACGTCTTACATAGTCGTCAAATTAGCTGCGAAAGGTTTATTGAAAAGTTAATATATACAGTTAAGACTGCATTCGATTGTCTCTTTTGCTTTTTATTCAAACATATTTCTATTAATTCTTGTATTATTATTGTTACAATAATTACGGTCGTCGAATGTTCCTTGCTTACAGACGGACGGACAGACAAAGCGTCGACATTAGGTATGTATTTAAACTTCAAAAATTTCATCAAAAATAAAAAGTATAATCTTCAAGTCATAATGTCAAATCAATAAATATATGTCCAGGATTTTCTGCAGGATTTGATTGGCGCCAAAGCGACAGGGGACGTAGCCTTTTCTGTTATGGAAGTAAATAGGAAAAAAATAAATGAAGATGATGACTCGAGGCTTTTCACGCCATATCTTGGTGAAGGCATTAAGATGTTTGTTTTGGGACATCACGGAAGACACCGCTTTTCACGCATGTTTATTTTCCTTTCGTTCTCAAAGAGAAAATCACTTTCAAAATGTCTTACATAAAGTACTTGTAGGAGTCAGCGCAGAAGATATTCGGAAGTTTAAAAGAGGTTGTCTTTGATCTGCAAACCTAGCATTTTCCT
Organism: Thereuonema tuberculata; assembly: GCA_023159025.1. Lineage (NCBI taxonomy): Eukaryota > Metazoa > Arthropoda > Chilopoda > Scutigeromorpha > Scutigeridae > Thereuonema > Thereuonema tuberculata. The sequence goes on from JAFIDM010002131.1 coordinate 61,025,413, forward strand.
ATTCTCTTTGGTTATCTAAACTCCCTTGTGACTGCATCTGATCTCCGCTCATGTTTCCTTGTTATAGAACAAGCAAATCTTTGCCCACATCCATCGTAAAACTAACACTTTTCTAGGCTTCTGCGTCTGTTTACAATTGTTGTAGCTTATCAGATAGGGAAGACATTTATAATATTTTTCATCTCGTAACGTTGATTGATGCCTTTCAAAGTGTTTTGATGCTGTGCTGCTGCCAACTTTCGACTCTGATATTATTAAAGTAACTTATAAATTTTTATCAGGTGGCTATTTAGTGAAATATCCTTTAAAAGCTTGTTGGAGTTTTAGTACCACAAAACGTAATTAACCAAGTAATAAACATAAAAAAAAGAACAGTTTTTAAAGAAAGTGTCTTAAATCAAAATTTTATGAAAATCTATCTGAATATTTACACAGTATTACTGTAGATCATGGCTAGATCAAAATTACAGTAGAACCTCATTAAAACGGACCCTAATATAACGTACGTCGCTTATAACGGACAGTTTTAAAAAAAAAATGGCAGCCTACAATTAAGGTGAGCGAAGTGAAAGACCATTTAAATTTGTTATTGAATATGTTGAACAATCGGCAAATGAAAATGTGTTTGCATATTTTGAACACCTCCGTCAGTTATTAACTGAAGAAATAAGCAGCAACAAACCCAGAAGAAAACAAATTATTATCAAACCAATGAACGTGAGCAATCAACATGAACCAGGACCTTCTTGTTCTAAAAATTAATGCAGTGTATGTACACATCTTTTTCAATTCAACCTACTAAGTTGAAGGCTGTTTTTTTAATTTTTTATATTATAAACACTTTTTATAGCTAACTATTGTACTTTTATTGATGTACACCCTGCTGCATTACACCCCTATAAGAATTATTTGTTATAAACCGGACTTTCATTAAAACGGACAACCTTCAGCCCCTATTAGTCCGTTATAATGAGGTTCTACTGTACTTTCATATATATTTAAATAATAAACGCTTTGAATCCGGGTTTCAATTATTGAATTACCCATTTTTTACAAAAGCTAAAATACTTCTATTTTTGTGATTCGTGCTCTTGGCTGCATATACAGCGTGATTCAGGAGAAGTTACGGCCACTTATGGAGCTCATTTATGACGACATTTTGAGCAAAAAATATCGTATAAAACCGGGTTCTATTCTCAATATTTAGAGTTTCAATAATGTGAAGTTTGTTTGTAAAAGACCTCTGTCGTTAGTTGGAGGAGTAAAAACAAATGAGAAATAAAGAATTGGTGTGATTTGTAACAATTGTTTTGATAAGTGCGTCAGAATAATGTTGTGTAGTTAAAACTTGATACAACTTTCTGTACGACGCAATTAAGCAATTCACAACACATTTTCAGCTACAACAAATTAGCCAATAAAAGAAAATATTATTTCTGAAAAGTTCATTCTTTATTTCTCATGTGTTTTTACTCCTCCAACTAACGACAGAGGTCTTTTATAAACAAACTTCACGTTACTGTAACTCTGTCAATATTGAGAATAGGACCCGGTTTTACATGGCATTTTTTGCTCAAAATTTCATTATAAATGAGCTCCATAAGTGACGATAACTCCTCCTGAATCACCCTGTAACCTTAGTTATTATCCACTGACAAGTTACATAACGGGAAGATGTTTCGATCTGGGAGGTTGGAAGGTGATGAAAACATCTCAGCTGGGGAAAATAAGCAGGAAGTCTAAGACATGTGCAAATCAGTTCAAACAAGAGTGAAAAGACTTTTTTTGTTTTGTTTTTTTAATTCAAGAAACTTTACCATTATAATCACTAAAAAAATCATACTGCTTTTTAGCATACTATTCTAATTGAACGATAAGCTTATTAAATCAGTATTCCATATGTGTATGAATATCCTTTACTAACTTCCAACATTCAACGATCTTCTTAAAACTTGGGGTACATATTTACTGTTCTTTGTTTCAAATTTTAAAATTTGCCTTGAAGATTCGTGTAGGGAAATTTGCGCATGAAGATGACAAACTTCCCACAGAAGAATATTAGAACGAAGCACTCAGAGACAGCAAACAGAGAAATTCTATCGACATTTAACAAGACAATCCATTTTGTAACCTACTTTAAGCTTGAGCACTTTTTCATTGATTAAGATTAATTAGATTCAGGCGACTTAAATCACTGAGATTTAATTCATTTTCTGCAAAGTGTGATATCTGCTTACACAAATAGGTTAAGTTACAAATAAGTAAAATTTTCTCTGCTTCATCTTCGCAACTTTAAAAAGCAATGAATTGAATTGGCAACATAGTAAGGAAAGAAGACTTTCAGGAAATTCTTGTTTCCCCACAGCATTGGCAAAAGGAGTAGATTCATTTTAGCACTGCCCATTCGACTCTTCTCTAGTGCTTAAACGAAAGCAGTTAGAAGCTACATTGTTTAGCCAATTAGTTCAGATTTTC
>JAFIDM010002131.1:61028287-61047423 GCA_023159025.1 Thereuonema tuberculata
CTCCTCCTCCTCCGTCACTCAATTAGTTGTGAATATTCTTTTTTTTTTTTCAGATGACCAAACTTGAATGTGGTTTCACAAACTGGTTTGTTCTAATTGTGTTTAGCATTTCACGCTTTCATTTTTGAGCAGCCCTTCATTTATTTTCCTTTCGTTTTGTCCATCACATTTACCTTTCATAAATTCGCGAATGAAACTTGGACAAATAAAAAAATGGAAAGAAATGTTTAAATTGGAAACCCAGAAACAAGTCATTACGAGATGGAATGAAGACGTTACAACTCTGTGACCTACATTAAAAACGGTCCCAGTTAATCAGCTATTAAAACAAACTTCTTGCCAGTACGCGGTTCAGAATTTTATCTGGAATTAAACGTCTTTTAGCCCTAAGCAACATTATCTTTGGCGTCTCTTTCTTCTTTTTTTGTTATGATTTACATGTGAATTCTTAAGTTAAACTCGGTGGTAGGCCTAAATCAAATTTAGAGCTTTGTTAGATCTTCGCCATTAAGTACGATAATATCGTATTGATTGCTTGAAAATAATAATGGATATTTTCATCTATTTAATGCAATGCCATCAAGTACTGAAGTGTGAGAATTATCTTGTGACCCACCTTTAGACTTCTAATTACACTATGCAGTTTTAATTTTATAAATCAACAATATACTAAGAAACGCAGAGTCACCCTTAGTTAAGACCTACACTATTAATTCTGAAAGAAGTTGCTATTGAGAAAAAGTGACTTAAAATTCGTTAGCCTATAAAAAAAAAGTAAATCTCCTGAAATATCGTAAGTAATATACAGTCGTTCAGACGTAGTGGAACAGTTTAGGTGTCAGCAACTTGTATTTCGTTAGGTTTCATTTCCAGGACTGCTCTTTCTCCTCTGTTTGTCTCTTCTCTGTCAATGGACACTATTGTGATTGTCTTCAAGTCTTATAATAGGCCTAATCTGGCAACAGTGCTAATGAGATGTACGTAGTATTTGAAATAGATAAATAAGTACTCTAAACTCTATATCTTTATTTTTTTTTTCACAAGCCGGAGAAGAGTCTGTTTGTCCGTTATTTGATATAAGAATTATTTTGCGATTTATTTTATAATAAAAAGCGACAATTAGAAAAAGATTTTTGAGATAAAAAAGCGATCATTGTCTATTGAATGAATTTCTACTATGAGAAATCTTGGAAATTCTAAATCAATGTCACCAAGGTATTTATAGTAATACATCACTCTAGTACATCATTCTTGTAATACTTCTAACGTAAGCTTATCTTATTATAATCGTTCTTAAGCAATTTGTTTAAAAGTTTTCATAAGTTTTAAGACGACTTTTTTAATTTTTTAATTTTTTTCTTATATTCGAAATATAATCTATTAGAAAAAGAATAAGAATTCATTAATTTGACATAGTTAATTTAGAATTCTCTTAAATAAAATCTTTTATTTCTTCCTTTGTATTATTACTATGTAAGATTACTCAGGTAACAAAAAATTATAAATTCAGTTGCAGAATTTTTAACAAATTTTTAAATAAAACAGAATTTGTTTTGACAACGAATTTGTCTTTTAAAAAAGCTTTTACTTAAGAGTTCTTTTGTAAAATGAATTAAATAACTGGGGAATATATTAAAGATATTAACCCAAAAAATTGTAATAAGAATATTTCAGATTAAAAATCTGAATTTTTTTTTAAGTCATATTCTTACTTTCTAAGCTCTGTAAATGGATATTAAATTTATGTTTTTGAATCTATTCCAAGAATTCTGTTTTGTTAAATATTGTAAATTTCATTTCACATCGTATTGCTAACTATTAAGTAATGAAACAGTAAATTGCAATATTTGCTATTTTCTTTTTATTATACCTAAGTTTATTATTATTATTATTTTATTTTATTAATGCAGATCAGTATAGATATTTTGCTTAATATTTCCCTGACTATTATTGCTTTAAAGTTATAATAACAATTAACTAGACCAGTGAAAAGTGATGATTTTCTAATATTTAATTAGAATTTTTTGACAATGAGTAAATGTCTATGGAGAAGTTCTTTAAGAAACCCCCTCCCAAACCCACCCAAAAAAAAAGTTACTAAAAATGTTCTATTAAAAGCATTTGTATAATTAATGTGTTTTGCTGAAGTACAGAAAACCTTGAAACATTCAATTTTATTTGTTATTTTTCGTATCATAGATTTCTGTAATGGAAACGTTTTAAAACCAAATTAAAAAACTAAGACATTTAACCAATGGCATTCTAATTTTCTGTACCATAAGAAAATCTCAGTGCTTTTTGAAACGTATATATACTAAATACATCATTTCTAACAGCAATGTAGTATTACCTTGCTATAAGCATCATATAATTCATGAGAACTGCATCTATTACAACCAAATCGTATAACTTCAGTTTAAAAACTCACATTCCCTCTGCAGCTAAATCTAACAATATTTTGAAAGTCATAAGAAAAAATAAAATCCAATGAAATGTCAGTGAATAATTTGGTTTCTGATGCTTGTAGAATTCTCCATAGAAACTTCTTTTTTTGTTTTGTTTTTGAGATATGTCACTCTTGCATCAGATACACTATAAGTCTATCGTCTATAAAACTTCAATCAATCAAAGGATAGAAGAAAGTGTTTTACTCACCGTTGGTGAATCTGTGTTGGAGGATGTTTCTTCTGCCGTCGGATGATTCCTTTTAACTCTGCTTTCTCTGGGAAGATGGACCTCATGCGCTGCGGTTCGGTCACCTGAGGGGGTGAATGTTGGTTGCCCTATATACCACAGCGAATCGGAACACTATTAGTCGCCCGAATGGCGTCATAATGACGTCACAGGCAAATAACGGAAAAGAATAAAAAAAATAAACAAATAATAGTTGACTAAATGAAATCTCTTGAATAACTTTCTCCGATTGGAGATCGCAGTTTTAGATTACATGGATGCTCCAAAAAGGAATCCAATTAATTACTAGTTTATTTATTTATTTATTTATTTATTTGCTTAGTAGGCGGAATCGAATAATAATAAACGATATAAAAAAAGATGATATTATAGATCACATAAAAAAAGAAACAGAAAAAAACCGGAAAAAAAAATCTACATTTTTTTTTTGTGTGTCGTCCGGAAAACTTGGTAGCGGAATTTCCTTTCCGCAGAAAAAATGGTATCCGTGAATTCCTGAAATCCGAAACATAAAGGTTAAAACCATCGGCTCTTTAAAAGAAAACGAAATATTAAATAATTAAATGTTCTTACATTCACTGAAAGACATGACAGAACATTAAATTACAACTCAATAGTTGCTCGATGAGCGGAAATAAAATGAGAACAGTCTAATTCGTATTTGTTCGTTTCAAATTGGCATCATGTACCTAATTTTCTTTTTAATCAAACTAAACTAAAGTTGAAGTAAAACTGAGTAGAAAGATATGCAGATGATCTCATCCGATAACTACTTCTTATCAATAGCAGTTTGTACTTGCAATGCCTGATCTAATATTCATTTCCTTCATCAAAAAATAACTGCATCTGGTCTAAATGTCTACTTCATTTATAATAGTTTATTAAATTAATGGATAATAATGTTATGAGATCTTAGTTTCAATAGCCAGCCACGATCTCATCAAGGACGGAAGAGTTATCATTTAAACATCGGTATGTACAGCAGACCCTCGATTTAACGGATTTCGGATTTAAAAGATAAAAAATTTCGGTCGAATTCTACAATATAGGGTTCCTATTAAATAACAAGGAAAATCGAAACAAATGAAAATTTTACAATATGAAGCAAGCCCTATCTTAAATTATTAAAATGTTTATTTTACTAAAAAAAAACTCCTGTATTTTTAATAAGAAAAAAATAAAGTCTCCCAATTAGGTAAAGATATCAAAGTAAGCTTATAAAATAAGCTTAAGAAATTTAATGTTTTCATATATTCATATCAGAAATAAATAATCTAGATCTTCTATCTGATGAGGAGTTCCAGCTCGAATTAATGAATCAGCATTCTTTAATCAAGATATAAAGGTGTTAACTTAAGTGTTGAAAAAAGAAACGTGAAAATTATTACATTATGTGAAGGAGTATGTAACAGGAGTATTTACATATATATGTATATGTTATGTAACTTTTTTAAACTTTCTTTATATAACTAATTTTGTATGATTTTTTTTTTTAACCAATTTGAAAACAAAACTCAACATTGTAACTTGTAATTTTGTTTAATATACATAATTTTTAGCGACCCATTTGGGAGCTATTGTGATAGCGAACAAATCGGTAGTAACTATTGTATTTGTCTTGTCCGTCCATCGTGTCTGTCCCTTCCTAACAACTCCCGAACGGAAGGTCGGATCGGCAAAAGGGCTTCACCATCGTGTTCAGAAGCCAATACAATGTAGGAATAGCGTATTTTCAGGGGCCAACGCTTCCCCATGTTCTAGATGTTTGGCATTGTTTTCATTGGATTTCCGCTATTAGCTTAAATGTTAGGAAATGCAACCATTTCATTTCAGTTTTCAGCTGTAGCTCGATGGGAAAAGTCTCGGAATCTTATGATAGAGGTTATCGGTGCGAATCCATATATCTATTGGGTTTTTTTTTTTCTCAATGTTCGTGTGTTTTTTGTTTTTTTTCTTATTATTTTCCTAACTTTTTTTTTTACTTTTCCTTACGTTAATGTACCTCTTTTACTATTATTATTTTTAAATTATTTTTATTATTTTGGGTAACCATAATTTATGCTTTAGCACAATTTTTTTTTACTTGGTTTAGAACCTTTTTGATTTAAGGGACTTTCGGCAGTAACGGACACCCATTCCACCCCCAAAACAGTCCGTTAAGTCGAGGGTTAACTGTATTTATATTTAAACTGCAAATATATCTTTTGAAAATATCCTTTACTAGTGAATAAATAAGACCTAATTGTATGCTCACTTTTTTAATTTTTTTTTATAATTTTGTGAAATAATCAAATACCTTCGGGATCGATCGGGAGGGGCAGTTCGACCCCGAAATCGATCCTTTGGTTACGCCACTGATTGTTTAATGACCTTAGGAGTAGTACAGTGAAGATGATCCATCCCTAAACGCAAACAAACAAACAGTTTAGCAATCAATGCTCTGAATAAGCCTTTATTTGTTCCCAAAGGACGCGAGCTCTTTTCAAATTAAGTTTCAAGAGGATGTGAAGAGAAAGAGGATCTCAAGTACAATTCCAAGGGTTTCTATCATTTGAGACGTTAACTGGCTGCTAAAGTCATCCAAACTAGCCATTCATAATTTGAAGAGAAGCAGGAAAAAATTAAACAGGAAGTTTTATCAAATACTATTCGAAACGTGATTGATAAGATTAAGGGATAAAAATCAGAAACATTTAAGAATTATAGATGGAACAGTCAACATATCTTAACAAATCTACTTCGTTGAATCAGATATTTCAAGAGTTCCTAATAAAAATCAGAAATCTTGAAGGTTTTCGATTTACTTTTAACATAGCAAATTTGATGATAAAACTGAACGAACAGATGCAATGAAAAATGGAAAAATAAAAACAATATTAGTTGCAACCCGTGAAATATTCACAGAAGTAAAACAAATACCATATTTTTGAAATGCCGTGAAAGAAAAAATATTGGAATTCTTCCTATATTTATTTCCTGAACTTGTGCTATGGCAATTATATAGCGTCACAGTGCTGACTGAAAGACCATCGTTGTACGATTCTTGATTTTTTAATATCAACTTGCTTTCGGAGAAATAAGTTAACCTCCTGCCCTAAAATAATAGGCTCCTCCAAATTGAGCCTATGAGAGAGTGCCCCACAATGCCTTACAGGGGCATAGGAATTATTTCTAGTTCATTTTGTTTTATTATTCACTAAATGAATAGATGCAAAAGTTTATACTAATTTGTTTATACATTTGTTAGTGTATTTTTAAAATTAAATTAAAAATACATTTTAAAATATTCTCTCTCCGACTCTCTCCACTTTGATGACACACTAACAAACGTCCGTACATCCGCTTTTTTCCTATTAATAATATGATTACAAAATGCAGTAAGAACACGATAGTGATTAGGAAAATGTTAATCTCGATTGATTGATTTTGAAAACAAACAAGTTAAGTTCAGCAAACAAACCAGCACCATTTAACGTAAGTAATATTTTTCTTCCAAATTACAACATTAAAAAATTCACAACTAAAAACCTGTGGTATTTTAAAGTAACTTTTAATTGAAGTATTAATTATGGTTTGAAGAAGAAAGTTGTCATTTATTATTTTTGTTTTTGTTTATTCCATTTTTTTTATTAGAGGCAATGTGCAAAATTAAATGCAGTTACTGTGATACAACTACGTTGGAGATTAAAAAAGTGAAGACCATGGTAGTTATTCTAAAATGACATGGAAATGAAAGATCAGAAATGAATGTACTTAACTCGTATTTAAATATTGTATTTAAAGCAAATATCTTTCTGATAAAAAGTAGAAACTGTAATGCCAGAATTTTTTTTTTCTAAATTGTCATTCAAATGCAGAAATTTCGAAAATGAATATCAAGTTTTACAGGCATATTTTCTTATTTGTTTAAGGTCTTTTTACAAAAAAAAAAAAAATAATAATAATTTCAAAAGCCTAATTTTATATAAGATGACGAAAATAGCTCTCTTTGGTTTTAAAAAATTAAGAAGTTAAAATATTTAAAAAATCATTAAAATCCTTCGAATGCTAATTTTAGCTTTCGATAAGAAACCAGCTGTGATTGATGATGTAGTATTAAATTCTAATAAATAAATAAATAAATAAATAAATGTTAAATATATAAATAAAATTTATAAAATATATAAATAAAATAAAATTAATAAATATTCCTTTCCACTGTATTGTTGGCAATGGCTTTTGATATCACGAAATTAAAAGTTATTTTTGTGACTTTGCTTTTCTGTCTATTTTGTGTAAATATATGACAGTAGGGCGTCAATTTTTTTGACTTTCTTTTTCCAAAAATGAGGGGGTCAAAACGTTATGTTTTGGTTAGCGATTCACAATTATATTTACAAGAACTGGCAATTACATTGGTTTGCTTGGTAAATAGCTACTTCAAATTCGTGATATTTTCACGTTTCATGTAAAATTCGCAGTAAATTGTCTTCTCACAAGAAGCTCCTTCTTATCATTATTTCTGTCTGTACTTCTGCTCTAAGGTGAAGAATATACTTATATTATACTATAACATCTGTAAAAAATTTTATGCCACTCGTAAAAGTTTTTAAAGTAGCAATACTCATTTGCAGCTAATGTCTTTTTATTAATTTTTAAATGTTTATTTAATTTTTATTTATATCATACAAATAGGGACATTGTCTTGTTTCCTTTTTCCAGGCACGAATAGTTTCTTCCATTTGCAAAATCTGAAAATTCGGAACCATGGCTAGTAAAAGGAAGACAAGACGGGCAATTTCTACTCATATGAGTAACGAGATAGTATTTGCAACATATTCAACGCATTTCTTTCAGTTTTATCCATTGAATTAGTCCTTATCAGAATTTCATTATAAGGACTCGGTACTGTTTGGGACAAAAAGGTCACGAAATCGTCCGCTCAAACAATGCAGAACTCCTTGTTATGTAATTCTCAAACGTCTCCTGACGAAGGCTCAAGGGACCGACCCGAAATATCGAATTAATTTCACCCGGAGGTCATCAAAGGTTGTTATTATTTGTGTATTTAATTTTTCAACATTTATTTTTCAAATTACAATATCTGAGGAAAACAAACAATATAAATTCCTATTTTTCTGAAGAAAGAAAATATAAATAAATCCGCATTATTTACTGAAATTGTTTAAAGCCAAATAAATTAATGGATTCAAACGTTAATATTCATTGTTCAAGATCATACTGTATTAATAGAAACAGGATCCATTGTTTAGATCCAAATCCTTTCTATTGGAATTTTTGTCATATGGTCACTCGAATTTCTCGACACAGACTCACTTGGGAAAGATTTCAAATATGAAGGTCTTAAATATATTTACTAAGTTTCAAGAAGATCTATAGCGGTTCAAAAGTTATTGAGGGGAGGGGACACGTAAACACACACACATACACTGAGTGATCTGTTAAGCCTCGTTTCCCAAAAATAGGCTAAAAATAATTTTATAAAGCGTGTTGGCAGAAGATGGAAACTCTACTTAAAAATGCTGTAGATGTTTTTTCAGGACTTTTGTGTAAATGGAGCTTTGAAATAAGGGGAACTTACTTTACATTCCAGGTCTTGTGAATGAGATGGAACTAAACAAATAGAAATAAAGGAAGAAAAGCCAAAAGTCAATTTAAATGTTACATTTATTTTATTTTTTGTTGTTCCAATTGTCTTGACTTGAAGCAACGCAAAGTTGAAAATTATATTATATAAAAATTAAATATGCAACGTTTCAATAGGTCTTTTTGATAAAATTATTTATTTATTTACTTACTTATTTATTTAGCTATTCTCGTTTTTTCTTAAACAAATTATACAGTGAAGTTGTACATGTGAAGTCTGTAAATTACGTATGTTTTTTTTATAACTGATGTTATTTACAGAAAATAGAGAACGATATATGAATTTATATTTGTCACAATGCCTATAAAATGATAGTACACTAATTTGTTTGAAAAGAAGGGATTAAAAAAAAAACCACGAAGAAATGAGCTTTTTTTTTTAAGTAATATACTTCATACTTCCTTGTAAGTATGAGAAAGAAAGTATGAGTTATGTCCTATTAAATATATACCACTGCTCCTACGATCAGTGTATGTGTTTCCCATCTATAAATGTCCTTAGAAAGGACTATTTTTATATCGACGGTGAAACATTAGCGATATGACAGAGTCAGTCCTACAGACAATGAAAAATAACACTTTCAAAATGCATTTTTGAACGTTTTCTTAGAAAGGAAACTACAGTATTCCTCATTTCGGCCCAAGGAATAATTAAGTCAAGATGCATTTGTCTTTCTTTTTGAAACGTTATTACAAATTGTAAGGAATTGACTTCGAAATAAAGTTATTTATTTTTTACTGACCACCTCAGTATCTGTTCCAGGATATTCTATGGCTGCTTCTAGGGGTTCGCCATTATGACAACTCTGGACCGCCACAGAACACGGACCTGCAAAGTTTCGCAAATGCACTTCGGTACAATTAACAATTTACAATTTATTAACAATTAACAATTATTTGCAATTAACAATTTATTACTGATTATGTAAAAATGTATTTATATTATATTAAATATGTAAACGTAATGAAAAGCAAAATTTAACGTCCCTAATAATTCATAAATAGAGAAAAAATATTTACTGTGCAGTTGTGATTTTTTTTTCTCTATTTATATATAAATGTATTTATATATATTTCCTATTGCTTAACCATTTCCAGTTTTATTAAAACGAAAGGCAGAATTTGATTTTGAAGCATTTTGTTAATTATTGATCAAATGAAACCCGGAGCCTTCAAAATCAACTTCTGTTTCCCTCAAATAAATTAGCTAATGTTTCCTGTGATATTTAAAACTTCGAACTATCAGTACTGTAGACTAATTTGATAGGAGTTCCGCAGTTTTCCACTTCAGGTTTAGAGTATCTCATTAGCCTTCAGTGGTTCATGAGACTGTTTAAACATCTGACGTAAAATACAAATAAATTTACAGAATATAATTGAGGTCCTTCCACTTTAAAATTCTTTTTGTAAAAGGATTGCTAAAAATGTGAATTTTCCCTTGAAATTTGGATCGCCATTTTTTTATTCTTTTTATTTTAGTTCGATGCAACATCTCCTGAATTAAGCAAAAGTAATGGCGGAATTTTAGCCTCTATGGAAGTTGTAGCAAACAAAAAATAACAGCACCTGAACATTTATATGTATCAAGTATTCCTTTTTATTGCTGTTGATATAACAAATGAAGCTCTACATCCGATTGAGTTAATAATGATGCCAACTTGATTGGAATATTAGCTTTCTACAACGTATATGTAATAAAACCATTTATACAAAAACTTGCGGTCAAATACTTAATAGAGAAATATCAATACAATGAGACTGCGTGATAGCTCAATAACTTTATACTCCATAGCCTTATACTTAATAGCTCAATAACATCAGTGATTTTCTTTTTTCTTCTTTACTTTTTGTTTCTTTGGAGGTTCAAGCGTGTTTAGTGTAATTAATGTAAATAACCTAATAAAATCATTCAAATAAAATACAAAAAAAGTATTTGATTTGAAAACTCGTTAATAGCCTGAAACTCATAAAAATATCCTTGATTTCCTCTTGAAGAGACAATCTTAAGTATTTCTTTTCCCTCTTCCAAGTATTCTGAAAGCGGTGATCTATGCTTTGCATCTGATGTTTTTTTTTTTTCTTTTAGTACGAACAATCGTTTTATAAAACGTTAAGTACAGTGATTCCTTTATTTCCTGTGTCATTTGGTTACTAAATAAAGCGTTTTACCATCTCGTTTTCAATCTGCCACTTCCTTCCGAATACCTTCTTTCCCTTGCGACCACAATCGCGTCTCATCGACGGAAGTAAATCGTGTCTCAGCAGGAAATTCCGCATTGGAATGGCAAACGGTTTTTTTTTTTTCCTTCGAAAATTAAAAGCACTTCTTCAAAACAATCCTTAAACGCAGTCGTAAAATCGGAAAAGGAAAATAAGACAAGGTATGGCTTATTCATTAATGAATTTGTATTGGGCTTCGGTCATTACAATGGAAATATAGCGAAATGTTGTCGTAAGAAAAAAATAATTGTTCGAAGAAAAAGTAGCTGAATAAATGGCTTTTAAGATCAGTCATGCGTTGTTAGAAGAAGGATAATTTCACAGTAATTAAACAACATTTACCGGATGATTGTCAACTATGTAAACCAGTAGTTCTTAATCTTTTCATGCCTATTATTTATTTATTCCTCATTGTATAGGATTAGAATTGAAAACTAAAATTGTCTAATAAAACTACATCTTTTAATAAACTGAAAGTAATATATATTTCTTTAAAAAAAGTATGTTTTTTTTGTAATAAATAATTAGAATTAGAAATATATTTTATATGTTACAATGTACTTTGTATACTTTGCTATACAGATAAAAAGTTGAAATACTTCATAGTTATTAAATAAAAGCGGTTATTGCAGATTATTTTCTTTCCCTGCTATATCACAGTGCCACTGGTTCCAAATATAAACTTCGGCTACGAACAACAGAGTTATTTAATAATAATTGATGTGGTTTTTTTTTTAAGTGCATCTATTATTTACATAATCATAGATTATGTAGCTTTTCGTAGCTCATCCATTGATAAATAAGCTAAAGAATTAGACTAAAACGAGGTTGCAAAGCTTAGAAAGTAGAGACTCTGACGATCAGCAGCTGAACAGAAGAAGGTCCACTGTGATGCTCGTCCAACTTATCTTGGGAAAGAAACTCAACCCGAATTTACCCGCCTCGGAAAAAAAAAACTAACAAACCTGATCCTATGGGATAGCAAAATCTTGAGCCCCTCCCCCAAATGGAAAAACTGTAGAACATTCACCACATTATTGCTAACACGTCATTTAAAAATTACATTTATTTATTTATTTATTTATTATTCCATCATGCACTTTTTATTCTGTTAATCATGCATTCTTATTAATCCTTCGTTAAGAACATAAAGTAAGAGGTAAATTTAAATAAAGATATGATATAGCAAGTTAGAATCATAACATACAACAAAGTATTAAGCTCAGAATTAAGCTAAATAAAACAATTTACAGTAATCCTCTGTCATTTGCTTTAGGTTGAAACAGAGAGTAAATAAGTTTCTTAAGAACGCTATCTTCTACCATTTCTGGTTTCATCGAAATTGTTTCTGCAATTTTGAAGCTATTTGTGGGAGAAGCTCTACTCAAGTCTGTCACATGGGTCAGTTCCTGAGTCCTGACTTTCTACAGTTCTTCTTTGTAATGAATCAAGCAAATTATGTATCAGACATTAGATTTTTTTTTCTTCCCACGCATTTTCGATTGGAATGAATGTTTCTGCCTTTTCCTGTTTGAATCCAACAACTCCGTAGCTCATTTTCTCTAAAATGGAAATTGAAAATGTAGAGGTATTCATTTTTTTTTTTAATAATTTGAATACATAAAGTTAAAGATCAGTTATTTTAAGTGATTTACATATATTTTCAAAGCATACCTTTAATTTTAGACACCAGTGTAAGTATATCTCTACAAGATCAACTCAATTCGTTTAGCTCGACCTCGGAAAAGAATGAGGCCTTAACTTGATATAGGCCTACATTGATTACATTTATGTTCATGTATGTAATGAATTTATAATTATGGCTTTTTCAGTCTTACTAAAAGCCTGCATCCACTCTGCAGATCATTAATTACATTTAGTTATTTACTGAGAACTAAGAAGGTAACAACATTGTAATGAAGCCCATTAATATGTCATTGTTGGATTGTAATTTTAGCTTATTTTTAGCTATTTCCAGTCGAATGGCGATTTTGATGTGGCCATGGTCCCTCACAGATTACACAAACTGATTTCACCTTTCAGAGGCTCGTGCCCCCCCCCCCCAATTTAAATAGATGTATTTGTAGCAGTTTAATTAAAAGCTTTTATGTAAAACAAAGGTTGTTGTTTCACTTTCTGTCGTGTCTATCTAATTAAGTGGCCGAAGGTTGAGTCCATCAATTGTTTCCCGCGTGTCCGTGACTCTTTGAAAGTTTCATAACAATTTTCTCTAAATAGGCCTAGTTCTATTAATTTTTCTCATCGGAACGACACAGAGAAAGGGATTCTAATCAAGAATAACTGAGTTTGAGATTATTTAAACTTTGTAAAGGAAATTTTGAAACATCCTATATCTCAATATATATATATATATTCCTACAACAGAATTCGCTTATACGACAGAATCAAAGGATGATGTAGGTGATTTACAATACTTTAGTAATATCGCGGTCACGAAGATGAATCATGTGAATTCCCTTATACTTCAAAATGAATCCCGCGTCAATAGGGATTCGAAACGTCGTGTAAGTTTAATTTTTATATTTATTTGCTTTTATACGAATACAAGTGCTTTTATGGTCAGCGTTTTATGACATGGTTTCAGATTGCACGTCAAAGCTTTGTAATTACCTGTTAAAAACTTTAAAAAAGCTTAACGAAGGATGTCTTGAAAATTTATCTGCAACTTTAAAATTTTGCAGTTTATTTATTTATTTATTTATTTTTATATAACTTGTATTTATAGGAGTAACATTTCAATTTATATTGTTTATTTTAGCACTTCTGTTTAATATGTAATACTTTTTTGTAATTTTTCATCTATTTCTTGTATATATAGTGTTGTACTCGTTTGGAGTGGTGCACTCAATTAAAACTTCTTCTTCTTCTTCTTCTTATTTATTTATTTATTTATTTATTTATTTATTTATTTATTTATTTATTTATTTTTACTTTTTTTGCTTTCGGTGTTTCTTTTTACATGATAAGTTTTTGTAGCTGTCTAAGCTACATTTCTTTTTAGCCTTTTTCATTAAGTAAAATCAGTATGTAACTTTATTTGTGTTTGTGTCCTTTTCCTTAATAACTTATGAACCAGTGAATAAATCTCCATGAAACCTTACTTGAGTATTTTATGAGCATAAAACGATCTATCTTTTGTATTTTTATATGAACCCTATGGTAAAAGGTGCCAAAAAATTTACGTGGAAAAGAAGCTGAAAAATTAATTTATGAGAGCATCTATTAATCTGTAATAGCTTAATGCAGCCTTTGCAGTGAGTCCTTCGATTGCTTGCACAGGACTTTATCACTTTGAATTGTCTCGATAATAAACAACATAGCGGAAACGAAGCTTCAATTGGTAAAGAAATTTGTAATGAATCACCTATAGGTGCATCGTCTCATTATGTTAACATTGTCATCGCTCATAAATAGTCTGAGGGAGCAGTTACGTGAAGATTTGAGGGATCTACGTCATACCCAACCTTCCAGAAGATCCGGATGTGAAGGATTGTCACATCCGTGTCTCGAAGAATTTCTCTATTCTTTCGATCACCAGTTTCCCTATCCGATGTAACCGATGTATGTTTCAGTGTTCGCCAGCTTTCAAGTCTCGATTTCTTTTGTTTGTCATCCGCACTCCTCTAGCGACTAATACAAATTATAGCTTTCCTAAACAAATGCTGGTAAAATGTTTCTTTTGTAGCTCTTAGAAGGTTTATCATATTTTCGTAACATTCAGAGAACTATAACAGAACATTTACAAGTTGAAATCCTGAAAAGTACTGAAGAACTGTAGTCTAATATTCAGATGTTTTAACTATATTGGGAATTAAAATACTGAAAGAAAGTCTGTCCATTTCTCTAAAATAGAAGAAAGTTCTTTTGTAATTTACAACTTAATTAATAATTAATTTTCAAGGTGTTTAATTTTTAAAGATATCTTAGTGGAATCAACTTTTATTTCGAATGTAACTAGCTTCTGACCTTGTACGGCACTCAAAATATACTGCATAACTGCATAATGCTCTGTGTTGTTCTGTTTTGTCTCCATTTGAGCCTTTTCTATTCAGTATATTCGTATACATTGCTAGGCTTTGTTATTCTTCTATTGCTTCCTATTTGCTTTTTGAATAGGTGCGTAAATAGGATTTTATCTCGGATTGGAAGCTGATCTCCAACAGCCAAACAAAAAAACAAACAAACGAAGAACTCTAGTCTTTCTTCCCTAGTCAGATGCAGGCAGAGGACAGTATCCCCTCAACCGGTCATCTAATCCAAAAAAACGAAAGAAAATAAAGCCTAAAATATTCATGTCGAGGTTTTGATTAGAGGTGGCGTTTCGGCCTTTGCCATATATATGCTATGTTTTTGAAGGATTCTTAGACCTGAGTAAACCTTGTACGAGTCTTCTTACTTCTGTTCTTGTGAGCAGTCTTTTGCTGTTCTCCGTTTCTTCTATTTTTCTTTCGTAGTTGCTCAAATTATCTAGTCTTGTCTTTGCTCGATCTTGAATTACCATCACTTTTCCTGCCATTGTACAAAATCTTACACCTTAGATCCAATTTGTTTTCTCACTTACTGTTTTTCTCTTTCCCTTTATTCATTATTATTTTTTTAATGATAGCTTTCACATATGATAATAATACGTGAAAGCTTCTAAATAAAGTTAAAAGAACAGAGATGGTGAAGAAGCAAAAAGACTTCTTCAATCTTCTGGCTTAGGAACTTAGTAAAGATTGGATAGTAAATCCGACGCTCGCCCACCTTATATTCCGGGAAATTACTTGGTTCTCATTTGACAAGAATTTGAGTGAAAACAATTTGAATGGAGGAAGAAAAACCAGGAAAATCAATGGCAATATACATCTATACTGCTGGAGATCTTCTCTAGATAGACAGATGATAACGGATTTATGGAAATAGATATACAGTATTTTTAAAGCCTTTAAAGAGAAAAAGGTCTTTTGTAAGCTTAGAAAAATAATTAAGTAGCAGTTACTTATTTTTTTCCCATTAGTTTGTCAGTACAATCTGTAAACATGAGATAACTTTTTGTTCAAAAGTTATTCTGTTTATGCTGATAATTGTTAAGTGAAGTTCGTTGAAAATATTCATACGAATATTTCTTTTCAAGATAAAAAAGAAAAAATGCCATGATGCAATTCTCTAAGGCGTTCAAGTTTTAGGTTCTTTTTAACTGTTTCTTTACGTTTTCTAAAGATCGTGGCGTAGTAGGAGTTACAATAAGACGGTGTAGGCGTTATTCCAAGTGTAACACAGTAGAATAATTGGTATTCCACCTTTTTTTTTTCTTTTTCTTCTACCGACGTTTGAAACCCATTCATTAAGCTATTTCAGCTCCGTACGAGTTCCCGCCCGGAACATAGCTCCTTTTCAAGGGTCAAAGGTCGTAATGAGCGAATGGAGTGCAATTGAAACGCCTATGGAAAGCACGCGATGCCTGCAGCAACCGTAAAAGGAGGGCATCCTCAGCAAACCTTAAATTGGAAACGGTTATAAGAGCTACGAAGCAAAAGATTACTTTTCAACGTCTTTCAAGTATCTGCACACACAACTATTTGAGCGATAAAAGAAAATGACAGCTTGTTTCATTATTTTGACATCAGACAGGAGTCAGAATTGAAAAACTCTCTTTCTGTTTCTTTGTTGATTTATATCGACGAGTTATTTTGAAATAATATAGTAATAATAAAACGGAAAAACCTGATATAGTAGTGTTGTTAAACAGATGCGCGGAGGAGAACTACATCGCTTGAAGTTTAATATTTCTATTGAGACAGGAATAATGGCCCAATTGGCTCTCCATAGCCTCTTTGGGTGTAGAAGAAATGCTCCAATTATGGAATACCATTTTATTTTTTATTAAGATAGTTTTTTTTTTTCTTATCCAAATAAACTAGGATAATAATATTATTTATTTTTCTAATTGTATTGTTTTCCTGTTGGTTTTTTTATTTTTTTTATTTGGGGGATGTTAGTTTGACGGAGGAATGAGAGAAGAGAAATATAAGAATGAAAAAACACATTCATTATATGCATGTCTTTTTTAGGCTATTTAAAAATATATAGAATTATATATCTTCATAAATCTTTAAAATATTTAGGCTAAAATGAAACAACATCAAAAACAAAATAATGCAATTCAAAATGAAGATAAATAAAAATATAAACAATTTTTTTTTACCAAAATGTGTGCATTTCAATTACAAAAAAAAAACAAAAAACCAAAAACACACACACGTTCTTTTCGAATTATTTCTAATTTTGAAGACTTTTAAATGTTAAAAACAAAAAAATTGGACTTTTTTTTTTTTTTTAAGTCGATACTGACATCATCCAAACAGCACGTAGTGGCAAAGTTGTAATCAAATCACTCTTTAAACTATATATATATATATATATATATATATACATATATGTATCTTGTCGTTTCAATAATGTTGTATGGATTAGGGAGATGTTAACAGAAATAGAATAGAAACCCATTCTTCACATTCTAATGCTTTTCTACGAGAATTTTTGTCGCCAACTCATGCTAATTTCTCGACCCATTTGGAAACAATTCCAATATAAAAATTAGATAGTCCCTAGCCATTAAATATACAAACCACGTTTCAAGAAGATCAATCCAGGGGTTCAGAAGTTATTAGGAGTAGATACATGCACACAGATTGACAGATTTGATGCAGCCTCACTGTCCTATTAGAAGATAGACTGAAAAATCAAACCTTAATGGGTTTTATTTTTAACCGCTAAACACATTTAACAACGAATTCAACAAGCTAGCGTACACAGTACTAGCAGAAATTATTCAATCCATTAGGTATATTAAAAATATTATAATTAGTGCTTTATTATTTAGTTCTTCATGATTGTAGTTACTAAAGTTACTCCAACACTATTCAATTACAGTGTTTCAATAGTTTCTGTAAAGTACTGTGTTATTTGTAAATGAAGTCGACTCCATATTGAAAAATCACAGACTACATGATCATTGTGCATTTAACTGTCGGTTCATTGTGAATTCAAATACAATTAATAGATACTTACGTTAAAGGAAACAGAAAGACCAAATGAAGCAAGAAATCCATTATAATAGTGTTTGCCATCTAGTGATTAGCACGAAATAGATTATGTGGTGAATGTGGGCGGCAGGAAGCCAAGCACCGCGACCAGTAGATCTATTGTGCTAAACCCACGGAAATGAGGACAGATGAGAGAAAGACTGAGAAAGTATGGTCGTAGGCTCACAGGGGAAACGGGAGAACCCCGAGAAAACCTGCCCAGCGCGGATCGTTCACCATCACGAAACCCACATGAGAACCGAACCCGGGACTCAGAGATGAGAGGCCAGTGTCTTAGCGACAACGTTAGCACTAAATAACTGGGGGGAGGGGTTCTGGACTTTTCGTAATGGGATTGTTAATCAGTAAAATTCAGGTTTTCTTTCTCATAATTAAAAACCTTATTTTTATTTGCTACCAAATATAAATGGATGTTTTAAGAACAATCGCACGGCGTAGCATCAATGGCTTTACAAATAGCCTGACTGATTTTAAGATATAAGGTGTTTACTTTTTTTTTCTTTTTACTTTTGGACTTAAAATGTAAGATTACTGTTATGTGTCAAACTTGCCGAAAGAAAAGAAGCTGCCGATTTATTTTCTAATGATGTTGGAGACATTGATGTTCATTGAAACGGAAAAATAGAATTGCTGGGCTTTACAGAAAGAGCAGTTTCTTATTATTTTACAAAATCACGTTTCAACATCGAAAATGCAGTGAATGAAATGGAATCGAGAAGATCAGTATTGGATTAATAGATGAGTGGTTACAAGGATCAAAAAAAAAAATGGAATTCGACTCATGTAGCCTTTACAAGGTAATTTTATAGTTCGATATCTCGCATTAAAAATTTCGAAATATTTATGGGAAAACGTCTTCACACTCGAAAGAATTACAATATATAGTAGGCCTAATGTTTTGGTTGTTAGTGTAAAGAAGATAAGATATGGTGTGTATTTTTGAAACAATCTATTTGCAGATCTTCATGACAAACGACGGGGATAAGAAACTTCTCTTTGTGAGATCCTCTAAACGTTGAAGCAACCATTCACAAGGTTCTTTAGGTAATCAAGGTTCTTTAGAGTCGGATTAACTTCTAGTTCTGAGAAAAAAATGAGTCTTCCTTCCTCCCAGACCTTATTGCAGTATTTGCACAATGCGATGGATGCAACAATTAACAAACAATTATTACCCTCCAGATACTGAACATATAGAAAAGTTAAGGTATTTAAGTAGAAACAACTTCACGGTAGGTTTAAGATAAAGTATCAGAATGATTTTGAATACAAACATCTCAAATTACAAAAAAAAAAAAAAAAAAAAAAAATAACTGACATCCGCTTGATATTTGATGGACGAAGATGGCTTATGTAAGATGTTCGTATATTTAACTCTTGGACATGAGTTTATTGTGTCAGATATTGTGATGAGTTTTATATTTGCATTTATATATTTATTTCTATTTATGTATTTCTATGTATTTTATC
>JAFIDM010002131.1:61052423-61073613 GCA_023159025.1 Thereuonema tuberculata
AAAAAAAAAAGGGGGAAAATCTGTAGTATTTGAATTCGACAAATATTTTAATATCAAAATAAACGAGGAGACTTTTGACGACTTAAAAAAACAAAGAGAAATAAAAAGAGACACTTTAAGCTCGTTCAGGTCCTTTTCATTTAATAACATTTCCCTTTTCTACGACAAGGAATAAAAAACGTTACATCGATTGCAGCATGAATTGATAAGAGTACAAAGTTAAAAAACGCCTTGACATCATTGAAGACAAAAGGCAGTGGAAAAAATGCGTCCACCTCCATCACGACGCCAGTGATGAACGATTAGGGCGCGAACTGATCTAACAGGTGTGTTCAGCCCTTGCACTAACGAATTATGCAGGAACGAAATGCATCAAAACATATATTTCCATTAAATCTATTCCGAATACAATTGCCGGGAAATTTAAAGCGTTTAAGATAGAACTTAACATTTATTCGGAAATGAAATGAAGCTTGCATCTGCATTCTTCTACATTTATTTGAATAATTCACAACCAGACGAAATAGACTGACGCCGACATTGAAGCGTCAGAAATTTTGGTCAGAAGATGCCTTATCAAAGATGGCGTCATGAAGCCTCAATTCGTGCTGTGCGTGGAAGCATGTAACGGCCCATCATCCAGTCTGACGCATTCTACAGGCGAGGTGAACATGATATTTCGAACTATAAAAATCTTAGAGATTTTTTATTTCTCCCAACTTAAAACAATTTACATAAGAAGTCGATTTCTAAAGCCATATTGTTTATTGCCTCATTGGTTTTATTTATTTATTTATTTTTTAACATTTATTTACCATATTGTGGTGGAATAGTTCTGTCTTTTTCATTAAATTTCCATTTTCATTTTGACATCCATTTAAAGCGAATCCCTGTTGATGCCGGATAATCGAAGATTTTATTTGTACCAACTTTCCTCATCATTTTACGTACGATCTGATTGTTCACGTAAGTTTCGTATATTTTACTCAAACAATGACCGAAAATAAATTCCCTTTTTACCGACGAGTTCGTTATACCCAATTCATTTACCATGTATGCTTTTTTCTTCTTATCTTTTACAAGGTTCTGTATTTATATAATTATTAAAAAGTTGAACTATCCAATGTGACATTTCCCTTTATATTTTTCAATCACTATATTTCAAGGTTTCTTATTTTGTGATTTTATTCATCTAAAGACCATTCTTACTCTAGCACTGATGAACCAGATCACATGACATCATTTCGAAAAGGTTATCATTTAATCTGTGAATAATAGGAATTCCAAGGATTTTCAGAAATTCTATTGTGTAGTGGACATTTTTAATTGATATTATCATAGTAATATAAGTGTAGGATATTAGTAGTAAACCGTTTATTTCTGACTTTTAATTTGAATAGACCTATTAAAACAAATATATTTCTTCCATTTTTCATCTATCTTTAAAAATTCTTCAACGATATTTCGGGAAAAAAAAAAAATTGCGAAATATCGAAAAACTTGACAAAGCGGAACGGTAGTTTTTCCACGAAATATCGTTGAAGAATTTTTAAAGATAGATGAAAATGGAAGGAATATAGTTGTTTTAATATATAACGAAGAACTTTATTGAATAGACCTAATTAATTTCCTACGTGAATATGTATATATTTTTTTTGGTGAAATATCATACTAAATCCCGAGTATATTTTGGAAAAGAGTAGCTTCTCCAATTCGGTTGATGTGCGAAAGTTAAATAATCTGAGATTAAGAAAAAAATTCACCCTTGATATATCAATGTTGTTCCGAAAAGCAACAATATTTCTACGTATCCTATTCCATGATTTATAATAGGATACGTAGGATATTATTGCTTTTAGTAAAGTAAGTAAGTAAGTAATAGAATCGGAAAGGCAATTTTCTTTTCTTTTATTTTGGTCAGGTGCTGCATTTGTTTTCTTTTATAAAACGTAAGTTCTTAGCAAAAACTTTTAAAAAATACTACAAAAACGTTACAAAATTCCAATAAATTGTGCTTTTTATTAGGTAATAATTATGCTTATTATTCAGTAATGAATTATCTTTTTATTCTATAATAATTATGTTCACTATTATTCCGTAATAATTGAGTACTTGGTGAACATACTAAGAATTGTAATTATGTTTTATGTAATAATTGTACTTATTATTTTGTAATAATTTGAATATTTTGAACATACTAACAATAGTTGGATGCTAAAAAGACCTTTGTAATAACCATTTTATTTTAAAGTTTTGTAAAATGGAGCCTGAGGAAGCAAGGGAAGATACCCTTGCGAAAAATCACTTTGTACTTATGATGTCTTATTGAAGTAAATATCAATGTTGTTATTTCGATTAGTTTTACATTGGAAACCGCGAAGAAACAGTGAAGGAAAGTCGGCTTCTGTGTTAATACACGTATACTAGCTGTACAATGCAATCTATGGGCTATGTTGGAACCCTCAACCAAATTCTCATTTACGTAATATTCTTAACATTAAAATCAATTACAATGAGATTAGTAATCTTATTGAAGTGAATTGAATTGATATATCACTCTTATTTAATCTTAAAACATCCCAACAGTTTACGAAGCACAATTTCATTTTTAAATTAATTTTGTTGAAATCTAAAGTAATTAACTTGAATGTTTCTTGGTAGTATTTAAAGCGTACTGTGACCTCCAAAGAGGGTTTAAGATATCTGACTGTTTACGCGATGGGAAATCTGAATCTGAAGTTCGTTACTTCTATCTTCCATGGTTTAGCCTCTACAAAGTACGATCGATTAAATATGAAAACAATAGCAGTTGTCACTTACATTATAGGAGTCAATAGACAAATCTCAAATATGAGGTATTTATTGAAAAAAGACGAAATTCAACGTTTGAATTGAAGGACTTCGGGCAGTGATTTGAGAATTTGGACGTATGGAATTTTAAAAGTTGAAATAATGTAACTAAAAAAAATAAGTCATTTTCAGAAATTTGGTTTTTTGTCACTATGATTATCACATATTTCAGATTAAAGAAATTTTCAATTTTCTAATCTTTCTAGGATTTTAAAGCTGTTTCAATTCCATTTTTCTCAATTCTGTAAAAATGTGACTTGGCATTGTCTTGTCAGGAGTTTTCTCATAAATATAGAATTTTCCCAAGTAATTAAGATCTGGCAAAAAGAAACTGACTCTGAAATTCAAAATAGAACGTAAATTTCAAATGATTAACTTAAATAGTAACGTAACTTCTTTTTCCTTCTTCTTTAGTTTTCTTCTTTTCCTTTGAGGATCAGACACTTCCATCCATCATTTAAACGAGATACTCTTAGGAATTCGATGAACACATCTTCTGTAATTGCCTTTTGATCCGTTTTATTCAATGGCTGACCTGAAACTCTTACACTTCGTTATTATTTGCTAGTTTCGTCACTTGAATTCCCTGCCTCTCGCATTCTTGGCGTCAGTTCGAATCCCTGTTATATTGGAGTGGCTGTTGTTTGTTTTGTGGCGCGTTCTAACCTTATTCCACTAACCAGTCCTACTTCGCAGATGCAGTGGCTTAATTTACTTAATGGAAATCGAGAGAGAGAGAGATCCTTCAGCGTTTATGAATAAGGTCGCGCAACTTGCATTATTTTCGGTAATGGCAATATGGCGGTGCCGATTACAAGCCGGTTTGACTGGACTTGGTGGTTGCGTTTACGTGTCATCGCACATCGAAGACATCTCGTTCGAAATTAATCATTAGTATTTGAATGATAAATTAAAAAAGAAAAAAAGAGAATGATATAGATCAATTTCAACTTCACTTTTATGTTTAAGTTATCAGATTGAATCACTAATAAAAGTCTTGTAAAGCAAATATTTCCCAACTTCTCTGCTTCGCACCCTTTATTTCAATGGTAGAAGGTCTCACGCCTCCAACCCACCCATCTTACGGAAATGAACACAATGGAAATTGCCTTTAGAAATAAATGCTTTGTGTTTCTATGATTAAAAACTAGAATCTTTAGTTTTCATCAAAGTTAATTTATTGAAAACTTCCTCACTTCAGTTCCTTTACTGACAAGTTAGATACGTTTTTAGTGAATTGGAATTTCCTCTTCATTTCCAGACGTGTTAAGAGCTTCAGATCTTTTCCTTGAAGAAGTTCAAAAATCTGAGACTTTCAGCAATTCTAGGATAGAAAGTGCAGAATTTCACAGTTTCACAGAGTGAAGGAATTAAGGAGAGAAAGCGTTCAATTGAATTTAGATGGTTTTGCAAATGTCGGATTAAAAACTTCAAAAATTTAACTGGACTTCATTTTATGAAGCTATTTACGCTGATGATACAGATTTTATTTTAATATAACAGTTTGATTTCATTTCTGATAAAGCAAGCAGACGAAGGCAATTTTGAAACGATATTCAAATAAAAAAAAAAAAAAAAAAGATAGTCAACACTCTTTCATGAAAATGTAAATGTAAAATTTAGTTTTTAACTGATAATTTCTTCTAGGAAAAGAAAAAAAAAACCCTCTGAAGATTTTCCCATGCCATTTTGGAAGACTTCTCCCATCTTCAGATTGTAAACCACTGCTTTAAAGTATTTACTAAGCGAAGAAAAGGAAATAATTTTAAGCATAATTTCTGGCTAATCTATTTTTAGATTTTTGACAATACTTAAGTATTAAGTATACCGTATATGCTCCAATAGAGGCCCCGGCGTTTATTTGCAAAACTAGCCTCGGCTCCCGGCGCTTAATAGAGACCGGCTGCTATTAGAGGCCGGCCATTATTAACAAAAACCTTCAGAATCCAATATTTTTACACATAAATACCGGCTAATATTACAAAAAGCTATTTTATTTGAATTTCACATGCTAAATAAGACTGTTAAAGATAAATGGCAATGTCTTTCTGTACCTTTCGCTGATATTCGTCGTCCCAATCCGCAATGACGGGCGGCCGCCTCACAGGAAGTTTCTTTCGCGTAGGCTCTATTTTACCATGTGAATCTTAAAGGCAATGTTAAATGACCGTTTCGGTGGGATTTTGTAAGGCAATGTGCCGTAAGGTATTACGCACGACTATAAAGATACGGATGCTTACACTAGTACCGGTAGGTAAATATCAAAGACCCGGCTACTATTTGGCCATGTCCCCTCTGCAGCCCGGCGCTTATTAGAGACCGGCGACAATAAGAGCCTCGGCGTTTATTGGAGCATATAATAAAATCAATATTTTTGATTAAGTTAGAAAAAAACTACTTAAGGTATTAAATGGATTTTTCCCAAAAAAATAGGAAGAAGGAAAGTAGAAAAGAATGGTAAGTTCCTAATTGGTTTGTAAAACCGTAAGAAAAGAGATTTTAGAGAAAGTTTGAATGGCTACAATCGTATACAGGGTGTATCAGAACTCTCTGTACAAATTTTAATGGGAGATAGTGAGCATGAGGACAAATGTTTTTTGTTTATTAATGTTATCCCCTGACGGCAACTTTTCGGCAAATTTGGCGACGATGCTATCTGCTAGAGAGGAGGTATGGAACCTAAATGAATGAAAACAAGTGTGAACAACATGTTTATTCAAAGAAGGTGATCAAAGTTGCGGCCGGCAACATCAGTGCATGCACGCAGGGCCGCGCCAAGCGGGGGTGCCAGGGGTGCACGGCACCCGGGCGGTACGTCTTGGGGGGCGGCAGACTGCAAATAATTTACTTTATTAAGGGCGGCAACTTTTGCCTGGCACCCCGGCGCCAACATACCTTGGCGCGGCCCTGCATGCACGACAGCGTCAAAGCATTGATTGCCGTACATTTTGAAAGATTCGCGACATTTCGCGAACAGTTGCAGTGGAGAAAGCGACAAGGTCTATATATGAGTCAATGGGAGGGTTGTACACGAGGTTCTTCATGTGTCCCCAGAGGAAAAAATCGATACGTGTTAAATCGGGGAGTCTGGGTGCTCCCTCTAGCACCGAAGGTTGCGGTCAGCGGACATACATTCATAGACGAAAAAGGTCTGTCATTACGAAAAAATATAATACCTCCACAAATCTAAACTAAAAATAAGAAATACACATTCAAAATAAAATAAAGAAAATTCATGTGCTGGCCTCCGCATTAAGCGTGAAACAGCTATTTTGAGATGTCACATGGTAAACACCTGGTCTCAACCTTTAGTGTGTTTATATATTTTTAGGCGCTTTTGTTTTATTTAAATGTGCATAGAAAACTTATTGAGGCTGGCGGAGGCTAGCACATAATTTTTTTCAATTTTATTTTTATATGTATTTCTTGTTTTTAGTCTAAATTTGTGGAGGTACCATATTTTTTCTTACTGGTATTTCTTTTTATCTCCGTATTGAGATCTTGCTGTTTACTGGTGACTACTCTCAACTGATGATCGCCAAAGCGTGAAACAGCCGTTGGAAGATTGCATCTAGTAAACACCTGGTCTTAACCTTTTGAAAAAAGTTTGTCTTGTTGCTCCTTTATCTTCCATTAAAATTTGTACAGAGTTTTGATACACCCTGTATATTTCTGAGTTTACATCTGCTTGAATGTTGTTCTTGACAAAATAACATTCAGTTTTGATTTTAAAAAATAAATAGTAGTAAAAATCGAAGACAATTTGTCACTGATGGGGCGATAAGATTATGAATGATGAAAATATATCAGTGACTTTTGTTCCAACAGTATTTTCTATTTCACGTCGAGAGAAGGCGAAGTTTAAAAGAATGTTTACCTTGCTTACGTCGCGTTTGTATTCAAATCCGTGGGCGGATTATCCGCGGACCTCTTCTGTTTCCATTTTTTTTACTGTACAATAAATTACGGAATTAAAAATAAAACTCAATCTAGAATAAGGTAAACAATAAAAGAAGCTAACAAAGTAAGTGAAGACAATTATAGACAAACAATTTAAAGAAGGACCTTGTAGGCGGAGCTTAGGCCGGCAGGTTAAACTAAATTATGGGAGAGCCTTCCCGTAATAATAAAATTTAAAAATAAATAAATAATTTACAATAAAATAATTTTTTGTAATGTATGTACTGTAATTGTATGTATTGCCATTTTAATGTAAATAAAACATGTTAAAAACATTTTTGTGTTGATTTTCGTCCTATTTCGGATTATCCGTGGAATTCGCTTATCCGCGGTTGCCGCGCCACGCAATTAAGCGGATAATCGGGAGTTTACTGTATATTGTCAACACTGTCGTCGACAGTTGATTTAAACTATGGTGCCAACATTTGAACAATTGTTGCTACTTTTTGGGATTCAGTTTTGCTATTGGTCAGCATTTGTTACTGATAAAATGATATCTCATTATCAGATATATAGTTGATAACGACAGAAATAAAAAGAAAAGAAATCGTTTCTACATTTCATCGGTTTGTTCTTTGTTCACAAAATTGGAGACTGCGGTGTAGGTTAAACACAGCTTAAAATAATCTGAAATTTCGCAAAGATAAATATAAGAATAGTAAAGTATCCTGAGATGGATCTACAGTAATCTTTCCTAGATAATTATTGGACTGTGCTTTGTATATACATCACATAAGCTCTTTGACAAAAAAATCAAAGCACCATGAAGGAAGTGTCCAATTGAAATGAAGCACCATTTACAATTGCCTTCCTGTTAGATATATAAATGATTAAAGTATAATTGTCAAGAAATATCATCATCACCCCTACGGTTGAATGGAAGTACCCATTTTATGGTCCACGTAACTGTTCTCAGAATCCTACTAGATACAATTTGCTTCATGGAACTGCTACATTCACATCAGTTTATCATGAGTAATTCCTGGACATCATGCCCGAAGATTCTACAAGGAATTGCAGAATTTCGAGAAAACACCGTGGGACTGCGAGAAGCATCTGCTTATGCAAACAAATTGAGTCGGTCAGTGCAAGAACATCCCAAGTCCAAGTAACTTTATTTTGAGATAAATAAGAAAAATTATCTGGATTTGTTACTTGGAATGTTATTGCTGTCACCGTTGTGTAATGCTAGCCTCTGCAAGGCAGTTGCAATGGACTTGAAACGTTGTTGCTCTGTATACTGCAGCACTTATGCTTCAAGACACCTAAAATGCTTTGATCTGGAATTTTCATATTTTTGGACTTGGGGTGTTCTTGCACTGACCAACTCAATTGCTTAACATCTGGACTTAGTAATGCTTCTAAGAAAAGGTGCTGAGAATTGATGAGTATGTGAGGACACTTATTCACATCGCCAAGGTTCTTGTCAGCTCAACAGTACCACTGCTGGAGACAATCGGTTGTTATAAGGCAAGCCCTGAATGCTCTGACAACAACAGTCTTCACCATGCAGAGATGTGGCATCCTATATACAGCAACCTGTTATCTAATGGCACCATTGCTACATAAATTGCAGCCATTCATTCTTGTCGTCCCCTACAAGGCTTGCCTTTGACTACTCAGCATGTAGAAGCTCCAGCTAGAGTGGTGCCATGCCCGAAAGACATGGTCTGTTCTCAAATGATTTAGTATTATCTCTAAGAAAAGTCCTGCTTCTGCCTTGTATCGCAACTGCATATGAAGGAGGACTGGCAATATTCTCGATAGAGACACAGCCATTACAGTTGATTAATGGTGTAGGGAGCTATTCCTTATTACAGCAGATCCTCTCTCACAGTGATATGTGCTGTAGTAGATCCTGCAACCCATTGCTTTGTTCTTCTTGTCACGCCTGCCGGGAGTAATTTTTCCAACAGGTTAAATATGCACACTGCACACGTTTCCCAGCAGTGCCTCCAAGCAATTCAAACCCTTCCTTAGTCAACCAGGTTCCTAGACTTGTCCCCCATCAAGCAACCTCATCGAACATCCAATATTTTGGAGCCACAGCTGCAGCAAGTTTGGCATGATCTGTCACAATGTCAAAACTTTGTTCACTCCAAGCTATGCCGTACATCAGCAAGCATACCAGCCAGAGGCAGTTCAACAAAGTAGTAATAACGTAACAGTGATGCTGCTATTGTTCAATATTTTTTTTCACTGTGAAATTTGAAGCAATTCTTTTCATCCAAATGACATTTACAAAGTTTCATTCAAATTGAGTATTCGGTCATGGTTTTTTTTTTTATGTGTGTATGTGTGTGTGTGTTTTGTTCCAAGTTGCATAAACATATGCATGCACGTAATATAGACTATTGTCGTAGTGCCAATGTTCATTTCCTCTTCACTTTTTCAGAACTGTTTAGGCAATGTCTGCTAGAACTAGATGGCATTGGTGGAATTCCCTGCTCTGTTATTTTGGAAACAGTCACAACTGATATTTATTACATAGTATCATAGTAAGTGTTTCGTTTGAAATATTTTTCTCAATTTATTTTACAGTCTACATACACATTTATTGTACTTATTAAAATAAATTAGGGCCTTTCGATAATAAACATGTCATTTTATTAAATAAGTTTTTTAAATGTATTGTGTGGCATTGATCATATTTTTATCATTACTTTCTGCAAGTTAATAACCTTGATTATATTGTTCCTTTCGTCAATTTTATATATACAGACAACCTCAGTAACTGGAAGTGTTACGTTCCTGGAAAATCCTGTGATAATGGAACTGTAATTACTGAAACATTGATCCTATTCTCACAGACCATTTTCACTACTGAATTTCCAGAACAAAGCAAATCAAGCATATGAATCTTATCCATTAAGGTCAATGCATTTAGAAGGGCTTAGTAAAACACTTTCATTAAAACTTCGTTTCGCTACCATTGTTGAAATTTAATCGCCACAGAAAAAAATAGCAGAAAACATTGAAAAAACATGGAATATTATCATAAGGTCATGGAGATTTGTTAACACAATAGAAGCCACAAGAACAAGACCACAACTTCCCTTGGTGGACATGTTGATGCTGCATGATAGGCCTCTCACAATGTTTTCACTGTTGCACATGGCCACAAATGGGTGCAAAGAGACCAAATATTATAAAAATTGAACCCATAGACTGTTGGTTAGTCAAAAGGGATTAAAAACTTTTAAATTATAATAGCTAAAGGGGGGGGGGGGAACCAATGTTTCAAATATCCTCAGATACCCATTATCAAAGTGTAAATGTTGGGGTATAGGAAGGGGAAAGAGGATATGTATATACATTGTGGTTTATTTTATATGTTTGGTTAATCAATAAAAAGGGATGTTCCACTTTGGTCAGGAGGGGGCAATTCAATGACAAACAAGGAGTTAGGGAAAAAAATATGATTATTGTTAAGCCCGGGTTTAGGATTCGTGCACCCCCTGTGCAGACTTTAAATCACTATACTGGGGGATGACGGGAGAGGGGGCAGAAAGGCGACTATCTTCGCCTACCTGCCTCTCGATTACCTGCATTACACTAAAACTTACAGGGCGGCAGATTTTGGAGGCGGCAAAGTTTGTATAGTTTTGATTTTTTTTAAACCATTTTACAAGCATAAATTGTTGCATAACTAGTTAAGTAGATAACACATTTTTTGACTTTTTAAAATATTACCAGCTATCAAGTTATAGCTGGTAACATTTTAAAAAGCCATAACATTTGACCTGTAATGCAACAATTTATGCTTGTCAAAGTTTTCAAAACCCCAATCTTTGCCACCCCTCCCCCCCAAATTTGCCACCCTGTGCACCTGCACAGAATTGCACATGTGTAAATCCAGACTTAATTATTGTACTTAAAGATATATTTTTTATGATATTGCCAGTTATGATTGTATTTTATGCATTGTATTTGATAACAGAGTAAGCTTCTCCTATTGTTCATTCTTGATGAGTATGATGAGAGTATGATGAGTATTGCTGGAATCAGGTGGAATGACCAATATCAAGAAAATGTGAAACTGTGGCAGATCTATTGACGTTTTTTTTTAATTAAATGTTATGGGTGTGCTCCTTAACACGTGTAGATAGTGATTTTTTTGAACAACGAAGATACAAGTAGGCTTTATAATAGTCGGCAGCAACTCAAAAGGTTAATGCAAACTTTTCATGATTGTGTTAGTTGGTTAGGATGCTTTTCAATGTATATGATATTCCATTACTGTCAAAAAAAGACATGGATTTACTGAAATGGCAAAACAGTAATAATTGATGTGCAAATTACAATCAGTCTAGAGTTTTCCTGCTATTATCTGTAAATGTGTAATTATCTGGCAAAAAGCAGGCATCAATCGTAAAATGTGCTTTTGGTGATCTGCTATGGCCTTGATTTTCACTGCAGTTTATTGCATTAAGTATCTTGATAAATATCTTGATGATATAAAAGTGACGTTACTGCTTAAGTATTGATAGAGATTAAACACTACAGTCAAAATAAAATTTTTTAGTTGGATGATTAACAAACCGAATATTCAATCGAGTCCCAGTGTTCTGCTTGACTATTAATACATTTGATTTTTAATGAAATCACTTATCAAAATTATTGTTTTCTTAATATTTAATCTCGTTTTTATATTTTTCTGGCGACTTCTTAAGTTTCAGATTACACTTCCCTTGTATTTAGTAGCACAATCACAAATAAGCAGATTTATCTACTTTTAGTAAAAGGTATTTAATTACCTTTCACTTTCTTTCCAATCAAATTTCCTGAATTTGTTACCAACCACTACTATGAATAACCTACTGAGAGATGGCATCATCTAGTCTTACACCATCTTGATTTTTTTTTCTGTATCTTTAGGACTGCCATCGGATTCTGATTGTTTTTTGATAAGTGTTATCAACATTGTGATTTCCCCAACCTCTCAATAAAAAAAAGCTGCACTACAACAGGCCATGCAGGCCCTTTGGTGTGCAGGAGGTTTAGGCTCACAGTGAGTCTCGGCCAGTGGTTGGATGGTCAGTCCAAAGCCCACCCATCTTTAACCCACGAGTAAAAAAAAATAAAATAAAAAAATAAACAGTACTCATTGATAGAGGGATGGGTGAACTCTGGGGTTCGTCTGGAGGAGAAATAACCTTGGACCAACATGGAGCTTCTTCAGCCTGCAGTCCAGTGCCTGAACCAGTGAAATACCAGATCCACAAGCTCTCAATAATGTAAAGCATTAAAATGAATCAAAACTTTTTTTGTAGACAATATAACCAATACATAATGATATTCATTCAAATTCACTGATTTGTGCTTGATTCAATTACGTATTACCATTTTTGAATTTCTGATATAATTTTTAGACTGCCTGTTATATCATTTCACTTAATTTTAGATAAATTTTGGAATATTTTCTTCAAATTTGAGACATCTTTTATTATAATGTGATTTATTTTTAACACAGTCATCTCATGAAAAGGAAATTTTTTAACATCCGTAATAATTCATTAATAGAGAGAAAAAATCACAACCGGACAACAAATATGCCTTCACACATTGAGCCAACATCAACGGGAATTCTGAACAGCTGTTTCATCCTTATTAGGAATCGTCAGCAGAATTTACCCTGTTTGACTCTGTTGCATTAAAACTAAGCTAAAATCTTAGATCCTCGATCCCAGGATTATTTTTTATTTGATTGTTCAGGGTATCTACAAAATCTGAATAAAAAAATTCCCTGATTTTTCCCTGATTTCATGAACAATTTCTTTTAAAATTCCCTGATAATTCCCTGATCTGTTCAACCAAAAGAAAAAAAAAAAACCTCCAAACCGATCTGTTCAACCAAAAAATTCCCTGATTTTAAGTAATAATTGCAAAATTCCCTGATAATTCCCTGATTTTTTCCAGAATAACAAAATTCCCTGACAATTCCCGGTTTTCCCTGATTTCCCGGTTCTGTAGACATCCTGTTGTTTTTTTATCTCGGCAGCCCATTCCTGGGATCGAGAATGCTTTTAGGTAAAGCTTTCGCGCAACGGAGCCAAACATCAAGGGTAAATTCTGCTGATGATTCCTAATAAGGCTGTTCAGAACTCCCATTGATGTTGGCTCAATGTGCGAAGGCATGATTGTTGTCTGGTTGTGATTTTTTTCTCTCTATTAACAATCATCTCATATCACTTTGAAATAGTGAACAGTTGTGTCAGTATTTAGGATGCCATTCAGGAATCTTCATAGGAACATCTTTTAAAGCAGTGTTCTTAAACTCTGGTTCTCAACTATTTAATATAAACTCTGAAAAAAATTAATTCTTTAAACTGAGATACAAGAAGAATTACAGATTTAAGTATTTCCACAAAGTTATTATATTCAAAACTTTGTAAATTTTATAATGCTAAAAGAAAAATTATACTTTTTTTTTTTTTTTTTTTAGAATTAGACAATCAATTCATTTTAATTCATTTTAACCTTTTTTTTACCAAATATACAAAATTTCACTGTTCATATTACAGATTTGTCTGTTTATCTTTTTTAAATACACATCTTGCTAAAATAATTGGACTAATTTTTCCTGATACTTTTCCAATTTTTATTTTAAGCCAACTTAAAATGTCATTATGATTAACTGAACCCATCCTGCATCCCAAAAACAAAAACAAATCTTTATATTTTTGTATGTGTATCATTCTAAATTTTCTTCGTAAAATTCTTTTTTTCAAGTATTGATTATGATGATGCAGTATACTCAGCCACTACATTATGAGTACCTGACTACATACGTAGCATTATTAACCCTTTAAGCTGGTAAGACATACACATGAATGTTCCCATGTGTCTGTTTCACAGCCAGTTTGACATACTGGGGTACATTCTCTGCAGGGGTAGATAATTGGCCGCCTCCCGCTGTTAATTTTCTACCTAATTCTGTACTTTTCCACTGACTGAGAGACAATGAAATACGTTTATATTTTAGTATTGGAACTTAAATTTCAGTGCTGTAGTTTAGTCAGTAAAAAATTTTCTTTTTTTCTTGAGAAGAAGAAAGCTAAAAAGTAGCGATTGAGAGACATAGGCAGGAAAGAAACTCACCGGCCTGAAGGGTTAATAGTCACTCTCATTTAATTTCTGTAAGTTTGACGAGACAGCTTCTAAAAACTTCATCTGGCTCAGGTTAATCTGACTTCGATTACTGTTTCCCTTTCAGTATTTTTTGAATGACTTCAATTTCTACCTTTTAATAACAGCACTAATAATATATTAAGTGTAATAACAAATATATTTTGAAAAATTAAGTCTAATGAGGCTTTTCTTTTCAATAAAAAAATATAAATCTTTATTATCATTATTTTAACTTATTAATTTCTATTTACAATAAGAAATAAATAAAGTTGTTTTTAATTCCACACACTTGATTCCAGCAAGTATTAATGATTCAATGTAAAATAAAATAAACCAAATTCTCTTGATTACATATAACATAAAACATTATATGGAAGAATTTTTAACTCAACAAAAGAACTTATCTGAAAGATAATTTTAAATCATTTACATTATTTCAGAAAGTTTATCCACTGACATTTTCTTTCTTTGGATTAATAAAAAGTATTCACGATATGAATGTATGTAGTTCTCTATCTCAAAGCTACCAACATTGAGAGACTCAAAATAATGCTCTCTGACTGAAAATAATTTTTAAAAGTAAATAATAAAATAAAATTTTGATGGTTTCAGCTTTATCTGAAATATTAGAAGCCTAGACCTTTGAAAACTTCTATTTCATTTTCTTTTATTCATTAAATTTATTTAATTACTTAAAATTAATTTCAGATAAGTTTCAGTCGATTGAACTTCTTGAATGTTACCCAATTGATTACTGTAAATTCTCCAACCAAATGAACACTTTAAATATATGAAAAACCTGAAAATATATTAGAAATGCCAAATTTTATAGTAGTATAAAATAATACTTAATGGCTTAATTACAGAAATACTTATTTAACCTGGTTATTTAAGTATTGAAATTGAATTGGCTTGTTTTCATATACAAAACAACTTCATTATATTGTGCTTGATGAATGGGAATTTCTTCTTTTTTATTTTTTTCTCTCGACTTGTTTTAGGAAGTAAAGATTCAAAGTACCCTGAGCAAAATGGACTAATAAAAATTTGACGAAGAGAAACTTACTAAAAGGCATTTTCACACATGTTTCTCTGAATTGTGTGATTCGGAGAACAATTATTAGGATTGTGCTTTTTTTGGGGGTCTGAAATCAATTTTCATTTTAATTTTTCATCCATCAGCGAAAAAGTTTTAAGGATGAATTCTAATAGGAGCATCTTTAATACTAAAATTGTTTTTAATACTTTTGTGCCATTTTATCTGAAAAATACTGTTTCTATTAGATTAACTAGTATTGAACACTGTTTAAAGTTAATTTTTTTTCTCCTTGCAGAATAACAACTCCACAAAAAAAATTAATGACCAAAACTTATAAAAATACATTAAATTTTCTTAATTAAAAAAATGCATTCAGTAATGTGCAGTTAATTTTAAGATTATGGGTGAAAGCTGAAGATTTCATTAAGGGTAAGGGGAGAATCTCAACTTCTTATTGTGGAAAACAGACATCTTTTATGATGAATTAGGTAACATTAAATTAATCATAAACATACAAACTTTATTTGTACAGTAGAACTCCTCTAATCCGGCACGTTCGGGAATTGAGGCATGCTGGATTACGAAATATTCCGGATTACAGGATGAATATCGGGAAAAACATGTTTTTTATGTATTTAACAGCTTAAGTAGAATAAAAAATTACATAATATTGAAAAATAATTGACTATGAAACAAATAAGTGCACTGTAGGCTTACAAAAAAATTCATTCGAAGTTGAGCAAGACGGTTGATCGAAGCCCAGGGGATTGTTCTTCTTGGTAGAAGCCATCTTAAACGAATCTCGAATATCGATTTGTTTTTTAGTCTTCTCTCTTCGTTTTTTTATAAAGTCATTTTGTATGATGTGGAGTTTCATAATTTCAGCATCATTGAACGAACTGCTGCGTTCAGAAAACTTGATACAGTTATAAAATTGCTCAACACAAAGTCAAGCTCTACAAAACACAACAATATTAGATGTTGATACAGCAACCTGAGCGTCAAACTAAACTGAAACTGAATGTGAAACATAAACAAAGCCACAGTGACGTCCAGGGAACATGTGGCTCCCGAACATATACGATGTCACCCGAAGTCGGCCGAAGATGAGCGCCTAGTTATATTCGACGACTGGCCTCTCCTCCATGCATGCTGATACGCTTTGTCCGGCACAATGTTTTCCCTCGTGCCTTCCGATGGCAAGCAAACTTGAACAAGGCATGATTGATGTTTTGTGATCGATATAAATTTTTATTTTTTTTCGAAAGTCGTGCCGGATTATCCAGCGTGCCAGACAGTAGGATGCCGGATTAGAGGAGTTCTACTGTATATAGAATTTTGCACATAAAGTAAGTGAACTGAGTAAGGAATCAAATAAAATAGTAATTGGAAACTTACTAATTTTAAAAGTAATTTTTGCCTTAAATTACCTTAATAAGTAACAGTTTACTTCATAATTCTAATTAGAGATTCTCCAACTGAAGTAAATTATACTGAGTTTATACAAAACCCACATGCAGCCCATACTGACATAGTTAGAATTGTTCATGATAATCTTTGTTTTGAAACCCACAACACACAACCAGAAATTCTAACCAACCAAACAAATAAATAACTAAATAATTTTTTAATTATAAATCAACAATTATTCTTTTTTTTTGTATAGTAAGTCATAATTTATCTGCAATACACATTATATAGTTTTTAGAATCTGAAAATGTTTTATAAGGAATAGTTCAATTATTCAGAAATTATTTTTATATTCCTCCATCAAAGAGAAAGTTTGGAATCATTTCCTAAACCATATTTCATATTAAATATTTCAAGACCCATTACAACTGAATAATTGTTGGAAGCAAGAACAAGGTAGTTCCATCTAATGTTTTTCTTGACATAAATAAAACATAACAGGTACAATGATAAGAATGTGAGATGAAAATTATTTGTTACAATTAAAGAGAGAAAGAAAGAAAAAACCAAATCTGTTATCATTTTCACATTTTTTTTTCTTTTCTACTGTAGTATTTCACTATCCTTTTGTTTTTGCTTCAAGCATCTCATTTTCAATGACCAGTAATATTTGGAATTTTTCCTTAAACAAATAACACCAAAAAAAGTATCCCTATTTTCTTATTCAATGCCAGCAGTGAACAAAACATTTATTTGTTGTAATACATTAACCAATAAGTCTAACATAGAGCCAATACTTGCCAGAGATTTCGCAGGCCAAGCCAGCAAACAATCCCAAATATATATTTTAAAAAAAAAAAAAAAAAAAAAAAAAGACTTCAATGATTGTATTTATAATACACTGAGGGGAAACTGAAGACAAACACTCAGAATGGGCTACGGTCGAAATAGCAGAATACACGATCACATGGCCAACGTCATCTGAATGTTGTATTCCACCACAGACAGCAGCTAAGTCGTACGCTTTAGTGTGATTCATGCAGCTTAGAACCATCTCTCATGCCTGAAAATGGAATAGTGTCCTTAATCAGTTTGAGTGGGATTGCATAGCAGGCCAGCAGAAAGCAGGTTTATCGTACCTTCAAACTGAGAAAAGGATTGGATGGGATGTGTGTACAATGTAGTGATGTTGATGAGAATGCAGAAGGGAGGTATAATATACAAAGAGACTGTTCCAGACAGTCCAGATGAATGATTTCACATGATGACTAATGCATCTGTAAGTTGGCAAGGACAGCTGAATAGCCACAGCAACAAACATCCAAGTCCTTATGCGCCAGGGATGTCTCTTGGAAGCACATTCCTTTGGTATGACTGCTTCTCACTCCAGACCATAATTGTAATAATGCCAAGGACAGACTGGTAGGAGGGAAAAATACAGATCTATTGTCTTTGGCAATGTAAGCCAATTCTGTCTGTGGATGAGTAATGATCATGTCTGATCATGTCGGAGATCTGGAGACAATTTGCAGCAGTTATTAACGGTAATGTACATCTAGTGGAAGAGCACTGACTGCCACTTTGTACAATCAGAATATCATCCAACCAATCCTGATATCTTTCCTGCATGACATGGGGATGAGGTATTT
This sequence comes from Thereuonema tuberculata, assembly GCA_023159025.1. NCBI lineage: Eukaryota > Metazoa > Arthropoda > Chilopoda > Scutigeromorpha > Scutigeridae > Thereuonema > Thereuonema tuberculata. The sequence goes on from JAFIDM010002131.1 coordinate 61,070,463, forward strand.
TTAGCAGAACAATGCACATTCACAATTTTATGACTGTGTGTACAACATGTTGTCAATGGCATGGCTACCTAATTGATCTCTCTCTGATTGAGCAACTTAGGAACATACTCTCGTATCCGGCCACAGGTAATGAGATGTTGGAATGACATTCTTCAAGAGGACATTCAACTCTTATAAGATAGTATTAATGCCATATTGCAGGCACAAGTGGTTATACCGATACTATGTGGGTTCAATGTCACACATTGGACCCTCTGTCCTGCATATACCATGGCATGTTACTACATTTACCTTTATGACCTTCCTTGCCAAATTTTATCTTTCAGCAAGTACTCTACTGAGTATTTATTTTCAATTTCCATCACTGTATATTAAAAATCATAAAGCTTCCAGCTGTTGATGGTAAACAATGCCATACCATTAAAGTTGTAACAATCCTTAGCTATCTACAAAACTCTGCCATAAGCTTTCAGTCCCCCAAAACTGAAGGACAAGTTGCCGACTAAGAGGAGTTACTTTCTGTCTTCTAGCTTTGCCATAAGACAAATTTTATTATTACCCTTAAAGATAAGATTTCCGTAGGACTGTGGATTTGCTTGCTGTGGATTTAGGTGGGACAAATGATTATTCTTTCTTTTCTTTTCTTCAATAATAAAATCTTAAATAAATAATCTGCATCTTTATTTTCTACCTGAATTCCGGTTTTAGTCTCCATATACCATGTCCGATATTATCTCTGTAAAAAGTACAGATTTGGTTCAGAAGTGATTTGAAAACAGCAGAATCCTGAGCAGGAAGTCTGTGTTTAAATTCCTGCAGAAGCTCGTTAGTAGTGGCTTGACCATCAACTGATCCTTGGAAAGCAACAAAATTCCGAAGATCAACGAGAAGTTCATCGTGCTCAGTTTTTGGAGGGGTCTTGGAACTTGTGGTAGGATAATCAGGATCATAATCAGAGTCTTCACTCTCACTACCACCTGCTTTATTCATTGAATTGAGCTCTTTCATTCGAGCCAGCAACTGGGCAGAACTCCAAGCAACAGATCCGGACGAATCTGAATTCTGAGTGGAAGACGATTCACCCATAAACAGCTTCTTTGGTGAAAACAGACTCTGAACCTAAAATAAATTAAAGAAAGACATTGTAATTGATCAAACTTCAAATAAATCAATCAAGGATGATGATGTTTTGTCAATTACAATCAAAATACTGCTTAGCATTAAGGTGTTCATTGCTTTAAACTTTACATTTTAAGAGTATTTATTTTTACCTTCTTTTTCTTTAAATATATTTGTTTTATTGCAAATATGATTTCTGTTATTAACTTCATAAGACAAGTGACCAAAAAAAAAAAAAAAAAATATCAGTCCTTTCTTAAATGAGTAATAGTTTGAATTCCTAATTTGGGAACTCTGCAACTCAACCCTCTTAATGAAATCTTAATGAACAAAGTTATCCATGATAAAGGCAATTGTAATTTGAACATAACTACATTTCAAAAATTAAAAAAAAAAAAAAAAAAAATAGTTTGAAATGTAAAGCAATTCTGCCTTAAAAAACAACAGTATGATTTTGTTAACTCATTAAGAGATACTGTAAGGTTTTTATATTTATCTTCTCAAACTGGTTATTGTCCAAAAAGTATTTACATAGATTATTGAGGTAAAGCAGTTTTGGCATATAACTTTATCGACTGAATAAAACTTCAGGAAATCCAGGCTCTTCCCTGTCTTAAGAATGGAAAAGCAGCTTGAAATAGAAATTTTGGAAGTCCCAAGTAATGTTTAGCTAAGTCTTCAGCTATAATACATTTCTGACTGCTTGTTGTAGTTTTACGATGTTATTTATCCAAAGGTCTGTAGATTCTAAGTGGCTACTTAATTGTATGTTTATGTGGGTTAGGGTTAGTATGTGTAGGCTTGGGAGATTTGAGGAAGAAATTCCCATTAAGCCCTGCGCGCATTAGCTATGGAAGAACGGACTTCAGCAGCAGTTTGTGGAGTCTGTGGTCGCAAAACACACTAGCCTTTAGGTAGTGGAATCAGCGGCAGGTCAATCACATTGTTGTATGAGAGTGGCGGGAACAATCATTTTCAGACAGCCAATCACAAAACACTTGCGTTGCTTAAATGAGGAATCAGCATCCATTTTCTCGCTCGATTCATATTTTCTGTCTGAGTGAAGATTAAAAAGCATTTAATTATCGGAGTATAGATATTTAATAAACATGTGTAAGCAAAGGTAAGAGGGTCTTTAAGAGGTTTCTAAATAAGAAAGAAAACAAAGAAACTATAAGCAAATCATTGAGGTTGTTGTCTTTTTCTTGCCAAAATGATCGCAAAATCACTATCTACGATTTCTAAAATAAGCAGTGTTGGGATATTCTAATTCTATGTGCATTTATTCTTTGTTTTAATTTGTAATGAACTGTTTATATTGTTCTATTACAAATAAAAAGCTTTACTGTTAACACATGTTATATCCGGTGTCGCCATTTCCAAAATATGCAAGCTGGATAGCAATGACAATGGACATATAATGTGCACCATTCGCCATTTACTGCAAGTGTGCAAATCAGCTCAACAGCGCTGTTGTTAACAAATATGCATCCATCTTTAGTGTTAGTTGTTACAAAAGTTTCTATCTCACACAGTTCAAAACTCAAAAATGTTTGAGTTTTGAATCCAAACAATGTTTCAATTTCCATTGAGCATTTAGCTGGCAAGATTCCCATATTAATCAAGTAACAATGTAATTTTTTTTTACTACTAAAAATAATAATAATAATAAAAAAAAAAACTCTTACTTTTGGTTTTGGTTCTTCAGGTGAAGATTCTGGTTTTTTGGCCTTGGGTAGAATTCTTGTGTTCTGCTTCTGACCAAATCGAGGCCTAAAAAAACAAAAACAACAATCAAATTAAATCAAAATCTGAGATCTTCATACAATATCACAACTCCTTATTAAACTAAAAACAAGAATACTTCTTCACCGATCCGATCCAATATTTCGTCTTATATATTTTTTCAAAGACTTCTTCAGGGTACAAATAAAAATAAAGAAAAATAAAATAAAAATAACGATTAAACGGTAAGAGAATGAACCTTCTCTAACCTTACAAAATTAAATAATACAGTAGTACATTCAATGAA
>JAFIDM010002131.1:61088613-61126790 GCA_023159025.1 Thereuonema tuberculata
AGATTTTGCTTAGAGGAAAAAACCAAAACAAATGTAATCTGTCATAATATATGTAAAGTCTTCAAATCAAACAACAACATAACAATTTTAAAGCCTTTAAAATACAATAATGAAATACAGTTAGTGATGTAGGCAAACTTTGGCTATATTAGTAAGAGTAAAATAAACATTAATAGCAGATGTTTTTAAATTTTAATTGAAGTTACCACTCTTATGTTTTACAAGCTGTGCCCCGCGGTTTCACCCACATTAAATTCCGCCCTTCTCAATAATGTTTGGTTCTCGTCGTGCAGCCAAGACTCCCGTCGTCGCCACTGCACCCATTGGTTGACGTTTATGTTTACTGCTCCGCTCCTATTGGTCGTAGCGTTATGTTACATAGCCTATAAACTTCCTTAATAAATGGGCTATCCAACGCAAAAAGAATTTTTGATATCGGACTGGTGGTTCCTGAGATTAGCGCATTCAAACATACAAACTCTTCAGCTTTATATATATTGTTAGTATAAGATAAGGTTTTTCCTATTTCCACTATTATAGGCTAAGTATATTTAAATCACAAAATACTTGAGAAAAAAAAAGAAAAAGAAAAGAAAGAAAACAAAAAACACTGTATTACAACAAATCAGCTTTTGACTTTTGCCATAATGAAATTATAATAAACAGCAATTTGTACTGGAGTGCAATTGGCAAGTTATCCTTGTTTTGCATTCAAATAGTTTAATAGCTTTCTAAGTCATCATTACTAAGATACATCAGAGAGACAGCTGAAAATAGATGATTTAAATAACAAATCTCAACTACTAAAATGAACTTATACTTTAATCTTAGGAGTCAAAATGTAAATACGTAAAATACTTAACTTTGAACTTTTCATCATGTTACATCAAAGAACATAAATTGCAAGGTCAGTTAGGGGGGGGGGGGAAGAAATCTGAATGGCACTCATTTATTTATTCAATACATTTTATTTGAAGCTCATATCTGTAATAAAATTGACACACACAAAAAAGATTAATTACAAAAGATGAAAAAAGAGAAATTACTTTTGTTCCTGTGTAAGACCCTGATTCGTGAAGAATTCCAACTCGAAGTGGAGGCCACCAGGTATGAAATTCACGAAGCCACTGATGCATTACTGTTGTTGGTGTTACAATGATCACTGGACCTAAACCTTCAAACCTGAAATGAAAATGGTTTAATTATTTCATTCTCTTTATATTAATTGAAGATCTTGTTTACTGACATTTGACTAATAAAAGGCCAACAATATTACAATCTTTAAGTCATATATAAACTTTCAACCAAAATAATTGAAGCATTTCAAATTTCTGGAGTTTTTGAGTTAAATGTTGTAAGAAACGACGAGAGGTAAAACATAAAAGAGTTGATATCCTGAGATGATTCAAAATTTTGATTAAAAATTATACTTAAATTGTAAAAGAATTCACTGTGATTTTGAAGAATAAATGTGTGTAATTTTTAAACTAAACATTTTGGATGAAGTTATGGCTTTTCAATAAAAGAAATGCAAATTAAAAGATCTTATGAATAAAATAAAGCATGGGGAAACATACTGATCTCCTTTGATCTGAAGTTTGCTGAACCAAAGGCCAGAAAGAAATGCAATGATCTGTATAGTTTTCCCCAATCCCATTTCATCTCCTACAATTCCTCCAACTCTCTGCAAGTGTAACTCCCACAGCCACTGAACACAAGTTTGTTGATATCTAGAAAGAAATGAGAAACAATTTATTAAATCAGAAATCAAAATGTAAGTTTTTTCCCAGAGTCTCTGATTTTAAAAAAGAAATATGCACATTCTTTGTAAATTCTAACAGTTTTTCACATTGTTAATGACAATTTACCTGTAAAGCTTATTCCAAATTTTATGGGGAATTTTAAATCCACCTTCTAGTTCTTCATGAGACTCCTCTTCTTCTTCATTCTTTTCCTCTTCATCATTCATTATCCTTTCATGCTTTTCCTTCAGCAACATCATTCTTTTGTGATTGAAAACAAACATAAAATAGAAAATTTAAGTAAATATTATAAAGTTTATTCTTAGAAGTAACACCCAAGAAGTACAACTATATTTTCTTCAAAGCAAATTTAAATGAATATTAAATTTTAAAAATGATAATTATTATCTAATTATTAAAAAAAATCAATTTATTCAAAAGCAGCATTAGAACAGAGGGAGGGATTTTAAAAAATGAAGGAAACTTGAAAAAGAGCAAGTATGAAATTGTTTTGCGATGAATTTAAGTAAATTTTAATGAGGTAAATACAACTTAATTTAGGTAAATGCTAATCCTTCCATGACTGATGCAGTATGATAAGCAAGATTAGCAGGGATGAGGAGGGGAGAGAAACACCATTTGTGCCAATGGATACTCATCTAGCTTTTTTTTTTGGTTGGATGGAGCTCTATGATTTGATGAAGAGAAGTTACTTATAAATTCCTCAATTGTATAAAAATAACTTGTATAAATTCTTAAAAAAAAACCAAAAAAAAAACCCCATACAATTCAGAAGTTGGGGGGGGGGGGGGGGGGGGGGATTGTTATTAACTAATAATAGTTGAAGGTGAAATGGTAATTAATTTTTCAATATAGAAGTAATGAAGATGTCAAATATATATAGTTTAAACAGGATAAGAATAATTCTACTATTGATTCAATCCTACAAGTCAGATTTGTAGTTTTTACATCAACGATATTAAGCAGATCCAAGTCATCAGCAGATGTGCATTCAATGAGGATATTTATTTTGATTTATTCAGTATTCCTTAAAGGCCATTTCAGAATAATACAAAGAAAACTACATTAAAACTGGCTTTATATCCTTTGGAAAAATAATAATATTGGTCTATAATTAATTGACAAAATTACTCATTTCAATATATGTTTGATGTAGTTACTCTGATATGCAAAGAAGAGAGAATGCCACAACAGTGGAAGGAAGGAATTATATGTCTCCTGTATAAGATAGGAGATCAAATGAAATGTGGGAATTATTGGTGCACAACACTTCTTAATTTGGGATATAAAGTATTCTCAAATGTGCTGTTTGATCGTCTTTTACCACTCGTTCAAAAATAAATGGAAGCATATCAATGTGGATTCCTCCCAGGGAAATCAACTACAGATCAGATATTCACCTTGAGACAAATCCTAGAAAAAAACCAATGAGTTTGGGATCGGACTACATCCCTTATTTATTTGATTATAAAGCTGCATATGATTGCATAAACTGGAAATGTTTATACTATGCTCTTAGAAAACTGGAAATAACTGAAAAACTAGTGAGGCTGGTAAAAATGACAATGGATGACATGAGAAGTTGTATAAGGATTCAAGGAACTTTCTCAGAGCCATTTTATATTTAAAATGGAGTGCAGCAAGGAGATGCATTGGCGTACCTTTTGTTTAACGTTGCTCTGGAAAAGGTGATAAAGAGACGCAAACTTGATGGACAGAGGCACTATTTGTTATAAATCAATACAAATACTTGCGTATGCTGATGGTATTGACATTGTGGCAAGATCTTGAAAGACAATGGATGAAGCATTCCTTGCATTAGAAGTGGCAAGCAAGAATATGGCATTGGTGATTAATCAATCAAAGACTAAATACATGGCTTCCAAGAAAGCACAAACAACTTCAATCACAAAGGTAATTGAGAGAGTGGAACAGTTTACATACTTAGATCAACAGTAACCCATTCCAATGATACTTCCTAGGAAATAAAACAAAGATTAATGGCTGCCAATAGAGCCTATTTTGTACTAACAAAGCTCCTCTGCTCAAGAATTCTATTTCGTACCATTAAGTTAATCATCTGCAAGACACTCATAAGACCGGTACTCACATCGGAGACATGGGCATTGACAACAAGAGATGCCGAAATGCTGGATACATTTGAAAGAAAGGTACTCTGAAGAATTATAGGCCCAGTATTCAAAAAAAGATGGAGAAGAAGTTATAACAATGAGTGTATTCCACCTATAAAGATCCATCTCTGAGAAGAATAATAATAGCAGCAGGATTAAGATGGGCTGGGCATATGGTACGGATGAGTGATACTGAAATCCCAAAAAAAATACCGAGCGGAAATCCGAGAGGATGAAGAGGAGGTGGTCGACCAAAAGTCAAATGGCTGGATGTAGTTGAGGAAGATTTACAGAAAATGGGACAAAAGAACTGGAAGGTATTAGCACAGGTTAGGAACAACTGGCGAAAAATCATTGAAGAGGTCAAGGTACATATTAGACTGTAGAGCAAAGGAAGAAGAAGAAGACTTATTTCAATAATATATTAAAAATCCCTACCTGATTCTTCTGTGATAATCATCTATATTGCTGTCATCGACGTCTTTCTTTTTCTTTGATTTCTTTGGTGTGTTTTCTTCTATATCACTATCATCTAATAATTCTCTCATTGTTGGCTTCTGCTTCTTCTTCTTTTTCTGCTTAACTAAAATTATATATATGGTATGAATTTGAGTTTGTTAAGAATCCAACGTAATAAGAACCTGAAATGCTCGTAAGCTTTAGCAACCCCATAGGGAGGAGCTTTTAGGGGATTCTGTGTGTGTGTGTGTGTGTGTAATGCCCTCCTGACCCAAACTGGAAGTTGCAGCCCATGAATCGTACCTTGTTGGACTCCCTATGGCTTGGAGGTTTAGAAAAAAATCTGATTTCCGATCCAGCCACTTACGGATTTTGGTAGCCACTGACAAGAGTCAGAAATATAGTGGTAATTGAACAAAATTGAGGTCATCTAAATCGATCAACTATGCTGAGAATGAATATGATACCCTCAACCCAATATGGCCATTTCAGTTCAAGGCAACCACTACTCAGTTACCCAAATGGAATAAAATGTACAAGGTCTCTTGGTTTATGTTTACTACAAAACTGAGAATTGACTTGCTTTTTATCAGAAAGATGTATAACTTTTAAAATAGCATTTTAAGCATTAAACACAGGAAGAAAAAAGAAAAAGAATACCTATGTTAGGCAAATGTATTTTATAACAGCATCTTTAATTTCAAGGTGGTCTTATGTAAAAGGAATAACAATTTGTAAAGTTTGATCTGCAAACATAATTATCAATGAAAAATATTCACAGAGGAACAAAATTAAAATCCTATTTCTAGTTGCTTTGGTTCACAAATCTATTGCTGTTACTTAAACTTAAAAAAAATATTATTATTAGTTTTGGAAGATAATTCTGAAGTTTAAATACAATCTCAATTGAAAATCTTCCTTTAAAACAGCTGCACCGTGTTGTTTATCCTTCATAAAAACATTTGATCTACAGAATATCAAAAAATTAAAAGATTCAAATTTTGCTAAAAATGATTATAACAGACTCACTTTAAAGCTAAAATGAATGACATAATAAAGTCCAATGATCCACACTTAGAATAAAATTTAAATGATTTTATCCAACATGTTGAAGTTCCGTGACTTCTTTATCTAGGATAATAAGAAAAACACACAGAATTAAAAAAGTTTAAAACTACTAAGTCCCCATCCGACTAATATAAATTTCTTCATCCTCCATCGTTAGTGATTGAATGGACATGAGTTGGGTACGGATTAAAATTTTATTCGAACTGTGCATCATTGGACTTTATTATATTACTTATTGTGCATATCATATCAGCTAAAATGATCAGCTATCGGCAAAGCTAACCTAAAAGTTTTATACAGTCTCATCTTAGGAGTAGAAGATGCTGTTGAAATGGAATTGTGATTTCTGCATTTCGCTACTTCCAAATTTAAAAGTTAAGAAAAAAAAGAAGAAAAGTAGATAATTTTACAAAATTCTCCATTAAAAAAATGAAATCCCCAATTCACTTTTAAACTAATTTTAAACTATTCTTAAAAAGACAAAAATACCACGAAAAATAGTTAAGTTTGTATGGGACAATCATTCCACAAGAAGACAAGAAAAAAGAAAAGCGTAGAATCAAAGATTTTTCTTTCATAAAACATAGGATTATGTTTTTTGGTTTGCATCCATCTGTTTGTCTCCCTTCCCATTCAGATTTAACTTGCATTTTAATGAATTATGTCTGTAAGAGTTGATTTTTCTTATTTGCATGTTTTATATTAAATGAAAATTTACAACAGAGGTTACTTACTTTCTATTTTAATTTGATAAGTTAAACTGACTCAAACAAAAGGTAGATTTACCTTCTGCTGAAGAATCTGAGTCACTGGAGCCATTTTCTGAACTGGGAATGAACTCATCGTCACTGGAATGATGATTCTGAAATTCATCCAAATCAACAACATTTTCTTGTTCTCTCCAAAACCGAGGCCTCTTTGGCTTAAATTTGCCACCTGCTACAGTTCCCAACTCTTCTTTCTTTTTTCGAACCTTCTTCACTGGTGGACGAAGTGCTTTGATCTTTAAGTAAAATCTGTCTTTTGATGAACCTGGTAAAACACGATTAGGCTTATCTGCTTTAATGTCATCTGTTACTTTGTCATCCAGTTTCTTTTGCTTGTCTTTAGTGTCTTTATCTTTCGTTTTTCTTTTCAAGTCTGTTCTGCTCTTTTTCTTCTTCTCATTCAAGTCAGCTTGTTGCATTAAATATTTTTCAAAGTCAGTCATTCCAGTTGACTGGACAATGGCTGGTCTCTGACTAAGTGGCTTCTTCCCAAGCACAGTCCCAAAAGGAGTCATCTGACCAGTGCGAATCAGTTCTTGTTGTTTTAACTCCTCTGAATTAAATACCTGCTTCAATTCATACATCGTTTCGGGGCTCAGATCTTCATCACCTTTAAGAAAATAAGGATATATCAACTTTTAATTTATAGGTTATCATTATCTGACAAAAATAGTAAAATCATATTAACAAAAAACAAGTATTATTAACATATTAACAAAAGACAGGTACTGTATATTATAAACTGCTAGTTAATTATGCTCTATATTTTACTCTAACAATTTTTTTTTATTTTTTTTTCAGTGAGAACCTTTACTATTTTTATTTGGCAAAGCTAAATAGTAGGGTTCCAATAATTTCCTGAAATGCATTTTAAAATTATAAAAGCAGTTACGATATTTTCTTTATCTATTTCACATAACTAGTTTATGTAATTTATATCAGAAAATTCTAATAATCTCTTACTTATCCCTGGACAAAGAAGTGACTTACCAAGAAAATTTGCAAATGAAAAAAAAACTATATATTTTATTTAATATGTTCAGTATTTGCTTTCTAAAAATTACTTGTTATCCAGAAATTACCTGAAAGGTTTGCATTTCCCTCCAATGGATCAAAAGCCTCAAAATCACCATCAAGTTGTTTGGAAAGGGCCTTCTGTTTAGCCAGTAATTTCTTCATCTGTTTATTCTGCTCATTAATAACAACAAGAACTTTTGTCAGCTTTTTATTGTTTAATCTAGATTATAATAGCCTCTTTTATAACTAAATTACTTTACTTAAAACTTCATTAAATTAAAAATAAATAAATAATAATAATAATAACCTACCTTATTTTCTTGTTGTCTCTTTATTTCATTCATCTTTTTACAGATCTCTTTATTTTGTAGCTCTGGTTTTGATGGAGCCATTGACAAAGCTTTATCTAATTGTTTAATACTTTGTGTCACTGATCTAAAAACCAAAACATCAAAAATTAGGAAACAAATATTTCAATTTATCACTTTTTCTCAATTAACAAAAGAGCTTTTTTGTTTTAGGTGAGGGAAGTGTGAGAAAAAATATCTATTTGCACAATTCTATAAAGAAAACATGCTGCTTTTTGGAAAAAGTATATAGGAAGGGATATCTTATAATTATCTATTCATATATACTGTTTTCAAAAGCATCGTATTTTCTAAACAGAATCATGAAAATATATAAAGATTTTAATACATTGTCTAAATGAAGTTTTATATTCACACTTAAATCAAACAAGCAAGAGAATTAAGTATAATTTCATCTTCAAATATAAATCCACTGTTTTATGACTCTGTTTCCTTTTATAACATTCTGCAGTTTCCAGTTTCTCTTAGAATTCAAAACAGTAATACATCTTGATAAGCTACTAAATAAATAAAATAAATTAGCCTTACTTTATTTCCTGTGCTACAATTTCCATCTCTTTTTGTGCCATTTTCCTTCGTTTCTCAGCTTCCTGCTGCTCCAATGCATCATCCATCTGCTTTAATATTCCTTCTTCAAATTCAGTCTGATTGTAGACATTCAGTCCAAGTAATTGCAACTCTTCAGCCTGCTCATTCAGTGGCACTGACCGGATTGCTCCGCTATCGACTTGAAAGATACCTTTATCCGGTTGAGGTTCAGTCTCAGTATCTTCACCAGCGCTATTCAAAAGGTCCTCTTTTAAATGAATCATACTTGATTGGCAATCCTCCGGATCTAAAAGTGAAACGAGAAAATCAAAAGTTAAACAGACGAGAAAGCATTCAAATAATAAATCAGTAATTCAGGAACTAATTTTCAAATTTTGAAATCATTTTTTTTTTTGTATAAATCACTATTAAGAAAATGTTTAATACTGAAACTTTCCTTGCAAATTAAATACTTTCCAATGAATGATAAATGGAAAAAAAAAAAAAGCCAATAGAGTAAAGTTAACAACTAACAAGAATCTATAGATGTGCGAGTTCATTGTGCACAAACTGAAACATGAAAAAAATGGAAAAATTGAGAATGCACAATTTTTTTATTCATGCCTTGAGCTATTGGCAACAGGATTCTGGGACAACTGTAGTTCTTCAAGCATTCTCAATACTTCAAATTGTGCATGATAAACTTACTCATTTAAGACCAAGTGGGTCCATGTCTTGTTTTGTCTTTTTATTAAATGCTATTTGTGCCTAGCATTCTAAAATTTGATACTGAACTGGTTACAATTGTTGTTTGTTTTTGTGGAGTGTCACTCCCGGGAGCAAGATAGCCTTTCATGCCTTTGAGTTGATCGTTGAAGGATAAATCTGGCTGATGAGTGATAAGAATAATTTTTAATTAACTTTAAAAATAAATTAAAATACTAATCTCAATCTTTATTGAAATCTAAGAGAAATAAATTCATTAATAAACATGTAAACAAACATTAGGCTGCTATAAATCCATGGATAACAACTACTGAAGGCTTTGATATGGAACTGTTTTGTTGTGGCATTTTGCAAGTCAGTGAACTCCCACAAGTTCTTCCCAAAATGAATTATAGATCCTTTAGTTCTACTTAGTTTGGATACATAGTGCTCTGCACTGCATAAATAATTCCAATTGTTGTTATACCTCATTAAAGTGAGGTGTAATAACAATTTAACCTCAACTTGGTCAAAGATTGCAGCACAATGCCCTAATCCTCATTCAAATGTGGGAAATTCATAAGGTAAAGGTTCCTGTGATCACCAGCCTAATAGGTCACAGTGCGAGTTGAAAGGTCAGCCTGCCTTAACCTCTGAGTGGGGAGGAGGGTAAGGCACAGGAAACCAGTATTCACTTAATATGATAATTAACTGATTTGCATTAAAACAAAATATGATAAATAAGTTTGATAAAAGACGGAAAACTTGACATTTAATCATTCAGTGAATTCTTATTAGAAATAAAATAATAATATGGACTTACCAAAAGAAATATCATTGATATTCATCATTGTATTCTTTAAACTTTCCACGCTATTTAATCCATTGAGGAATAATCCTTCTTGTGAGTTATTGAAATCCATATTGGAATTTTTAGGATGGAAGCACTAGCAGAACAAACAATCAAGTCTATCAAATATTACTGGAGTTTCTGAAGACAACCTGAAATAGAAATAGTAAGAAATTAGATAGGCCTACAATTAATAAAAATGTTATAATAATAACGTAAGTAAATATCATATTGCCTAATTAATGGGCATAATTCAATTTTTTCTTTTCTGATGATTTTTATTATTATTATTTTTTGATCGCGAATCAGCCAACTTCAGACCACGCGCTAGTCCAACCCGACAAAGTCAGGAAGCGACTAGAATAGTCAAAGGGGGACGAGATTCTCATCTCGACCTGAATAACCCTGAAATTGTAAGTTCCAGGGAGAAACGGATGAAACACAGAAGAAGAAATAAATATCCATGCCCATGCTGAGATTCGAACCCAGGTGTACGGCATATAGGCAGACCGCCATCTAGATCGGTCAGCCACATCAGCATGGCTTATTATTATTATCATTTGTCAATTCTTTAAGTATTGCATAAATACTTTGTTAATGATTTTGCCAACTTCGAATTAACAAGGCTACTCTTCCTCCTAGGTAAATACAGAAGAAAATATTAAGATTAGTAATGTTGTGACGATACTCTTAATTCCACCAAACAGAAAACTCGAGGATATTTTTAGGGTGAACATTACAACTAGGGGAAGGAGGATACTCAATTTCCCCCAGTTTTATGACAACACTTCTCAAGCGATAAAGCTGAACGTATGTTTTTTAACGTCACGACAAAACAATAAAAGATTAGATTAAAAACTCTCACTGTAGTATTACATTATGTAATATTAACGATTATCAGGTTTATTTGGTACTAATTTAGAATACCGGCACCACCTGTTATATTGCATGTTACATAAAAATACTTAACGCACATAAATAAACTTATAACTAACTTATTTGTTTTGTTTATTATTATTGTCTTGAAGAGATTATAATGTTTTTCTTTAAAGAAAGTTCTGTAATCTTTTACAAAAATCATAATGTTTTTATTAGGCATTAGTACTCTTTGAAAAATGAGAAATAATCAATAAATGATTCATTTTATGAACTCTTTATGCTCGTTTTGATTTGTCAACTGACCAAGCACATTCAAGTTCAGATTAAGATAAAAATAACACTTTATGAATTTCAATCGATGAACCAGGACTAAATTACATTCTTCAAATTATCGCTTGCTTTATATTTTCCTCTCTGATTTGAATTATTAAAATTTTAATATGAATCTTGGAAACTTGCCGATAAAGAGGGCCGGGAGATTTCACCCTTGGTTGTATTGTTATGGTCGATGACTTCCCCTAATTTTGCGTTCGCATCCATTACTCTGATCACTACAAAAAACAAAAGATCAGTTTCTAACATTCCGCTTTATTTACTGATCTTTTCTACTTTCGTTTGTGTATCTGACATTTATTATTTAAGACTTAAAACATCTTAAACCTGGTCGACGACCTACAGTTCCCACGGTCTCTACTCATATGTGATCTGTGTTGCAACAAATGTTTTCCCTAATTCAAAAAGTTTTCTTCATTTCCAAAATTAATCACATCTTTTCTTTAATTTGCAATAAATAAGATAAATTTAATTTGTCAAATAAAATTTAAAATTTACTTTTTATTAGTTAAATTGTTTGTAATTTATTTTTCGAAAATGTGATCAAAGAAAAGTTTTCCTCCTATTCATTACATGTTTTGGTGCAACTTCCGGTTGCGGTAAATGAAATTCAAGTTTCGAAAACTTTTATTTTATATTTTTATATTAGTATTTATCAGATTCTGCACTCTAGCCTTTTTTTTAATGCAATAGCAGATTAACATTTATTCTTAGCAATGTTCAGCAGTTTCTATTATTATTTCATTAATAATTATACAGAAGGTCTATAAAAGTAACACTTTAAATTTATTCAAACATTTAATTTTAAAACAACGTAAAACTTCTGAAATAGAGCCAGAGCACATTTTCTTCGTTAAGGAATTCAACAGTTATTTTGAAAATACTGTAAGCCTGGTCGATTGAGGATAGTAATGTAATTTACAGCTCATTATCTAAAAACAGTCGAGTCATTTATGTTTGCCGGCGTTTTTTAAAATTGATATGAAGTACCGTCTAAGAATTAATAAAAAAGGCTAAAGTCAACTAGACTTTTACCATAAAAAAAGACAGACATTATGAAAAAAAGTAATAATTGAAAACATATTTTGTAAACCGAATGAGATAATATGTTTTTTTCAAGCCTCTACAAAAAATGAGTTCATTGTATTATCGTAATACTGTGGAATCAACAATGATTTGAAAATTATGTGTTTTTTACAGTTCCTCTATATTACTGATGAGAGTGTGCAACATTCTAGTGTCGAAAAATATTATAAACGAACTTTTTTAAAATGCCCAAATATATTATTGATTTGAAAAAAAAAAAAAAAGCAACTTCACTGTATAGTTATGATCATCAAAAATAAAACTGAAATGAAAATTAAAGTTTGACGACTTGACTAATCATATAGTATTCATGATGTAATAAACCATTTAAAAATGAATATCTGTTTATTTTGACAATATAGAAATTGTAAAATAAATGCTCAAAAAAAAAAAAGACCAATATCTACTTTAAATTGGCCGCGCGGTTGGCGTTGTCGCTATGACATCGGCCTCTCACCTCTGAGTACCGGGGTTCGGTTCTCATGTGGGTTTCGTGATGGTGGACGATCCGCGCTGGGCAGGATTTCTCGGGGTTCTCCCATTTCCCCTGCACTTCTCCCACCATACTTTCTCAGTCTTTCTCTCCATCTGTCCTTATTTCCGTGGGATAGTACAATAGACCTCCGGTCGCAGTGCTTGGCTTCTCTGCCACCCACATTCACTACATAACATAACATACTTTAAATTAATTTTTCAAACCACTTAATGCAGAATAAATTACATTAGAACAGTCCTAACAAAATACAGTGATTCTATCGTTTTTCTCTAAGGCAGTAATTGTCATATAGAGGTTCATAAAGGTTTTGAGGAAATTCATTCTTTGGTAATGATAGTTTGCCACTATGTTATGTGAAGATATATTTCTCAGTTGTTTTCTTCACATTAGTGTGATCCTACTTGCTAAATTACCAAGACATTAAAAAAGTCACAGTATTTCTAAGACACACTGTTTTATTATTTTCTGGCAAATAATACTTTAACTAAGTAGTATCAGTTGTTGTGATTATGGTCATATAAGAAAATTTGAATTCTACCAAGCCTTAATCTCACATTTGTTCCTTGAAGGTTTTTTTGCAGTTCCTATGCCTTATCCATAATGTTTCGAAGCATGCTTGGAATTTTTACTGTGACCTATTCTTTAGCTAAAACTTGACTTTTTGTTTATCTTGTAATGAAGACATCCCTGAAGACTGCTGGGAACAAGCATTTATGCTGCTTCAATTGGAATTCTTACTCTACTATTGCTTTTTTTTGGAGATGTCGGAATATGGAATGTCACAAGCCTTTGTTCATGTACACTGTATGATGACCTTTTGAAATCGTCATGGGAACGTATGCTTATGTTGGTTGAAGCTTGATCGAGGTTCAAATGGTGCTAACAACGGAGGAAAAATTTTTTATTGTGGAGCATTATTTTCGGTCATATGGAGTTGGCCCAAGTGTGCTATTCATTGGAATTGTATTTCGAGAACGATTTCAAAAACCACCACCCCATAAGAATGGTCATGTTGGCTGTCATTGAAAAATTTTGTTTGATGGGCAGCATTCTTGCACAGTGGAAAGGCTGCACCGGACTTCCAGTTACATTCTCACACCATTTCTGGGAACCTCATCAGATTCTGCCATTCACTTAGTCACTTCATACACAATGGTGTAGGATTGGACCACTTGCCACACAGCGAGGGACACACACAGTTGCTTAATATGAATTTTGGTATCACATCATTTTCCATGGAACAGCCTTCCCATATCCGTCTCATTCACCTGATCTTACACCACTGAACGCTTACATTTGGGGTATGCTGAAGGAAGACATTTTCCAAGAGAACCCACCGGCAACCAATGGTAACTTACATCAAAAGAGTGTGACATGAGTCAGAGGAATGAAGAAACCTCTCTTCAGGGACATGATTGAGAATCTATGTGCATAACGAGTACTGCCTGCAATGCAATGGACAGCATATCGAACATGTACTATGTCTCAGAAAAGTGGAAATTGACTTCCATGTACTTCAGGCTTCCTTTACTGTTTGTATTCTGTATGTGACATAAACATTTTTTGTACACAAATATTTCAGTATCATTTGTTTTGGCGTATAATATAGTTCAAGGTTATCTCCCATAGTTACTGGAATCATTTAATAATATAAATACATGACCATTGTGATTTACAACAAAAATGTACTGTTGAGAGAGGTATTTATGAATCAGAAAAACAGGAATATTAACTTATAAAGATCAGAACAAGGTGCCAGTATCCTTTTTCTCTTTGCTACAGCAAAATTCTAATATAATAAGGATTCTGAGAAAAGGATATGAAACAAAGATTAAGATCTCTCCAATTATAGTGAATTAAATAAATATAATAAGCTTCTCAAAGGTGGAAAACACCAATAAAATAAACAATAGACAAGTACTGCTTCTTAATCATTGATTTTTGAAGCTAATTGTATATGCAGCATCCTGCTAGTATCAGTGGCGAATATAGAATATATTTTTGGAGGGGGCCAAGATTAATGTAAGGTTAGGTTAAGTAATTTTAAGTAGACACCCCTTGATACTTTATATCAGTTTTGCTGCTCATATTCAGAGGGTAATTTGCGCTGAATGCTGAATTCATTATTGCATAAATGCATGGTTCATTAAAATAATTCAGATTACGGTACTTATTTTTTTCTTTATATTCATTATTTCGGGAGAGGGGCCCGGGCCCCCTTGGCCCCCCTCCCTTATATTCACCCTTGGCTAGTATTATCAGTCAAAATTGAATTGCAGTTGCAATTGCTTTTATTAGTATGCTTTTGTTTATTAATTATAAAACATTATTAAAAAAACCTGTTGTTTATTTCAGATCTATTTTGAAGAAGAATGTGGCTCCAAATATGCAGGGGATCTACTCCTCACTTAGCCATTAAACAGAACTGTCTACTGGGACTAAAACTACCAGTGAAGAAATGCCACTATCTAACAAAAGCTGATGTAATTAGATTTAAAAGCACCTGCCCACTAACGTCATCACATTTGCAATCTACAAAGAAACTCTTTGTAAATAAACTCTTCTCATCCTTTCTATTTGGAAGATGTTTGCAGTCAACGTCCAGAAGACAGGACATTAAGAAAACGTCCACTCTTATGTACATGTCAGCTGTGGGAGTGCTGGTAGTTGGATTTACCTTTGCAGCTGTACCCATGTACCGGATATTCTGCCAGGTGGAACAACTTTCAATATTTATATAAAATAACATGTTTGTTCAACATATCAGTTGTGTTTTGAAAAATCCCGATGCTTAAAATCTTTTTGTACATTCTAATTTATTTTTGTTTGATCATCATAATTAAACCTGTAACTAACCTTATTCAGTAGTTCTTACATTAAATAAATTTTTTTTTTAAAAATCTAGTTTAAAACTTAAAAAAAATTTAAGTTTTCTTAAATTTAAGTATTGTTGAATTATCTTTACACATTTGTAAATTGACTCTTAATTCAGAAGTAAATTGTTATAAAGTTTCATAAAAATAATTAATAATATCTTGAATATTAAACGAGGATAGTGACAGGAGGAATGTAATTGCAAAATAGAGGTAAATAAAGAACAAGGTTGAGATGAATGAAAAAGTCTTGAAAAGTGAAACAACCATTTCAGAGTTGGTAGTTTCAGTGACTCAAAGATTATTTTTCATATGTTTACTTTTTTTTTTGTAAAGAAATGTTGTTTTTCTTTCTTTGCAGTCAAATTCCACTCATGCCAATCAAAATGGAAGGCAGAGGATTTAGGTTTCAATTATTGTATTTTATTTATTTATTTATTTTTTTTTTGGAGGGGGGAGCACAGGACGGGGAACCATTGTCTTTTGCTTTTAACATGTACTATGTTCCTCATTTAAGCACTGAGATGTATGAACATAACAATGTACCTTGAGTAAGGGCAAAATAGTCAACCTAGGTTTCTGACCTCAGTTGATTCAAAGGGTCAAGTTTTCAAATGAAAATAGTGTATTTTATGCTTTAAACTATTTTAGATGAAAGTGCTGTATACAACACAAAAAAGGAATCTGAAGACCTTGAATCTCGTCTGCCTGCATTTAAGTTTACCGAGAAACAATTTTAACTTACTGTATTTCAACAAATAACATTGCATTACAGTATTAGCATTTCTGCTAATGTCTTATTATTAATTATATGCTTTGCAATTAATATTCTCCATTTAATCTGAATGTAAAAATAAAAAAAAAAGTCAGGTGAATATTAAGATCTAGATAAGTGCATTCATGCTGTAGTACTAATTTCATTTAATTATGCCTAGCATATACTCTGCCTGCTCAATTGAAAGTGGGCTCCTGTGGTTTGGAACAGACGCTTTATTTACAGCGTGTCTAATAGGGCATACTGTGGCCTTTTGCCCTAAGTGCAGTATCCACACGCCATGGCATGCTCTCCACCAGTTTCTGATAGCACACAACTGGTATTTTTGCCCACTCCTCCTTCAAAGCCTGCACAAGTTGAATGCATGTTTACTGTCGCATCGGATGCGGACGAATCTGGCACTCCAATTCATCCCACAGATGTTCAATAGGGTTGAGATCCGGACTATGTGCAGGTCACTGAAGTTCCTGAACACTGTTCTCTGGAAGCCAGGCGCTAACAACACAGGCCTTAAGGCACAGCACATTGTCGTGCTGGAACACAAATAGCCCTTCACCGAACTGCGACCACAAAGTAGGAAGCATGGAATTGTCTAGAATGTCCAAATACTGTGTGGATGCCATGTTCCCCTCGATCACAACCAACAGCCCACGTCCAAACTACGAGAAACACGATCACACCACCACTGCCAAACTTTACTGTTGGGATGACACACTTAGGTAGCAGCCGCTCCCCTGGCAAACGCCACACCCAGGTGCGCCCACCCAATGAGTGTGAAGCGTGATTCATCGTTCCATATAATTCTCTTCCAGCTGTCCATCGACCAATACCTTCGCTCTTTACACCTGTCCACACAATGCTGGGCGTCTACAGGGGTAATGTGGTTAGCAGCTCGACCGGTGTACTCTAAGGCATGGGGCTTCCGACAAATCGTCATGGTACTGACAGTTGTTCACCTTGCCTGCTGGAAGTCCTGCCGCCATTGTTCCGCTGCAACAGCCCTGTTCTTCCGTACCAACCGCTTCAGAGCCCTCTGGTCTCTATCGGTCAGCATGCGGGCTCAGCCACTTCCATGACGTCGTGTTTCCACTTCGTGATAATAGCACCCACGGTCGACTTTGGCAGGTTCAGTGTCGCTCCTGTGGCTCTCACACTGGCCGCTAATGTGGCAGCCTATGACTACTCCACGTTGAAAATCGTTCAGCTGCTTTGATGGTGGCATTTTTACCTCAGCACATGCTTAGACACCAAATGATTCCAACTACACATGATCGTATTGTTTTATAACGATATATTCAAATTATTGCCCAAATTTGCATGGGTTGTTCCACTATGGCAGGTGTCCACTTTCAATTGAGCAGTTGGTGTATATATATATATATATATATATATACAGGGTGCGGAAAATGTTCCTGCAATTTTTAAAAGTATTTCAACAGTAAAAAAATACCGCACAACAGATTAAGTCTATCAACGAAATGAATGATAACGTTTATTAATTTAGTAACAATAAATAAAATCCAAAACATTAACATCAAATGCTCAAAATTGCCTCTTTGGCCTCAATACATTTACGGAGTCGCTTTCGAAAAGTGCCGACATTGGTCGCACATTCTTCCACCGTAATCTTATCCCAGGCACGCTTTAGAGCAATTTTGAGCACGCCAACAGTGGCGTATCGTGTTCCCGAGATTTTTTGCTCCATGATGGACCATACTGAGTAGTCCATTGGGTTGAGATCCGGTGAGTTTGGTGGCCAAACATCCTTGCCCCAAAAGCCGAGAAACAGCTCATCACAGACGGCGATTGTTGAATTTGCGGAATGTGCTGGAGCCCAGTCCTGCTGAAGCGTAAATCCGTCTGGGCTGAAGTGCTGTGCCGCCCATGGTTCCGGTACATCATGGGGACATGCTGCTGATAGCTGGCGGCATTAATTTTGACGTTCCGTTCGATTAACATCAGCAGCGTCTTTCCCGTGGCGCAGATACCGGCCCACACCATGATTGAGGCCGAAAAATGGCTGCAGCCGATGGTTTTCGCGGCAGCAGTCTTCTTCTGACCCTTCTTAAGCAGTTGGCAATGATTTTGGTGGTTGTGAATCGGCTCTATGGTGAAAATCTTCTCGTCGGTAAACAGGACCTTTTGCAAGCGACCACTGGCGACCAGACAAAGCATTCGGCGAGCTTTCTCAAGTCGTTTTGCCTTTATCGCTTCATTCAAGTAGTGAATTTGTGTGATCTTGTAGCTGCGGAGTTTCAGCTTCTTTCTGCCGATGTGGCGAACGCTTTTCTCATCGATGTCAAGTTCTTTAGCCATTTTGCGCATCGACACCTCTGGATTGCGGCGAATTTGACAGCGGACCTTGTCGATGTTCTCCGGAGTCGTCGTGGTTGTCGGACGGCTACTCTGATGACAGTCCGCGGTCCCTCCAGTCTACTTGTAATGTTTCACGGCATCATAGATGTTCCTCTGCTTGAAACCGGTCGTGCAAACAATGTCAGACGTCTTCATTTCAGTTTTTTGCCACTCAACGACTGTGGCATGTACATTTTCATGATCCATAACGTCAGTACAAAATTAACAAATAAATAAAACATATTCTGGACCAAAATTAACCGAGGAATTCAATAAAATTATTGAAGTCAACATAAAATTATGATGACAATGCCAAATCCTCGCAAAAATAAAATTGCGGGAACTTTATCCGCACCCTTTATACATATTTGATAGTCTGCATGATGTTAACATAATAATCATTACTAATAATGATTAGTAGCAATAAGCTTCCATGTGTGATTGTAAATAATGATAGGTTTTTTCTGTATTTGTCTTTCCTTTGTCATGTAGAGTTTCGGTACCTTACCTGAAAGAAAATCTATCAGTTTTGTAATGCTGTTCATCAAGATATTTATTGTTACCCTGTAATCACTCATCTTTTCATCAAAGGAAATTATTTTTCATAATTTTTATGCATGTGATATCTTTCCTTTGACTTAACTTTTTCAATCAAGGATTCGTCTTCAGCATTTCTATGCCTAGGGTGCATATATAAGATTTTATTTTGTGGGGAGAAGTTAAGAAGCCAATCTGAATAGTCAAAAAGAAAAAAGATCCCCCCCCCCCTCCATATATGCCTTTGCTCTAGCCTTAAACACTAAAACATAAATGCTTTCTGCTGATGCAGATCAAAATTTCTCAAAATGACTAAGGTTTCAAAGAAGGCATTGGCTTCACTACACACCCACAGTCTTTAGGTTTCATTTCAGAAGTTCTTTATAATTCAGATGTGTTAACAGAATAGTAAGAGATGATTTTTTTTTCCTTTGTTAATGTTTGAATATCTAAATTGATTGAGATCTTGCCCTACAATATTTACTTGTGTGAATTCTTTTTAAGTCTACAGGTTATGGAGGCGAAGTAGTAAAAGACAGAGATGGGGAGCACATAGCATCAATGGAAATAGTTACTAATCGTTTAATTAAAATTCATTTCAATGCTGATGTTTCAGCAAGGATGCAGTGGAAATTTCAGCCACAACAAAATGAAGTGATAGTAAGTAATATATTGATGTATTTTAATTGGTTTGTGATATAGTATTTGCATTTCAGTGTTAAGTTTATTATTTCTTTGAAATTATCAGATGAAAATAAATGTAGTTACAGGGTCACGAACAAATCTTTGCAAGAAAAACTTGAATGAAACTTATGAACTAATGAAACATGCAAACCAAGGCTTTGTAGATAATTCAGATATTACTGAATTTCTTTCAGAAGATAGCTAGCTAGTTTTTTTTTGGTATATTACTTGGATTTTTAATTAGCATTTTGTAAAATTATTTTTTTAATATTTCAAAAACTATTGATTATAAATCTAGAAAGCCTTTTTAGTTATTTAAATTGGTAGAAAAGAACTTCAAAAATCAGTTATTAATTAATGTCTACAACCTTTATCCCATTACTAGTGAAAGGTTAAATAATGCTGTATTTTTGTTTTCATTGTAGGTAAGGCCTGGAGAAACTGCCTTGGCCTTTTATACTGCAACAAATCCTACTGATCAACCAGTGATTGGAATTTCAACATATAATGTAATACCGTTTGAAGCTGGAAAGTATTTCAATAAAATTCAGGTGAGTTTATCAAAAATATTCTTTTGTAATCTGCTGTAAATTTAATTTCTTAGTAAATTTAATTTATTTTTCAGATATTTTCAGATTTATTTTTCCTCCCCATTTATACCATTTAGAGCACTTCTTCCAATTTCCACTTGATTTCCATTTTTTAGGCTTAATTCTACTAATTTCAGACTTACTACTTCTGATATATACATGCTTCATTCAACATCTCTGCCAAACTACCAAACTTTTCCTGCCATTTACTGTGTTCTCTTGAATCCAGATACTTTCCTATCACTTCTGTCATCAAACTACAATATAGTAATAAGCACACCAGCAAAAATTAAGGAATGCCTTCTTAGTCTTTAATAGGGAGTGACATCACCGCCAGGTTTAATGACAGCAGATTTTCCTGGGCATGATATCAATAAGGCTCTGGATCAGATTCACATCGAGTTGAGTCCACTCCATGACCAACTGATCCGTCAGAGCAGCCAAAGTCATAGGGTGTTTGCGTTTCTTCTTCACAGCCTGTTCCAACATGTCCCACATTTTCTCATTAACATTGAGATCTAGCGAATTAGTGGGTGTAAGATGTGGAACGTCTGTCTGGTGCTCTTCAAACCAATCCTGCACAATTCTATCATGATGGACAGTACAGTTATCATCTTGAAACTGTGGATCCACGATGTGTGTGTCTTCTTTCAGAAACTGGACCTAGCACACTCATTATCCAAGAATGGCACATAGTCCACCGCAATTGACTATATCGACTAAGGGTTCAGCTCCTGCACTTGAAATATACCCTCCAAGCATGATGCTTCTCCCTCCTTTCTGCACAGCCTTTTGGACACATTCTGGTTTGTAAGCTTCCCCTGCCCTCTTCATGACTCTGGAGTGGCCGTCATTTGAATATAAGCAAAATCTGGATTCGTCTGACCATATTATGTCGTAATTGTTCAATGGTTCAGTGACAATGCTGTTTGGCCCATGTCAGATTATTTGTCTTTTGGATGGGTGTTAACCTGGGATGTACCAGGACTACACAACTGAAAATTTGTAACCCATGCAGTTTGCACCAAAGCGTACATTCTGATGCTGTTTGGCTGGGTCCATGTCTTGTTTGGAAAGGATTAGTGGTTGCTAAGCACCCCAAACATCTGTGATCCCTATTTGTCATGGTCAACTTCTGCTAATGCTCCTTTGCTGAGATTGATTGTGTCCACACTTCTGCTACTGTAAATGGATACTGTTCATTGTGGATGTGGATACTCCAACAAACACCACCACCTCTTCCAGACTGTGGCCATGCTCTCATCCAAAAACATTGACTCTCTTTTGCCATTCAGTCACATCACGTTCAACCTAGACCTACAGTTCAACCTAGAAAACAAACAATACATTAGCGGTTTTGCCTTATACATACACCTCAAACATTACAAGTTACTGTACTTATCACTATCTGCAAGATTGTTCACATTTCTCATCGTTGTATTTATACAGCATTTTTTCTTTGCATTCCATAATTTTTGTTTGGGGTGCTTACTAGCTATGGTAAAGCTCAATTTTTGGAGCATAGGGAGAATGATCAAAATTGTTGTTTCAAGCCTTCAAATAAAAAAAAACAAAACAGCAGGACCTTTTTGCACCTCCTCTCCCCACCTAAATGCTGCCTAAAGATGGAGTGTCATAGATGCATCTTGCCACATGTGACCTTGTATCTAGGAATGTCCCCTCCACTCCCTAGATCCATGCCGCCATGTTTTTCATTGGGTACGGACGCATACCTTTGGTGACGAAAGTCGCACTGCATCCTTTGCTTCTAGGGACGAGGAAGCATTGGGCGCAAGGAAGACCCGTAATCATTGCATCCGAACTAGTTTCGCTAGCTTTCTGTAGCAAAAATATCGATATAAATAGTATTTTGAACTACTCTGTGGAATCAAATAGATACAAAAATAAATTGCATTTGTTATAGTAATTTGTGAGCCCAGTGGCCAAGTGGTTAGGGCGCTTGGCTGCAGGTTGAAGGTGGCGGGTTAGATTCCCAGCCTCAGCAGAGGGTGGGAATTTTTCCACGTTCATTCTCCTTCAAACGGGTCCTAGGGTCTACCCAGCCCTCTGTAAAATGGGTACCGGGTTTCTTTCCTGGGAGTTAAAGGCGGGCGGGCGTCAGGCCAGCCCCTCGACCCCAACTTCGTCCCGTAGGCTGTTTGTCGGGAGCCTAACCTCCCGCACCCCAAAGGGTCTGTTCCAGATCAGTTGAATGGGGGTAATTTAAATTTATAGTAATTTATAAAAATAAGGGAATTCAATGTAATGATAAATTCATTTTTAATGAAAATTATTAACGTCAAATAATTTTTCTTTTTTTTTTTTGTTTTGTTTTTTGTAGAATCAAAAATTGTGTTTAATAAGACAATTTAACTAGCATAGTAACATTTGACTCAGAAATGGATATTTTTAATGTTTTAATGAATAAAAGCTGTATTCATAATGGCTATAAATCTTTTTCAAATAAAGAAGGTTTAACATGCATTAATGTAATATGAAAAGGGAAGAAAAAATCTATAAAATGCACAAATTCGTTAGAATTGTTTGCTTTTAACACACTGAGCCATTATCAATAGCAAACTGGGACAGCTGTTTCGTCCTTATTAGGACTCATCAACCGGGTTCCACTTCCGAGAGCGGGAGACGGAATCATAGGTACCGACGCATTCCGAGCTCCATTATCAAAGCTAAATCTGGCTGATGAGTCCTAATAAGGACGAAACAGCTGTCCCAGATTGCTATTGATAATGGCTCAATGCGTTAAAAGCAAACAATTCTAACAAATTTGTGCATTTTATAGATTTTTCTTCTCTTTTCATCTTTTTTCAAATTCCCCAAAATTGGGAATTTTTCAGTTATGTCTGAATTTACAAGAAAATCTGTATTTTTTTTCCTTTTCCTTTTGATGTTCCAGGTGTAACGGATTACAGCCATTAAGTTATTAAAAGATTATATCAGTAAATGACCAATAATTTAAGTATTAAAAAATACAGAAATGGAAAGAAAGAGGACTCATTTGATTTTTCAAGCCAGCTGAGAGTTGAATATATTGTTATATTTATTGTATTTTTTTAAATCATAATAATACATATAGTTTGATATCTTTGAATCAGGTCACATTCACGAAAATTTAACTAGGAGATGATGTGCAATCAAATTATTAAAGTGGCCTTCCTTTTTTCTTCTTTTAAAAATACTGTCAATATTCTGCTATGAGAATGATCATATGTTAGGCAAATTAATGTTTCCCTTTCTGATTGCTCTCATAAAAGAGCTATTATGGCCACAGAAAAGGAATCCATTGACAATGCATGTAGAGTTCTGCAAGGATACATCTGAAATGGTCTGTACGGCAACACCCATTCTGTCCAGGGACATACTGCTCTGTTCCATGGCCTGGGGCTATGCATCTGACCTCAATACCTTTACCATCCACAGTGCCGGATTTAGGGGGAGGGCATGAGGGGGCAACTGCCCCTGGTGGCAAAATTGGATTGAAATTTGATTCTTTTTTATAATTTAATAGTGATACATCTACAAGAGCGGCATGGGACTAACTTGCCCCCCCCCCCCGATAAAATTCCTAGATCCGGCACTGGCCGTCCAGATGCATTTATGGCACCCCAGCTTAAGGCTGTTGTTCCAAACAATCTCTCGAGCTATCGTATTGATATTAGATTAATCTTCATATGTTCCAACTTCACTGTCACGTAGATGTGGGCTGTCAAAGCAAATGCTACACTCAATTTATTGGTCTTTAAAATTGTTTTTTTCCCTCTCTCTCTCTTGTTACAACAGAATACATTTATTTTATTAACTTTTTTCTTTCTCTTTAGTCGGCAGCTTTATTATTGCAGGTATGCTTTATAAAATTCTGCTTCAGGACTGAGTTTCTTACAATTGTCCCAGAGGTTAATAGCTGGTAGATTGTCTCAGGGGTTTTGAAGATTTATCAGACACAGCCTAGATACTTATATTCGTTGATTACACTTTTGCTAAGCATATTCCTGCTTTGGGGATAGTTATTTTTTATTGGTAAACTTTTCTTACTGCTATAGTTCTTGACATTTGTAGATCTTTATTATTTTCTCAGTTGGTTATACTCCTAATTCTTTTGTATCTTATAACTCTTTCTTCTTATAATCATCTCTCTGAAGTTTTTTCAACTTCCATGAATAATCTAAGCCTTACACGTTTGTCTTTGGAACATGGCCACAGTCTTTGTTTCATTTTGTGATATTGATTCACAGGATGACAGTTTCTCCACCAGAAAACTCTCTTTTCTTTTTTAATTCCAAGCATTTTCTGCACTTCAGTTTATGACCATTGAATTTGGTTGGGATTTGCTGAATTTCAGTTTATGGCCATTGAGTTTGGTTGGGATCATGTTATAATTCTGACATCTGTTCCTTCATGTCTGGTGCCTTTTATTTATTTCAATTATTTACGACTGTTAAGTCTGAGCTTCTTTTCTCATCTCAATTTACAGAGCTTCCTAGCTCTATGAATCATATCACACCATTCATTTGCAATAGTCTAGTGATTTCATCCAAATCTATACATTACAACCCATTCTTCTCTTGCCAAACAGATCCTTTCAGGGTTCATGAATAACTGCCAACCCACACATTATCATTTCCACTCTTTCCAGCTCGTGATTACCAGACAACATATTACCATCCTAGCAGAGCATGGTTCGTTTCTTTGCTTGCGATGCTCCAATTGGAATCAATGATTACACATATGTCTTTTTCCATTCTATCATTCCACAACATTTTAGAAATATTAAGAAAGCATACAACCATTCTTTAGCAAAAACTTAAGGGCTGTTTTGTTGAATTCCTATTTATCAAGCATAACCATTTATTGTATAACTACTATAAAAAATGAAATAGTGTTTCCTTTTGATTAATAATCAGAGTAATTATTTCAACAACTAATTATTTGTAATGAGCAAGTCAAATTATAAAGTTACAGTCCATGTTACTTTATGTTGTTTTAAAAATTAATTAGAATTTATATAACAAATGAAATACAATGGTTTTTGATGAATTTCAATTTCATGTTTGATTTTTTTTATCTAAACACTGAATCAATTTTTGTTCTCCAATTCTTAAATATTTCTTATAAATTCAAATGATAAATATAGCCATTAAAGATATTATATATTTGACTCCTTTCTACCACCCTTACTTTGCATCATTTATTAATATGGAATTTTAAATTGAAGTACGTATCCCAGTCATATTCTTAAAAAAAAAAAAAAAAAATGAACAAAAATAACTGAACATAATTTTACAAAAAGCAATATTCTCATAATGCTATGAATATTGAATTAATATAAAAAAAATAATATAACTGATAATAGAACTTTTTTTTCATCTTTTTTTCATAATAACAGTGCTTTTGTTTTGAAGAACAGCAGTTAAATCCTCATGAACAGGTATTTACCTTTGTTTATTTTCCTAATTAAATTATTAACTACATTAGGAAGGGTTAATGAATCCAGAGAGATAGAGTAAGAAACAATAATGGGCATTTGCACACCAAGAATTTATTATTAGTGCAAATCTGGAACATCTGTTTTTTGCTTATTTGCACTCATCAGTCAATTCTACCCTGTATTCAGCAGCATATGGGTCTGCTAGACTTTGAATTGGTCAGAGATGTGAACTACAGGCAGCCCTCGGCTTTCGCACATAATTAGCTCCTGAAAATGTGTGCGAATGTTGAATGTTCGAAAGTAGAGGGATGTAAAAAAAAACATCAAAAATTGTATTTTAAAATACAACATAATTAAGTTCTTTCAGGTGTTTTCTTTATAAACTTGTCAAGAGTTAATTGATTACCACTCTTTTTTTTTTTTTTCTTTTCTTGATAAAGAGTTCTATAAAATGCTGTGTCTTTCTCAATCACCCTACGTACTTGAGATGTACGTTCTCCATTGGGATCACATTCTTCCATGATAGTCATCTACATTGAATATTTGGCTAGGAGGATATTCTCCATCTACATTAATTTTGGACAATGAGGAAATAAATTCTTTTGCAGTCTCTGCCGATTCCCCAGTGAATTTAATATCATGTAAAGAATACTTCATTTGAAATTTGTTGAACCAGCCATTACTTGCTTGAAACACCATGTTATCTTTTAATCTAGTCTTCTAATCTTCATGCAGACTAAGAGCCTTAGTTTGAATAATGGAAAAACTCAGAGGAACATTGTTTTGATGTTGATCATCAATCCATGATGACAAAGATCTTTCCATTTCATCCATCACTATGCCGTGTCTTTTGGAAACAATCTTTGAAGATATATTTCCACAATTTTGAACGTATTCCTTAATCTTATTCTTGTTTTTCAAAATTGAACATATCATAGACCTGTTTATATCATACGAATGGCCAATTGAAGCAAAAGATTCACCACTTTCAGAACGTCTAATTATTTCCATCTTTGTCTCGATCATATGTAGTTTAAGAGTCCTTAATTTCTTCTTGTTCATATCATCACTGCAGTTTCTCCATTTCTCACTCATGCTTATAAATTTATAAGGGCGAAATATTTAAGCATAAGCAACTAAATTGGCAAAACACACAACGCATCGACACGCACCCTAATACAAGACTAAACCTGTTTAATATGACATTCGGGCCCTGCCACCATGGCTCGGAACCCTAGTGACGATACAATGAGTCTGCTACTCTAGGCAGTAATGTGTGAATGCTCGCGAACTACCGCGCTCTGTGGAAGCGAACAATTTTTGCATTACCGACAAAAATCTTTAAAAATTGAATTTTTATAAATGTTCGAAATAGCGAATTGTGTGAAAGTAGAATGTGCGAAAGTTGAGGGCTGCCTATATATTTGTCACTTAATAAATTTGTTTTTGTTTTAGATTTTGAGGCATTTGATGGTTGATAAGTTGTGAAGTGGATAACTTCATATTCTATGAGTTTCTGAATTACTCTTAGTGATAAATAATAATAAGAACAAAACACACTGGATAGAATGTATATTTCTTTTACTACCTTTTTTTTTTTTTTGAGATAACCTTATTTAGACATAATAGTTATTTTGAAATTTCGTGATGGTCAAATCCAAGTTTTCCGTAATTTTCCATTCATTTTCCATTCATTCCATTGTCCCTCTATCAGAGTAAAAAAAATAATATCCAAATCCTTTGTTCATTGTTAACTAATATCCATTTAATTATAATCAAATCCATGCTTCTTATCTTCTGGGTTTGAAAATAAATTCTAACCATTTACTTTCATCATATTGAGCTTTGTAAATTAGCATCTTCATTTTTTTTAATTATTTAACTATTTGATTGGAAAACTGAAAGGTATTTGAGTCAAATGTTCAAATTTCCAATAGTTCCTTTATATGAGTATCTAGTAATAAAAAGAACATATGATTAATCAAAGATAAAGTGGTTAGCTAATGCATTCCAGAAGTGAATGTACACTACCCTACAGTAATGGACCGGACAACCTGCATATTTACATAAAATCAGACGAGATCGTCAAAGTGCATGTGCGCATGTGATCAGTGAGTTTCAACAGGCATCAGGGGTTACATTGCGGAATACGTCACAATCACAATACATTGCGGAAGGAATTGAACCACAAACCACACTTCTCACCATTCAACAACCGCCAGACTCAAGTGGTATTTGCAAAGTCGCAAATGAACTGAAGAGCAGTGGAAAACAATTTTATGGAGTGTAACGTGCCTCATCACCTTAAGCCCGTTTTACATTTACCATTTCAGTCGCCATAACCTCGCCATAATGCTCGCCATCACACAAGTCGAGGTGATGGCGATACATAGCCCTTGGGCTATCTTTGAAGAAATGGCGCTATGTCACACCAACGCTCCTGGTGACGAATTGTAGAACTTGGAAGTCCAACCGATTTGTATCTATTTATTCGAAATAACAGATTACAAAAATGATTTTCACGATCGGAGGGCATCTTTTCCTTATGTTTTCGTGGATGCTTTCATAAAATGTTACATTATTAATCAAAATCATTTCAGAATTTCGGCTTAAAAATTTGAATCGACAGCGACCAAGATCTCGAAAACATATCGTCGTTGATCGAGATTTAACGAGACTGAATTATTTATCGAAACTGAAAACAAAGAAACACAAAACAATGAAAAAAAAAACATGAATATTTCCTATTTTAATTAATTAAAAACATTCTTTCACCTATCCGATGCATTGACTAAATGGTTTTTATATAAATCAATGCTATTTTTTTCGTAAATAAAACGTAGGCATGATGACAATTGAGAAGTATAAATGTTCTGTGTGATGGAAGGCGTTATGGTAAGTGTAAAGCGGTGCACTAATCACTCGCAATCTAACCTGACATGGCCTGCGTTATGGCTTGCATTTACGGCGAGTGAAATGGTAAATGTAAAACGGGCTTTACACTCTCTTCCAGTCGGATGGACGTGTTTGAGTGTGGCGAATGCCAGGCGAACGTCTTTTACCCGAGTGCATCATTCCAACTGTGAAGTTCGGCGGTGGGGGAATCATGCTGTGGGGGTGATTCTCATAGTATGGCCTGGGACCATTGCATGTTGTTGCGGCAATCTTGAACTCCGAAGGCTACAAAGACATTTTGGATAATTGGGTTGTTCCTACTCTCTGGCAAATGCGTGGAAATGGCGATAGTTACTTTCAGGATGACAATGCTCCATGCCATGTTTCAGCCTCTGTCCAGCAATGGTATACAGAGATGGCTGTAAAGCGGCTTCCATGGCCTGCTCAGAGTCCCGACCTAAACCCTATCGAACATTTATGGGACGAGTTAAAGCATCGATTGAGGGCCAGGGGACCACGTCCGATCTCTACAGCTGCACTGGCCATATTCTTGAAGCAGGAATGGACATAAAAACCCCTAGCTCTGTATCAAAACTTTGTGGAAGGCATGCCCCACAGGGTGGCTAATGTAATGGGATGGTGCCCATCCCATTCTTAAATCAGTTATACTTTCACATGTTTCCAATAAAGCGCACTGTCCGGTCCATTAGTTTAGGGTAGTGTATATGATGATTATCTTCTAAGAAACAAAATAACCTAAAGTAAACATTCTGATAAAAGAAGTAAGATTAAAATTTAGACTTAACAGTCAAGGCTTTAAGCATTATCAAATGCATTTCTACTTCCGTTTCACCCTTTTTTTTTGCATCTAATCTTTACATTTTTTACGTAGAGATCTCCATTGACCTACAGTTTTTCCACATCTACATTCATGCATGCCTTATCCTGTATTTTTAATTTTTTTGTAATAAATAATTAATATGAAGACAAGGGTTTTTATATTTAAAAAACTGATTTTTCAGCTGGAACTCATTCCATTACAATCATCATCTTTTTTTTCCTTTGCAGGTCGATATGCCAGTGTTTTTCTATATAGACCCAGAATTTGCACAGGATCCCAAAATGGAAAATGTTAAGGAAATTACGCTATCCTATACATTTTTTGAAGCCAAAGAAGGAATGCGTCTTCCTTTTGCCCAACTAAATCATTTGTAAAAAGACTTAATTATTGTTAATTTTTTAGATTGTTGATAAAGAAGTATGATTGACTGCAGTTAATGTAAATATCCTTTATTGTGATTAAATTTTAGTAAATTTGTAGTTAGATAAAGTTTTGTAAACTGTTTTTCATTTGTCTTGTGTATTTATTTTCCATCAATTTCAATTTACAAAATCGGAAGTTTTTCAATTCTTGAGGGAGAAAAAAGAAAAGCTTCTAGTTAGGGGTGGGCGAGTAGCGGTTTTTTGATTCGAGTCGAGTAGCACGGGTTATAAGTAAAAGACTTAGGTTTCCAATAGTTTTTATTATAAAATTTAAAACAAACAATATTCCTTATCTCTAAGATATTGGTTTACAATTATATAGGTCTACAAATGTATAACTCAAAATTATAAAATTTTGACTTAATCTTTTTCTTTTACTTTACTTTTAATTTTGAAATGTGTAAATAAATTGATGAATTTATCTGAAATGACCATACTTCAAGATACAAATATAGTAAAAAAAGGATCAAATGTAAATAAAATAGTGTCAGGTAAGTATTAAGCAGGCCTAATATAATTCTAATATTACATTTAGAATTAATCAAGTAAGTAAAGTACCCTAATAAACTACAATTGCAACGTGTAAATTATAACTCAATAAATGTCTCCCGAGAAACGCTAGCGATCCTGGTAGCTGGCTGTTACACTAACTTAGTCTGGCAAGTACAGCGCTATGTATTCAAAAGGAATCAGCTGATACTATGACCACTTGGAGCACTGTTGTGTTGATTGATTTCGTATTTCTGGGGAAAACTAACTAGAATGGATTAAAGTTTGGACTTTGTTTCGAACATGCATTCACATTGCCACAGATAAAGTGTATCTTATTTGGGTGTGACTCGATACTAAATAAGATACCGAAGTGGGTGTGAATCGATACTACTTTGGTAATATCGTAATCTTTTAGCAATACGCGGAAGGATATCAAACTCGTTGTTGAATATGCTGGAATTTTTATAATGATAAGAATCGGGACATATTTATTTTTGACAACGCTAAGAGGAACTTTTTTTACCGATACTGATACGATAAAGATTACTATGCGTAGTCTGCTATGCAGTCTCCGTCCCGTCTCTGTCCTGTCTGCAGCGACTACGGTGTTCGGGAACAAAATACAGATGACTGTTGAATTAATTATTCTACTTATTGCGTGATTATACGAATTTTAAATCAGTATTCATTTAAAAGAATGAGGATTAAATAAAACAACACACACTCAAGTATGTTTTTAATTTGTCAAACACTTTTTTTGTAAAATAATAGCGATCGGTATTTTCAACCCTTTGTAATTACTCGCCTCGCGTTTTCGAGTAGTCTCCACTACTCGCTCGAGCTTCGAGTATTAAAAAATACTTGACAGATACTCGAAAACTCGAGTACTCGCCCATCCCTACTTCTAGTTAAACCAACTTAAGAAAGCTTTTCTGATGTTAATTTAATCATTTATTCTTCAGATTATTAAATATAATATGCGTTGCTAATAATGAAGATTAGATTTTGTTTCAGCTTTGTTGCACCAGGCTATTTGAACATTTTTGGATAGAAAGAAATCACAGTATTATATTAAATATTTAATTAGTCAATGGCAAAGCATTAATCTGGTCAAGCTGGAGGGTTACTGGTGTATAAAAAAATGTTGATATATTTACTGTTACACTCTATTGTATTAACTACTTAGCATGATAATCAAATTAGAATATTTTAAATATAAAACAACACAGAAGTAATAACAATTAACAATACAAGTTTATTTAAATTGATTAACTATAAGTACTGTATTTACAAATCCGTCCTAGGTTGGTAGATATCTTAATGATTTATGATGAAAAAAAAAAAAAAATCAAAAACAAGCAAAAAAAGGTAAATTTACTTTATATATAAGTAAATATTAATATGGAATGGAATTTAGGTGACGTTAAAAAAAATCGAATAAAATACATTATCTCAAAAAAAAAAAAATACATTGAAAAGTCTTCAAATCTTCAAAATAAAACAAAAATAAATGTATAAAACCATACATTTATTGAAATAAATATCTCTTAATTTTCGAAAAGACATGACTTCTTTTCTTTTTCAAAGCCGAAAACAACAACAATACGTTACAAACAAGTAGAGGAAAACGATACAGATATGAGACATTCATGAAACGAAAGATTGTAAAACGAGAATAACCATGGAAAGTCTACTAATTAGAAATACCAAAAAGATAAATATTAATAGAAATGAAGGTGTTAATGTAAACAAATTTATTGTGGAAATGGCCAAAGAGTTTAACAATATATGTATTTCAAATTGTAAAAATAAGGTGAAAATTAAAGAATTAGGAGAATAGCATTTGTAAGTATTGTTGTAACAATACAATTTCATGAATGTCTCATATCTGTATCGTTTTCCTCTACTTGTTTGTAACGTATTGTTGTTGTTTTTCGGCTTTGAAAAAGAAAAGAAGTCATGTCTTTTCAAAAATTAAGAGATATTTATTTCAATAAATGTATGGTTTTATACATTTATTTTTGTTTTATTTTGAAGATTTGAAGACTTTTCAATAGATAGAATGTCTAGAAGAGGGAGAATTAAGAAGACTTATGGTAAAAAAAAAATACAGTTCGTCTAACCTAGGAAGGCAGTCCCCTCAGGCGTTGGGACTGAGAACTTGAAAAAATAGGGGAGAATAAGATAAGTAGGGTTGGGGAGGAAAGATTACAACAGTGTTTGCAGAGCTTGACCTCATAATTATCGGCTTTAAGTAACTATATTTCCGAAGAGCTGAATTCTCAAAATACTAAAAAAAGGATCACATAAGGTCTGTTTTTAATTCCGTAACAATACCCTGATACCCTTTCACCCCTATTTTTTCAAGTTCTCAGTCCCAACGCCTGAGGGGACTGCCTTCCTAGATTAGACGAACTGTAACTAACGACTTAACTTTCAACTGAGCAATCCTTCTCAGCTATTCAAATTGTAACCTGTAATTTGAATTATCTCAAGTTATTTCTTTTCAAAGTTATAAGCTGTTAATAAAGCCTATTATAAGTTACGATGGGACATTATTAATTTAATAAATATTCCTCCAATCCATAACTTCAATAAAATCAAAAACAAAAAAAGAAGTAAGTCCTAAGTTATAAATAAATATATTTTAACTATCAAAGCAAATTATATGAAATATCTTCATTTTATTATTTGCTTTGGTCTATTGTGGTAGGAAGAGCTGTTTGCATGAGGGTCTTTAATTAGCTTGCAAATGGAACAGGATCCATTCTCTCCACTGAGAACTGAGTAAAATCTGCAAGTGCGGGAAGGCTGGTTCTAAGCAATACCCTCTAATTTCTCCTCTTTCAGATGGTAGGCACAAAACCTGAAGCGATCAGCACACTGCTGGAGGTATCGAGTTTCCCCCCTTTACAAATCTGTTTCAGCTGAAAAACCTGTAGTGCGCACGTACCTTAAGAAATATTGATAATAAACAAATTTTAATATGTCCCATTAGTTAGGTAATACCCTCCTCCTCCTCTGTGGATCAGAAATACTACAGATGTACAAAATTTTCTCAGCCGATATGCAAATCTATATTTTTATAATGTTCTTAAGGAACTATTCAATCAAAATACATAGTTATTACAACCAAATGTGTTAGTAATATACACTCATTACCAAAAAAAATGATGCACCTAGAAGGAGTTGTCCGATTGTAATGAAATTTCTTATGCAAAGACATTGGGACCACCCATGCAAATGATTAAACTTTGGTGTCCAATGAATGAATAGCGAGAGCTACAGCGCATCGGAACTGCGCATTCAGCAGGTGTATATAAGAAGCGATTCTCAATCTGATGGTCAAAATTTCTGTTGCATTGCGAGTTAAAATACCTTTCAACGACTGAAAAAATGCCAGGACGCAGGATTCGAGCTCATTACGTGTAACTGTCAGAGTTTGAAAGAGGTCGTATCATTGGATTGAAAGAGGCAGGTTGGGCAAATCGGAGAATTGTCGTCATATGGGTCGAAGTGATGCGGCGATTAGAAGATGCTGGCAGGAATGGGTGGACAATGGCAGATTTCAGCGTCCTGAAGGTAGCGGTCGACCCAGGGCCACAGCAGAGCGGGAGGATAGAGTGATTGTCAGATCAGCTGTCAAAGCGTCTGAATCATCATTATCAACCATCAGACGTGCGACCCGCACACGAGTATCCACCATGACCATTCACAGACGGCTGAGAAAGCGACATCTACGCTCGTACCGACCGCTACGCCACCTGCCACTCACATCTGCACACCGTCGGGCCAGATTACAGTGGTGCTTGGCTCGATCCGGTTGGAATGATGCTGACTGGGGACGTATAGTGTTTAGCGACGAATCCCGCTTCCAACTGTGTCCTGACGATCGTCGCAGATGTGTCTGGAGACGCCCAGGGCAGCGTGCCGATCCTGCTTTCACTATTGCATGCAACACAGGCCCTCAATCAGAGTTATGGTCTGGGGTGCCATTTCCCTTGATAGCCGGACCCATTTGGTCGTCATTAGCAGCACACTTACAGCACAGCGGTACGTCGACGACATTCTGAGACCTGTTTTGCTACCGTTCCTTTTGCAGTACCCTGGCCTTATTTTTCAGCAAGATAAAGCCAGACCACATACGGCACGTGTTGCTATGACCTGTCTTGCAGCTTGTGAAACACTTCCTTGGCCAGCCAGATCCCCAGATCTCTCTCCAATCGAGCATGTCTGGGATATGATGGGAAGGCGACTGCATCCACCAGGGAATGTGGATGACCTAGCCCGACAATTGGAGCAAATTTGGCAAGAAATACCGCAGGAGACCATCAGGGAGCTTTATCACTCTATGCCACGTCGTGTGGCAGCTTGCATTCAGGGTAGAGGTGGGTCAACACCTAATTGAGCTCATTACTTTGTAACTCTGTAACTCTGAAATAAATCATTCAATTGTCTGAAATTTTAATCACTTTCTATTCTGTACATAATCTTCCTCTCCACCAATTTTTGTCTCCATAGGCCAACTCCTTCTAGGTGGTCGTTTTTTTTTGTTAATGAGTGTATGTTAATACCAGTAATTCTTTTTGCTCTATTTCCTTTCAATATTTTATAATTTTTATGCATATTACAAATACTTACTTTGTTTTTTCTTTTTTTATCATGCAATGGCAGCATTGACACTTATGTTGAAATTAATAACAAAAATACAAGTTTTAGGGATTTTTGTTTTTGAAAGCAGACCATTCTCAAGTAGCAGTTTGAATTGTAGAGTTCTGCTGTATTTTTCTTAACTGTAATAAACAACCTTTGCACAGCAGTGCAGTGTTTAGGACATAACCTACAATTTAACTCTTATGTATCCATGATTTATTTACTTATTTATTGAGTAAAGATTACTGAATTCTCATTGAAACTTCCAAAATTTTACCAATTCAGAAATAGTATTTTTGCTACAAAATCTGGAAAAATGTTGCTATTAAGTTTTGGGTGGCTGTAAAGTCTGGAAACCTAGCTATTATCATCTTAATTCTGTACAGTGTATTGAACTATGCACTGCTAAAGAGGAACATCCACATTGAACGTATCATGTAATAAACTATTAATAAACCATTTCTTCTGTATATGATTACAACCACCCTCTATATATCCTGTATTTCCATTTATCTAGAAACACAAGAGAGTTGTAAGCCATTTTGCAGAATCTAAGAAACAAAGGGTAAAGGTTATGAATCTTGATTTTCCATGGTGCACAATTAAAGAATACGAACTAATACATAAGTTGCAGAATATCTGCAGTTTGACAACCTTCACTCTAGAGGGTAAAAAGTTTTTAACGCATCTTTAAAAATGGAAAACAGGGATGGGAGCTTTTATTGAATTATTTTAAATCAAGAAATTAAATTGGAGTTACATTATTTCTGCGTAGAGATAGCCACAGCAGATAATTAAATACAAGGGTTAGATCTAATGTGCATTAATCAGAAATGGTACAAATTTCTTCTTAATATATACTCTTTGACAAAAAGAAATCAATGCACCCTGAAAAAATAATCGATAGTAATCAAACTTCTTCTGGAAAAACCTTTCAACCGAATATATAGGCAA
Organism: Thereuonema tuberculata; assembly: GCA_023159025.1. Lineage (NCBI taxonomy): Eukaryota > Metazoa > Arthropoda > Chilopoda > Scutigeromorpha > Scutigeridae > Thereuonema > Thereuonema tuberculata. Next base: position 61,124,579 of record JAFIDM010002131.1, read on the forward strand.
ATGATCCAAAATTCTTACCCAATGAATGATTAGCTGGAGCTGCAGCTCATTGGAACTGAGCATCGTAATGGTGTATATAAAGAGCGAATCTCACTTTCAGGAACAAAACTTCCAGTGGATTTTGATTGCATTTTCCTACCTGAACTGTAACAATGCCTCACTGACGAATTCGCTGCCACTAAGATCATACAATGGAGTTTGAAAGAATACACATCGCTCTGCATTTGGATCAGAGCGATGGGGCAATTAGACGATGCTGGCAGGAATGGACCCTGAATGGCAGATTTCAGCAACAAGTGGGCAGCAGACTGCCTAAGGCGATGCAGAACAGGAAGATAGAATAATTATCGAGCTGCGTTATACCACCAGATTTGTCGCTATCAACCATCCGTGTGATCAATACTGAAGTGATGACCCAGACCATTAGAAGAAGACTATGGAAACAAAATCTACGCTCATGGCTCCCATTACACCTCTACCACTGACCAGTATGCACCATCAAGAGCGAATACAGTGGTGCTGGCCATAATCAATGTGAAATTGTACTGATTGGGGATGAATTGTTTTCATTGATGAGTCATTATTTGAACTGAGCCCCAACAACCAGTGCAGATGTGTCTGGAGATGGCCTGGATATTGTCAGGATCCCGCTCTTACTGTTGCATGCCACTCGGCCCGACAACAGGAAATTATGGTCTGAGGTGCCATTTCATTTGATAGCCAGACCCCTTGGTAGTCCTCTGTGGCAACCTCACAGCACAGCAGTATGTTGCCGAAATTCTATGACCTGTTGTGTTTCCTTTTCAGCAAGATAACACCCGGCCACACATGGCACGCCTCTCCATTGATTGCCTCCGTGATTGTGACACACTTCCTTGGCCAGACAGATCTCTCTCCTTATTGAGCACATTTGGGATTATATGAGGGATTGCCTGCAACCATCCCAGAATGTTGATGAATTAGCCCAAGAATTGGAGGCCGTTTCGTAAGAAATCCTGCAGAACACCATTCGCCAACTGTATGAATCAATGCCACGTCGGGTAACATCCTATACTCACTATACATTCTAACTACTGTGTAATTGTTGCTGTGTATCTGTCGTAATAATAATATAAAAGGCTACAATGTATTTAACATCATTATGTGGGAAATAAGTTTGCAAGGCATTTTTCAAATTTTCTTTTTCAATTTATTTTAACATCATAAAAATCCTGGAAACATAAGAGGATACTTAATGGTGGCTGTTTTGTCTTCTCGATCCCAAAAAAAGTTCCGACTGCTGCCTGCTTGTTTGTCACTTAATCAGAATAAAATTGAGGTATAAAACAGCTTTGGAATGTCACATGTTTATAGGGTATCAAAAATAAATGAACTTTTGTACTACGCTATAGGTTATGATACTTTTGTTTGAAGTTTTGCAAAAAAAAGAAGTCCTGAACCAGTTAATGTGTTTTATTTTGTTCTCCATTAAAATATTATATTTGACTCAATGAGAAAATCATTGAATGAGGGGAAGATGTTTGAAAGTAAAGCAGATAAGCTCTCTCAAAAATCACCTTGAAACTTAATAATAGAAAGTAAAAACTATGTCCTGACAATTTGCTAATGGTTAAAATAAGGGAAATAATGGATTCAAGGAAATATGACAATTTGAAGAAAGAAAGCATTCTTACCATTTATAATTAAATGCATGTATGCTTCTGATACAACTAATCAAAATAATTTTTATAATAAATAAATTAATTTCTTCTGTGTGATATGCACTCTTCGACAAAAAAATTGACGAACCAAGAAGGAATTCCAATTGAGACAAAATTTGATACATTTAATATAAATGTACATTAAATGAAATGATTAGAATTTCAGAAGAATTGGATGATTTATGGTACAGAAAGAGCTACTCAAAGTGAGCAAGTCAGTTTGACGTTGGTCCAACTCTGGCCTGGATACGCACTGTTACGCGATGTGGCATTGATTCATACAGTTGACGAATGGTGTTCTAATATAAAGTAAGATATTTGTCTCATATCAAGATCCTTTAATGATATGAAACAAAAATACACAATAATACAAAATATTCAAGGACATCAAAAAACAAAAGAGAGAGCAAAACCAAAAGATGAAAGCAGTCTTATCTTGTAATGTTTGTATTTATTGTTCATGTCATGAAATATTTTGCAGCTAAAATGTTGCTTTTACCTTATATATCATA
>JAFIDM010002131.1:61131790-61164494 GCA_023159025.1 Thereuonema tuberculata
ATGTCCTTGAATATTTTGTATTATTGTGTATTTTTGTTTCATATCATTAAGGGATCTTGATATGAGACAAATATCTTACTTTTTATTATAGTGCAATATTATTTGTTGTGATTTGAATTCGTTATAATTGGTCCTTTGATCTATGTTTTGAATTAAGTACTGTTCGGTTTTGTTTACGAGAGCCTTCAACGCTTTTGCGCATGCGTCAGATCTCCTTCGATTTCATCGAAATAGGTGTGAGGAGAAACAAAGAGGGAATGTTTTACTTTTTGTAGTGTTAGTTTATTAGTAGCTGTGTTCTATTTTCACTTTTCGGAAAAGAATTATGGAAAGAATAAATACTATTGCAAAAATAACAGGTACTAAAAGAAAAACAGGTCTTAGGAAATTGCCCATCTCAGCATATCGCCCCTTTGCAGAGTAGAATTGTCCCAGAGTTGTAGTTCTCGCTTTCCAAAACGAACAGTAACCTGCTTTGATGTATACAAATTTGCTTTTGTGTTTGGAAACATAAGTACTCATTTAAAGCTAATGTAATTGACTGTTTAAAAAAATATTGACTGTATAATACACAATCTAATTAGTATTTTATAAGAACCTTATACAGTTAGAAAACAAAAGTGTGTTTTATATATACAGGGTAAGGATGAATATAAGGGGGGGGGGCCCGGGCCCCCACCGAAATAATGACTATAAAGAAAAAAAATAAGTACCGTAATATGAATTATTTTAATGAATCATGCATTTATGCAATAATGAATTCAGCATTCAGCGCAAATTACCCTCTGAATATGAGCAGCAAATATAAAGTATCATGAGGTATCTACTTAAAATTACTTAACCTAACCTTACATTAATCTTGCCCCCCCACCCCCAAATATATTCTACATTCGCCACTGACACAGGGTAGCCAAGGAGGAAAGGTTAATATTGTGGAAGATCATTGTATCTGTCAATTTAAGAAAAGTTTATAAGAATGTGACCTCTTCCAAACAGTTTCCAAGATATTTGAATGTACAGATGCTAAATTATTAATAAGGAAGAGGTATTACATACAAACTCTAATATTTATTGTTCAAGTGATAAATTTGTTACACTTTATATTAAATTTTCAAAACTTCCGCCTTCAACATCAATGCGGTCATGTGAGAACAAGATGTGTTGCTCGTCTGAGTGTAACTTGATGTTCCTTTATGCAGGCACTTGACCTTCATTATTCAATGAAGCAGTTCCTCTCGTCTATCCACTCTTCTTTTGTTAAGTGTTTTAATAAATTGATTCGTTTTGATTTGTTAGAAGTTTGGAAGGATGTAATCAATGTTATAAAAAAAGCTTATCTAATGTTTGCAATACACACGATGAACGATAATAAAAAAGCTTCTATGCCTTGGCAAGAAAAGAAAAAAAAAAAGAATAGTATCCATTTTCAAGATACAAAATGATCGTGAGTGGATGAAGCTTTGATAATTGTAGAGTACTTAAAGCTTTGTCCATTTTTTACATTGTAATACACTCTTTTTCTCTTTTTAATCATATCTCACATTTCTTAAACAAGTGGACGTTCTTTCCAACGCTGAGTTTGTTTTGTCTCAAATCACATATACTTACTTTTTTTTTCATATCTCCTTTTATTTAATATCACCATTAATATATTTACAAAAAATATCCAAATTTTGGGTTTATTAAGGAACTCTTTCAAAATTAAATCATAATTACAATGAAAAAAGCTGGATTTACTTTCATTGCACAGAAATTGAGTGTTATAAAAAGACAAGCAATAAAAAAATATTGAAAAAATAGTTTGATTTATTAATGGATCAGGACACATCTATAGATTGTTTGGCTTTGATTTTGCATTTAAATTAGATAAATATCCTCTCACCTCCTAATTTGAAACCATTCTAAAGTTCTCTGTCCAATGATTGGCAGAAAAAGTTAGAATTCCCATGTGTAAATATTGAAAAGAAACATAAGCATTTACGTTCTTCATAAAACTGAAAATCCAGCATTTACATTGCATAAATCCATTGTAAGTTTTGAATTGAATTTTTTGTTTGTTTGCTGCATTTATAAAATTTGATTTTAATACTGATAATGAGATATAGTATTGAATTTTCTTTATATTGTGGAGTAGATTAGAAATTTACATAATAATCTAGTAGGTCTTTTACTGTTACTGATCCATCAACCTTCTGTTTGCCCAGCAACAATGTCTGTTTGTATGATAGTTTACAAGTTTGCTGGTCCTTTATAAGACTATCTTTGAATGTATTTCTTTGTATGTTCATGTGGGATACCATTGTTTCATAATTTAATGAATAAATGCTATTTATTTTTAATACAATAGTTTTCAAAACAGAAACTGAATTAAATCCAGTTCCTGTAGCCATTAGCCAACTTTCAAGTTGGATTTTTTTTTTTTTTTTTCTATTTTTGTAAGCTATTGTTTTCCTTGATTTTTCTCATTAGTGGTTATCCTCAAACTTCAGTTTTCAAATGTTCATTTTCTTCTGGTCTCAATCAACTGAAACAGTTGAGGTATGTTAATTTAGATTTTTCTGTTCTAGTGTTATTATCAACAATTGTTTTCATACTTAATAAGAAATTTGTCTTTTACTAGATCTGTAGAATGATATTGTTCTATTAAGTATATATGGAACTGATTTTGAAACTAGATGTTGTAGTTATGAAAAGTCTACTTGGCTGTATGGAAAAAGCAAAATTTATTTTTATTTTTCTAACTTTTTTTTGTTTTTGAGATGAGAAAAATTATGAATTTATCTCTTACAGTTGTAGGATGCAATTTTAACACTAGTAGTGATTTCATAGCTATGATTGTTATGTAGGCCTTGCAACTGTTATGTTGTTTTCTTGTTTTCAATCTTCTTATTCTCTACCATCCTCTCTGCAAATGTGAAAATATTTAGCTTGCGATTATGCTTTCCTAATGTTTGAAGGCATATCCATTATCAATATCCTTTTACATCAGTTGAAGCTATTTCATGAAATGTTTATTTACAATATTTATTCTGTAACTAGATTCTTCTATATCTAATTTAAAAAATAAAACAAAAACCTTGTTTCCACTGATTCAGTATTTTTTTTTTTTTCGACCTTCGAATCTGTTGAATTTTTTTCATTTTTCCAGTATATATTGTGGCAGTTTGAAGTTTTCATACAATAGATTTCCACTAAAGTTCAAAATTTAAATTGTATAGGCTTGTAGTGAAGATATAGTTGTATAAATAACCTTATTTAAAAATTCTTGCCAATTATAACAGATAATTTATTTTTATTTATTACCAGTTATTTTTACCATCTCCTAAGTTATTTTTTTATTACTTATTTAATTTTTACCATTGCCAGTTTCTGTTAGTTTGTGGATTTTATAGGCTAATGCAGTTATAATTACCACGTCATTTTCTATAGGACTAGTGAAATGGCTTTTTGACTGATGTTTTTTGATTTCTTTATTTTTCTCCATGTCTGTTTCTTTTATTGAATCTATACACCACAGAAGGGTTCAGTGTTCACAATGTGCTTGTAAGACTTTACATGCATTGTAGCCTCATTCAAGAGTACATTGATCATTTGTCACACAATGTTTCTTTCCACAGTTTTTCATATACATTAATACTTTTTCTAGCAAGTACCCTTGAATGAAAATAAGCAAGCAGGAATCAACTTTTCAGCTTTGCTCTGAATATGCAGCTATACAGATCAAAAGCTGTATTTTTCTCATACCAAGGACTTAAAACATATACTGAATTTGCAGCACATTTCCAATTATCCTTTGAAACTTGATCACATTCCTTGATAATCATTGTTCTGATTTTTTTTTGTTTTATCCCTTTCTGGGATCCTTTACACTATTTCCGCAAGAAGTTAATTTCTTACATTGTCCTTCCAACAATCCTGCCTTTCCCTTCAGGTTAAGTTAAAGCATCAGTATTTGAGATTCCAAATTCCTGGTGTGTTGAAGTAGACACACAGGGCACAGATTAAATTTCAAATGGGGAATATATTAGGTTAGAACTATAGATATGAGGAAATGTGGTTTCTATAAGAAAACTGATGTCTTATGTTTGTTTTTCTAAAAGTGTGGTTCAAGGGTGCTTCTATCTCAAGGTACTTATATTCTTTAACATCTGGGAAGTTAGTTTTGCATCAGTTTCAAAATTAATTTCAAAAACTTCAGCAGGTTAGAATTTTTTGTTTACAGTTTGTTGCCTTATCATACAATATTGTTTACTTACCTATCCATTACTGACCAACATAGTATCATATATGGTTAATATAAAATGTAGACAAGTAACTTAGCTCATCTATAATTCCTTGCAGATTTCTTTGTATTTATTCCAGTTGTTTTTTTTTTTTTCTATTGTCATCAGATACCAGACGATCTCATCTTGAGTGACAGCCATATAAGTTAGGTTTTAGTATTTTCAAATTGCATCATGAATTTATTTCTGAAACTAAAATATTGATTCACTTATTCCATAATTTCAAATACTGCAGTTAACAAGTGTGCTAAAGCATAAATTTAAGGGTGACCTATAATAATAATAAACTTGAAACATAAAAAAAAAAGAAGTACATTAACGTAAGGAAAAATATAAAGTGTTAGGAAAATAAGAAAAAAAAACAAAAACACATGACCACTGAGGAAAAAAAGATTAAGAAGAAAAAAAAAACCACAGTAGATATACAGATTCCTACCAACAACTCCAGCGTAGAGTCCGAGACTTTATTCATCAAGCTATAGCTGACAACTGAAATGAGATGGTTGCATTTCTAACATTTAAGGTAATAGTGGAAATCCAATGAAAACAATGCCAAATACCTAGAACATGGGGGGGGGGGGGTGACCTCTGAAAATATCCCATTTCTACAGTGTTGGGCATCTGAACACGATGTCCATTTGCCGATCCAACCATTTGTTCTGGAGTTGTTGGGACTAATGGACAGGACAAATGCAATAGCTCCCATTTGGGTGCTAAAAATCATAAATGTTCTCTGCTTATAACATTTTAGGCTCGTCAAATCGTACCAAAAAAAAACGTTAAAAACGCAAAACGCGATGTAAAGCTGAATTTTTGGTATGATATTTGGACCCGTTAGGGAAGTGTAAAACTAGGTTTTGCAAGCAAAAAAAAAGTTGTGCTAGCTAAGTAATACTTGAAAAACTGCAAAATTTTCGGACTTTTTGAAGGTTTTGCAGTTTAACTCACAAACTATGCGTATTTTGACATTACGTGTCATTATCATTATTAAAGTATATGAAATTTGTGACAATTTAAGCACACCCACAGCTCCATATATCTAATAAGTGTTGAGATATATACCGTGACAATTTAAGCACACCCACAGCTCCATATATCTAATAAGTGTTGAGATATCCCTTTGTTGGCAGCCAAATATCGGCACAACTGCTGTTCCTACGAGAAAAATTATAAGAAACGAAGGTTTAGCACATTGAATTACCTTTCATGTAAGTGCAAAACCAGGTCAGTAGACAATAGTTAATGTCTAACATTTAATCTCAAGATTGCAGCAGCACTCACGCATGTGTTTTAGGTTTTGGAATATAATTTTCCATTCTAGGCATAGTTAATGATGAAAATAGTTTATTTTTCATGTGGGTTATTTGCTAAGAGGGTTTCACAAATGTCCAATAATGGAGACCTTATAAAAACCATTAGGAATAGCTTATATATAAAAGCTATTCCCTTTATATATATATAAGGGGTACAATTCTTGCGCCGTAGTGTAGTTCATAGTGTAGTTCAATGATGGGGATTTTGCAGGGAAATGTATCTGTTCTGACGAGGTGCAGTTCAAACTCAACGGTACTGTAAACCGTAACAATTGGGTACTTGGCTCCTATCAATCCACACGTTCAAGTAGACAGGGAAGTGAATCTACGAGGTGCTAATGTGAGTTGTGGTCTATCATCTCGCAGATTGATCGACCCTTCCTTTTTTTAAGCTACTGTAGCTGGTGAGACGTATCTCCATATGCTGCAAACATCGATTTTCCCTGCCATTCGAGAGATGTTTGGCGACGAGGTATTTTACCTACAGCAAGATGGTGCTCCCCTCGCTACCATCGAGATGTCAGGTACTTGGATGCCACTGTACTGGACGATGCCATTGAGTACCCACCACGGTCAATAAAGTTTATGGGCAAAAGCCAGCTAAACTGGAAGCACTACGAGAATCCATGAAAGCATTGTGCGCAGCCATCACACTGGACATCCTGACTGACATCTGTAGTTCGCTCAGCAGTTTTAGCGCCATCGACACTGTTGCCGTTGATGGTCACTTTGAACACCTACAATAACTCGTGTGACCATTGCCATCTGTTTAGCAATTATAGTAGTATGGCGCAAGAATTGTACGTTTATCTCATTTTGTTTCGAGATATTGATTATCAAAGAGTACATTGTTCTGGACCCCCTCTGTATATTCAGCCTTCAATTTGGAGAAAGATCAGAAACTACGAACTATTGTCCTCCAAATGAGAGATGGGCGCCCTGTTTTTGTGAGATCTGTGCATGTATCATCGATTAGTCTGGTCAGGCACTTCCGTCTGATTTTATGACAGGACGCCGCCATTACCGGTAATTGCTTGTTACTTTGCAAAAGAGCATTGTATTTATAAATATAAATTTATTTATATAAATACTTATTGTAGAAAGAGCATTCCGAGAGGATGAAGAGATTCTGGGAGGAAAAGAGGAACAACAAGCAGAGATGAAATCATGAACTCAAGTTCAATCGCTCTCAAGGGGAACAATCGATATAATAATAAATACTTATTGTTAGCAACTGCTATTGAAATAACGCTAAATAGTCGAGAGAAGTTTTAATTTGGCGTTATCAACATGTCTTTCTCAGTGAAAACAGACCCTGTCGTCCATTGTGACAGGAAAACAATTGATCAGCTACCGGAAGGGCTGCGCAGTTTAAACTTCCGCCGGCCATCTCTCATTTGGACGACAATACATGAGTTGCATATCACAACAGAACTTTCAGAGGGCCACTGAAGCAATAAGCAACATTTCTAATCAAACAATGAACTGAAACATTGTCATATTACATTCATTTATGAAAACAATTTATATAATGTATTAATACTTGCCATAGTGCTAGTGTTGTCTGGGCAATTTCAATGTTTTGTAATACTCTCATCTCCATTATTCCACTGAGAACCTCTTGAACCCTTCAACTTAAAATAATATTGCACTTTGGTAAAATTTATGTGAAAGACAACCAAACAAAAACCTGAATTTAATTTTAATGTATTGATAATTGTTCTGTAGATGTTCTTATTAACACATTCAAATTCCAAACAAATTTGGTGGCCAATTATAATTTTATTCTCTTATTAAAATACAATTGAATTTTGATTTATTTTGATTTTAGTGAAATATTTCCAGAGATAGTACAGTGTTTCAATTTCGGATTTTCTATTTAAACTTAACTACAGCTAAAGGAATATCAGAAACCATTTTTTAAGTTTTCTAAATTAAGAAAGAAGAAAAAGTATCGCACTGGCAGTGAATAGCATTTTTGGTGTTTTCCGTGGTTCTGTTCTTTCTACATTCTACTGTCATGAGTAAACTGTTCAACTCTTGCTTTTCATAACATTAACATACATAAAATTCTTTCTAAATTATCTTCTAGATAACGTCGAGTCCATGCACCAAAGGTTTTTCTCTCAAACTTTTTTTATGAATAGTTTCTTGGTGATTTAACAGAATTGGTCAAAAATCAACAAGCATTTAACCTCTCGTACGAATTAAAGGATTTAGCCTCAAAACCAATGAGATTAATTTGGGTTTTAAAAATGGTACAGCAAATTTTTGATCAATCTCAATCACACAACTATTAAACTAGGCTAGAAACTATTATATGTATTTTCTACTATCTAAATCCGTTTGGGTCTATTTTACTTTTTTTTTCGCCGCTTTTCAAAGTCTTTAACAACAATTTTGCTCAACTGACTTCCACTATAACATATGGCAAAACTATAAACAATCCTCATCCACCAATTCTTACATTCTAAATTCAGGCAAGCTCATGGCAAACCACCTTAAATTAGACCTACACAATATATCCATTTAAAAAAAGAAACACTTGAAACTTGTTACAAAAGAACAAGTGAATGTAAAAAAACACCACTTTTACACATTCGTTAAACTGTTTGATAGTTATAAAGACAGGACATGGCTTTAATTAACACATATTTCTTGTAGCTTTTTCTGTATCAAGTCGAAGGATTTAGCTTCCTCAAAACATGCTAGTTTTTTAGCAATTACAGTCTTTTTTGTAATAAAAACATTCAAAATTGAAATCTCGCGACAATCTTAACAGTGGCAAAAAAATAGTACAAAACGACAAGTTATATTCTTCTCTAAACACCTACAAATCAATTGCTTCATCCATGAGATGGTAGTAAATGTATATTTGCTATACCTATTCTTATTTATAAGTAATCGATTCAAATGAAATTATTTATATTTAACTATGATATGAAGATTTTTCTTAATTTTCAATATACTGATATTTTATTTGTTTATATGAGTTCTGCAAATTCAGCAAAAAATATTTTCATTTCCTTGTTTAACTTTTTAGAAGTGTTAATATTTTAAACTAAGATTTTTTTTTTTTCTCCAGTAACAAACTTCGCACTAAGTTTCTAAAAATCGGCTTCTTTTAGAAACGGAAGATTCGTACACACGATATTTAACAAAATAGTGAACTTTAAAAAATAACCCTAACGAACTTGCAAAAACCAAAACTTAAAAAACCCACTTAACGCATGACCAGTAGGACCTGAACGTAGGAAATACCAAAATGGTACGGAGAAAAAAAAAATTGACTACCGAAAACTTAAAATCGGAAACAAAACCTCAAAAAGCAACTTAAAACTAGGCTCACTACTTAAGAAAAAAAAAAAAGAAAAGAAAAACCTGTACCAAAAAAGTGAATAAATAAACCTTATAGCAAATAGTACATTTACTAGTATACTTTTTCATGGATATTAAGCTAAAAATATCTTGTCATTGATGTCGAGGCTTTTGTTCATTTTTACTGCGAAGTACGGACTAAAACACACACAACTGAAATTCGAAATTTTTGTGGTGTTTTTTTTTTTAAAAAAACTTATTCTGGTTCTGATTACAAAATAGCCTTACAAAACTCAAATCAGCAAGTTTCTAATTGTAATACTTAAGCCTAGCCTGAATTCGATCTTAACACTAGGATTTCAAACCCTTTTTATTCTGTGGACGACTAAAATGCCTTTGACATCCTTCTCTTCCAGAAAATACTTGGTTAAAAGGGAGAAAATTATTTCAAGTGATCTTTAGAAGCTTTATTATTTAGCAGAAGTGGAATGAGTGAGTTAAAAGGCGATTCAGTGGATGATATGACAAAACGAAATGAATGCGTTTATGAACGGAAGGATATGTTTATAGTTAAAAAGAAAAAAAAATAAGAACCTACAAATTATAACGGAAAGCTAATTCACAACTTTCTATATTTGCTTGTAGAAATCAAAGTAAAAAATTATAATGAAAAGAAACATTCTAGTGAGAAGCAAGAGGTCCACATACAGAAAGGTTTTGATATCGCTCCACCTTTTAACAAACTCTCATCTTCGTTAAATCCTCTCTGAAGTCAGCAGCTCTTTTTTTATGTTCTTAAGGACTTTAAAAAACTATCCTACATTAATAGAAATGGCAGTGCACGAGCTTGGTTTCTCTATAAACATTTATGCGACAAAACTGAATCATTCTTTGCTTCTTTCAACTGAAAACCACGGATACATTATAGGGGAAGCTCTTTCGTATCCCCAGACATTGTTCCCGATCGATGTAGATAGAGTTGGCTTTAATACGTAGATCTTCCTCCAGTTGGGCTCTTGTGTTAGCCAGGGATTGTAGAGCTTCTTCAGCCTCTTGTAGCTTGCACTGCAGTTTATCAGCGTTGTGTTGCAGATCTTGAACTTCTTTGACGAGTCTAGAATTAATAAAAACATGTTAATGGCTAAGAGTTCTTTTTTATTGATTTTTATCTTCTTATCGGACATTCAGATAAAGTAATTAGAATAATTAAGAGAAACATGAAAAGGAATATGTTTTAAACGAAATTGAATTCGAGAATTTTATTTTTATAGTTATAATTGTAATCAATAAAATGTAGAATTATTAATATAAAAAAGTCAAAGGTTTCTAAATTCAAAACTTTGTTTTTCTGTACAAAAAAATCTCTCGAAACCAAACATTGCTTTACAACGATGGTTGCCTTCTATTTAGGAATCGATTTCGAATCCATCAAACATTAATGGTTTTCTGCTTATTAACTTTTTTTTTCAGTCATTATTCCGATAAATTTTGTCACCTAAAAAAATTCACTTCTGGCCATCGATGCTTTATCAACACCCCATGAAGACAAGCGGTGTTGGCTCTATGCGAGATCGCTTACTGGAAAGTTCTTGCGCTGCTTGTCAATTTCTTTCAAAATTACTTTCATTTCTCTATCTTTTCTCCTAAAATTAATAAAAATAATTTGTTTTTTAATATATAGAATTGAAATTTGCGTTTTAGGTCCACGATACTTTACATTTTTTACAGTATTAAAAATCCTTAGTGAGTGTCCGGGTAGCCGAATGAGCGCTTGGTTGCGGGTTCGATCTCCGGCCTCGGCGGAGAGTAGGGATTTTTTTTCCCATGCTCCATTCCCCTCCAAACGGGTCCTAGGATCTATCGAGCTGTATTGAATGGGTACCAGGTTTTTTTCCCCGGGAGTTAAAGGCGGGCGGGCGTCGGACTAATCACCCGACGCAACTGGTGATCAACTAAGTGCCGTTGGTCACGAAAAGCCGGGAGCCTTAAATCCGGCAACCCCAAGGGCCAATAACTTTAAAAATCCTTATTGTACAATAAAATTCTACATTAGCGACTAGATCTCATGTAATACCCTATATTTGACATTTAAAATAGTTAACGTATACGTAAGTCCTTGATGTAATCCCATTTTTGTTTATAAGTAGCAGTAGTAATTTTGCATTGGAAGATCCATTCGCAGTTAAGGAAAATCAAAAATGCTTGCATAGCAATAAATTTAAGGTCTAAGGTATTTTTAGAAAATCACAAGGAAAAAGCAAGAACCAGCAACTTCTCAGTAAGCTATAAGTTTTGGAAAGAGGATTGATTTTTAATTGATATCACAATCTGTCTTACCTATGATGGGCAGCATCGCAGCATAGCTCCACATCCGGTCGATGGGTTCTTAGTTCCAGACGCGTGTGAGCCACTTGTAGAGGACCAGCTTTATCACAGATAGCCTTACGCAACATTTCGATGTATTTCTTTTGTTCAATGATCTCAGCATTGACCTGAAAAAAAGTAATCGAGCAACAGTAAATACATTTTCCTGCAAAATTTCTAGATTGAAACACACAAAAATTTCTTATCAAAATTAATACCGGATACAAAGTTCGAAATGGAATCACACTTCCAGAGAGAAGTTGAATGCGTTTAGTATATTTACCCTTCGTCTACATCAATTTAATTTCGTCCAGTGATGTTACAACGCCCACTAATGCGTATTCCGCAGAGAAAAAAAGTATAATTCTAAATTAAAAATTCTTCACGCGCCAGGCCATAGGCTAGGGATCGGCAAATTGACTCCTGCAACACACGATGATGGTGATGATCTGAGACCCCAGCTCCCATTTCCATGACATTTTATTTTTTTTTATTTTTATTGGTTATGATGGGAGTGGAAACTTGTATTCTTACAACTTCGAATTTGTTCAAGTTTAAAAGAGGTAGCACACCTCTGCTCTAAGCAAAAGCCTAGATTGCCTATACCGAAAATTGCTTTTGCTCGGTAAAATAAACAAGCTTAGTTCGATTGTCGATCTAAGCCATTATGTAAACCATTAGTACTAGCTTTCAGCAGCTCTTAAAAATTATTTCCTCTCATCAACATGTATCTTAATATTTTATTTATATGTTATTACCTATCAAATGTATAGTTCTCAGTGTTGTTTAGTGTTTTAAGGTAAGAATTAATTTAACTATCAAGTGTTCATTCAGCTTTCATAGATATGACGGAAAAATTCGCTATTGGCTTATTTCTAACTGAAATTGACCCGACTTAAAAGGTCAGTTTTTAGTATCTATACATTACTGTTCAATTTTAGTCTTTATTGTTGAAACAAGAGAAAAGGATGCAAATAAAGAGATCTCCTAGGATTACTAGATTTGTGGCTTTTTACTCTGAACTGTTCTTTCAAAATGCTATAGAGAATACAGGTTCGCAATTACGTGATCGTAGTAGGATCGGGGAAAAATGCATATATTCTTATGCTGTCTTTAAGTACTGCACTTTACGTTTCTAAAATTGTTATTGGGCTTGTCTTTAGCTATTTCCAAATTAGCACAGATTTTTTTCTTTATCACTGACATCACACATTTCTGAACGAGTGTCGGCTGATATAAGACCGGCTCACTGGGCTTTCCTTGGCTATAATTACGATCGAAGTCCGACCCCTCCATAATTCTCGCAAATGAAATTCTAGAAACGTTTCATTTTGAGATTATCACTGCTCAATGTTTATGAAAAGTTTTTGGAACTGCTGCTATATCAAATGTTTATTAAGACATTACTTACCTTAGCCAGCTGGACATTGAGTTTGTCGCGCGCTTCCGTCTGCTCAGAGTTTCTATGCTGAAGGGTTGCGTTCGTGTTGTTCCACGAAGTCCAGATGTCATGCGCACACGCACTCAGCAGCGTCTCTCCGTCAGTGCGCAGGCGCGTCGACAGGTTTCTCTCGTTCTGGGCCCTTGTGAGCGCGTCGTTGGCCGAACAAGGATATACGTCCGGCGTCGTATAGCATTGGTCCATGCGTTCCACGCCACTGAAGAAGTTGATGCCCGGCGAGAACTTATTCATTTGATGACAGCGAGAGTCCAGATTCAGAGCCGCATGTTTACGATTCAGCTCACGATCCAGCTCGTGTTGAGTTAGACGCATAGCACTGAAAATAAAACGTTAGTTACATAATTAGCAAACACTCTTCAGAAAATGGAAACCTTAATTCCACTATTATTCATTCACCGTTTAGTTATGGATTGGCAAAATTACTCCAAGCCACATAACATAACGATAGCCTATAGAGATGTTATGGAGTTATCTACTGTTGTCTCTTATCACACTGAAGATCAAAAGTTGTCATGATCCTTTTACTTCACGAATTGCTGCTTAACTTTCAACAAAATCACACGCGTTCATCTCAGCATTCGTAAACTTGTAGTAAGTTCAGAAATAATGGTTCAATTTCTATATCTAATTGATCAAATATAGCTTATCTGAGAATATAACCACATTTCCTAATGCAAGTACGAGATTGAGAGGTTTTTAATCTGTTACGAGATTCTGAAGACAAATTCATTCTCTCATCTTGAAATGACAGCAGAAGCCTTTAGAAGATTAAGTTCTTAGCCATTGATTGGGACCTTCAAAAATTAAATTTGTCTTGATTGCTCGTAATGGACATTATCTATTACAACAGACGGCCGCGCGGTTGGCGTTGTCGCTATGACATCGGCCTCTCACCTTTGAGTATCGGGATTCGGTTCTCATGTGGGTATCGTTATGGTGGACGATCCGCGCTGGGCAGGTTTTCTCGGGGTTCTCCCGTTTCCCCTGCACTTCTCCCACCATACTTTCTCAATCTTTCTCTCCATCTGTCCTTCTTTCCTGTGGGATAGTACAATAGACCTTCGGTCGCAGTGCTTGGCCACCCACATTAATTACATAACATAACATTAAAACAGACAGTATCCATATGTGCTCATTAATAGAGAGATGAAGACAGGACTTACTTTATTGTTACAATAATGTCTATGAATGAAATAATCTTTTATCTCTACATAAACTGACTTAAATTAAAAGAACGTTTCATTTCACACATTCTTTAGTGATCACTTTTTTGAATCCTTACGTCAGTGATCTCAAATTCGCAGTCCGCGTTGCATATTGTAGCATTTTACAGTCCATTCTTTTATGCAACTTCAAAAATGCATTCATCACTTCATGGTACAGTAGGAAATTGGAAATTGGAAAATAAGAAAATAGAAGGGGATGGCGGGTGAGAATGAGATTTCTGATTTCTTAAAGAACGAACGTTAAATGTCTTTAAATTTTCTTTTGTCTAAAAACGCTGGCCGTCAAATCTGAAAATCAATTTGCCGCCTCGAAAAGTCTATAAAACATTTTGATCCTTAGATTAAAAAGAGTTTGATGATCATTGCCGTAAATGGATCAGATTTATTATCTGCAATTAAAGTAACTGCAATAGAAATATGAGATTAAGTCGAACGAAACAATAAAGAGAAAATAAAGTACCCCAGATGAAGATTGATTCGTTCTAGGAAACGACGCATCTTATCCTGGCAGTCTGCAATCAGATCGACCTCCTAAAAGAAAAAGATAAACACTTTTAAACTTACTCATACATTGAATGTTTAAGGAATAGTGACATTCAAAAACTTCATTGAACTATCAATCCTCATCACACTATTGTATTTATCAACCAATCGCGATTAAAAATGGAAAATTATTTTGATGTATATTTACCTCAAGAATTTAAAAGTATATGAATTTTGGAAATTTAGAATATATTGTTTTGCTAAACATTTTACAGAAATGTAAGACAACGAAACCCAAATTTAGTACATTGTTAATATCTTATTAATGCTTTTTTTTTTTTTTTAATCTCAATCCGCTGTTTGCAGATGATCGGATGTTAAAAAGTCTAATTGAAGTATGTCATAGTTTTCGCTTATAATGCATCCTTGTCTGGTGTTAATTTCTTCTTGATAGAAATGAAATCAACGAGAATAAATCAATTTTCAAACCTTGAAAACGCTTTTTCATTTTTTTTAATGTTTCGCTCGGTAGTGTTGGCCAATATTTATATCTATTATATACATATATATGAAGAAAAAAAAGGCATAAAACCCTACACAATTAAAAGTTCACTGAGCTATTTTTCGAAATTCTGTACCAGGAACCCAAGACGGAACCGTTTCGAGATTCCTATCTCTCATCGGCTGGGTTCGCCCAGTACTCATAGCTCAGTGGAACCAAAAGAAACAAACAAAGGACAAATGAACAAAACAATGACCCTTAAATTAAAAAACATCAAATATAAATTAATAATAAAAAGGGTAATTAATTAATCCCTGCTAGCTCCACGCTTAGCATATAAGGGATTAATTTTAAGAAAACATAAGAGCTCAGTGAACCTTTAATTTGTGTGCGTTTTAATGCCTTTTCTTTTGTAATTAAATTTTTGCACGTTAAATTTGTCTACTATATAAATATGAAAATTCTAAAATTTCTATTTCTTTATAGCACGATGTTTTTAATTCTACTTCATTCGTAAGACAGATAAAAATATCAAAATAAAGGTATTTTTTTTTAATATCACATCTAAGGAAAACTTTTAGTTCGAAATCAATTCTTAATCAAGGTTAAACTTTCATGTAATCCATACTGAAGCCATTAGCTTTATTGAATCTTTACCTTGAGCAGGGCTTCTTCGGCACCGTCCCTCACTAAGTCAATGCCGCGCCTCTTTTCTCTCAGTAATAAACATTCCTGAGCCACGTGTAAAGGTTTTTCTGTCTCAGCCAATGCCCTCTCAATCAGACGACGCATGTCTTGTAGTCGCGATATTTCCTGCACCAAGCGGTCCAACTCCGATCGCACTTCTTGAGTCCAAAAAGATACGTCATTAATGCGTTCTCCGAGTCTTCGTCCAGACTCACGAAAACCAGACTTAGTTTCTTCATCTGTCTGTCTGTAATATTAAAAAGGGAATTGATATTAAAAAAAAAAAGGATTACTGGATACATTTAGAGATTTTATAATAACTCTTGTTTTTAATTTATTTTTAAGTAAATATTCTTCAATTGAGCTAAGTGATAAAAAAAAAAAATCTTTTTACGAAGGACCTTCCTCCCAAACACACACACATACAATTAGTGTATGATTGTGGAAATAAATTTGAATTTAAGCGCTAAAATACTTAGATAAGAGAAAGGACTTGCATAATGTATTTACAATAAATAAAAATTAAACACTAAAAATACAATTTACGACAAAACGAAACTACGTTCACTGGTGTAGTCATTTTTTAATCATATATAAGTAGGAACATAAGTTTATTTTCAATGCTAACTGTTGCGATAAACACGAATCTAGGGCGTAGGTATTGAACAATATTTGAACGTTTGTATAATTTTGAGCGAAACCTACTTTTTGGAAGGATTTCAGCCTTAATTTTCAGTGTTTAATCGTAAAGATATTTCAAAGCATTTGTAAAGTTAAGCCATTAATGGAATAGTGTATAAATGATTCAGTAACGACTTAGTTTCAAGTCAATTGCTCTGTTACTACGAAAATTCCTTTCCCGATTTGAATTGAATCCTCACTAAGGGACGTCGATTTGTATTTGGTTTTACATTAATTTCATTTATAAATAAAATTTGCTTTGCTTGTACTATTTTTCTCTTCACTTGCCTTCAAACATTTTAATAACGATCTCACAGAAACACAATCTTCATCTCAATGTCACTTAAATTTCAGTAATGTAGAATTAAAAAGGTGAGTTTCAGTCCATAAAGACTGTTTCAAAAAAAGATGAATTAAATCTGGCTTTAGTTGGACATAAAAATCAGTTGTCATGAAAGATGCATTAGGCAAATTATTACAGCAATCGATGCAACAGAACAATTGCAACACATCCCACCAGTGGCACTGTCGTCGCCCAAGCTATTTTTAGTCTGAGCTCAAATGATCGTCCAGTAAAAAAAAAAAAAAATAGTAGTCCTACAGAAAAAAAAGGTTTGCGACCCCAAAAAAAATTACCTCTGTTGAAAATAATTTATTATCGTTGATAAAAATCTGATCAATTTCTTGATCCGTTCATTTTCAAATAGGTTCAGTTACTTCATTAGTTTATTAAAACGCCTTTATTTTAATCGTGAAATATTTAAAAAGAAATAGGAAAAAAATGCAACAAACAAAATTGAAACGTTTCTACTGAATAAGTTGCCTCTTCATTTTTTTTTTTTATATATAATACTCCTTCATTCCTGAAATAAATTACATATTTAAGAAATCATTTTTGCTGAGAATTGAATTGTGTATAATAAATCGTAAAGGCAAAAAGTTTTGTAATTACCTAAATTAAAGTTTGACCAATTTTGAATTTAAATATTAAAATAAAAAAAAAATGGCGTGTCCGCTTTGCAATATATGGTAAGGAGTGCATAAAAAGTAGATCAGGTTTTACGAAAATTAATAAGGCCTCTTTAAGCACTTATTATATTCTACGAAAATTTTAGCTTTGTAGAAGAAAGTTTTGAATTATCTTCATCAGAGAATGGACAATGAAGACATTTTTGGCTCCTAGATTTTTATCAATAGGATCTTCGTTGTTAACTATAAAACTGTAAAAAAGTTAGCTATAAATTTATAATATAAATTTCAACTTTTTGCAATTACTGCGATCCAGTCAGACGGTGCACTTGCATATTTAAGACTAGAATTACATTTTCAGCCTAATCCCTATTAATGGGGTGTTGCAAATTTAACAACAAATATCTAATTATCATGGTAGCTAGATATCACGCAAATATAAATCAATCATTTTTAGAGTTAATAGATTGTATTAATGAAAATGCTTTTCTTTTAAGTTTCTCTTATCAAACCTAATATTTAGGCCTAAATCTTCAACTTTCTACTATTCTAAACAAATCCAACCTCCATTTTCTTCAAATTTTCCCATCGATTTAGAAACTCTTACGATTTCATTCGATTCAAATTAAACTTAAATGAGCAAAAATATTTTTTTTTAGATTTTTTTTCCCTCCACTTTCTCGAGATATTCATTGATTAAACATTCAAGATTGAAAATTATAAGTATTTAATTTAACCTTTAACTCTTTCGTGCCTGTGATTTTCCGTCCCTAATCTTATTCTTCTCATTTTCATCCAAACATTGATTTGATATATTAAATATTAATTTATAAACATTTAAATTCAACTTTATCTGACATTAAATAACTTACATTAATACTGGAAGCTCGACTAAATATTAAGTTTTCTAATAACAAATTTAACTAATTTTGTTTAGTTATAAATAGTAATAAATTCCTATTGAAAACATTGTGATTAATGGATTCAATAAAATTGAAATTATTTCAAATATTTAATTCAATTTAAACATTTTATAACGGTAGATAGAGTACATAGTAACAGCGATGCACCTGCCGTGGCCGCTCCATCTAGGCTTGTTTTTCCCTTCGTATTTTCTTACCTGACTAAGTTCAAGGCCTCCCCTCGCACCTTTTCGGATATGTTTCGGGCACACTCAGCCGACGTCCACTGGTCCATCATGTTCTTCGACCATTCATTTGGCGTAAAACGCGTGAACGATGTTACCCGGGGCATCGTGTCCGGCAGGCGATAGAGTGGGTCTCCTGTGGTTTGTGTCTGCTCCCAACACGGGTTGCTTACAGAATACGGAGCCACACGCTGCACGGGAGCGTTGCGAAAAGCAGCCCGGGTGTGCCAGGGTGGAATGGGGGCAGGAGCCTCATGCGTACTGCACTTCATTTTGGAATGCTATCAATAAAATATTCATAGTATATAAGTATTCATTATTAGACTAATTTATTTTTAATAAATTAACATTTTAAAATATTCCTAATATCTTATTTTCGAGCAATTTAAGAAAAAAAAAATATGATTTCTTAATTACTATTTCTCAAACACTTTCAAATGTTCTCATTTTTTTCCCCTCTTAGAAGCGCTGATGAACGAAGTTTTTCTTAATTGAAGTTTTAGTCCGAAATTTAATACAAAAAAGATCACTTTTTTAAAACACTCATTGTAAAAATAATTTTACACTACAATAGTTCCGAGCCGTCTGGGAAAAATCCTAAAAAAAAATTATTTTACGTCCTTAAATAATTGTCTTCATATTTCATATCCTAATATTTATCGAAATAAAAGTGTTATTCCTCTGTAAACACAAAATAAGTTAAAATTGTTTGATTTTTAAACATGTTTCACCGAATTACCGCTAATTTGCGCGCAGATACGAATCATTGCCGAAACAATCAATTTAATATTACAGTAATAATGACACTTTTAAATGTTTATTTTTAATGCATAAATTTCGAGCAATTCTGTCGACATAACGAATTCTTAATAATCATGAAGTAGCATCCACCGAACTATCACTTGTGCTAACTATCTTAATCTAAATTGTTTTACAAATCTTTTACATTCTCTAAATACGGCGTCTATTGCAGTGGTACGACAAACTACAATGATCAAGAATAAGGATTAAAGTTTAGATCAGTGTTTCCCAACCTTTTTTGTGCTATGCCCCACCTAAAGTATCTAAAGTATGCTACGCCCCACCAAATTAGGTATAACTTTCAAAAAAAAAAACAAAAAAAAAAAACTTTTACAACAAAAAAAAACCAACATTGCTCCATTTTCGAATTGCCCCCCTGTGGGGCGTGCGCCCCACGTTGGGAAACAGGGGTTTAGATACTGTATTAAAAAAAAATACATTTAAATAACACTTTTCATTCACTATTTTAATAAATATTTCAAACCAAAGTAAACTTAATATGAATTGAACAAATGTATAACAGTTTAACAGTAAAAAACAAAAAATATTTTATTAATTGAAGCTTTTTAGGTGAGCTGTAAAATTAAAATAAACGACCAGACTGCACTCAAGATTAAAAAGATTTTAAAAATTTAAATTTTACAAAAATGTAAAAATTTAGCTTCGAGAGCCGGAAGACAGGCTCTCGAAATTATTTTGTACCTTTTTATAAAATCCATTAACCTGAGTGCAGTCTGTTCGTTTATTTTAAATAATTTTAATATTAATTTAAATATTTAATATTTGATTTTTTAAGGCTAATTTTAATTTAAATGATAAGTAACCAAATTCGTTAAATACGCAGTAAATATTAAAGATAAAAGTAACAGTGCTAAAAAATTTTATTTAATAGCGTTTAGGAATTGTTAATTGAAAATGAGCCTTATCTAAAACTCCGCCTGTTGGTGGCTTCCCTACATTACTTGGAGGTATTGCAGAAAAGCTATCTTTGCACTTACATTATTCGGCTGATTCTCCAATTGCCGTTTTCGTCAAGTTTTTTTCTGATTATTTTTGCCTTAAAATTGGAACTCTGTAAAGTTAAGACATGAAATTTAATAGGATGCTTTAAACTTATAAATACAGTGTCGTTAAATATTCAAATTGACTTCCACAACTGCTAAAGCTTTTATGGATTTAAAGCAAGTGTTAGCCCGGGCGGCCATACATTACATCCGAGAATAGGAAGGGACCTTCTTTCATACGGTCTGGAAGGTATCAGTGCGGGAACTCAAGGGAAAGCTCTCACATTCATTGAGATTGAAAAATAAAAAAAAAATCTCATCGATTGGATATACTACTGGTTCAGACTCCAATCGACAGTTAAATGTAGCTTTGTTCAATACGTTAAGTTTTGCGCTTCTAAGTAGGGCTAAGTTAAAAGCAGAGAAAAATTAGTTTTTTTTTTAATATCAAAGAATTAATAAAAAGTTCAAGAACGTTGGCATTATAAATTTCCCGTTCCTCGAATGGTAACTAAAGGATCTCATGAGGAAAATTTAATAATTCTTAAAAAAAAAAAAAAAATTCAAAAGTATGTTTTGGATGGGTCTCGCATCGTTCTTTGAAACTACTTCCCAATTGACTTTGGCCAATTCCAAATTGACCAAAACAGTTCCGAAATCTACTTGGGAATTATTTTTTTGTTCCAGTGCCAAATTAAAGCAGTACCCTTTGTGAGCGTAAAGCTTATAAAATCAATTCATTGACGAAAAAAGAAGTATGGTTTTAATTTTTAAGTGAAGAAATATTTAATTTCTTAATACTTAAATACTTATCAAAGTAATGTTATCAAAATGCGTTGAAGTGAAAGCCAAACGCTCGCTCTTCTGTATTTGACGAGGGGTTTTTTTTAAACAAAAAATACATCAATTTAAAATTTTACCATATTCTTATTTTTACCATCCTAATTCCCCATGAAATAGTTTGGTTACTTTTGAATTCATGGAATTGACTTTGAACTGTTTTATGTTTAGAACTGGTAACAGCTTTGCGATGTTGATGCAAAGAACTTAAAAAAAAAAAAAAAAAAATATATATTATACAATCAAAGTTAACAGATAAAGAGTTGCTTCAACTGTCGAATAGTAACTTCCAGAAGTCTTCTTTGAGTGTAATAACTTAAAAAGAGGAACTAGTTTTATCTTGTCATTAATTCCTAAAAACCTAAATGCATTAAAGTGGACTAAAAGCATTAAATCGAAATTTAAGTCTTACCATTTAAGCCGCTTAGTTGGTTAAGTCAACTAGATTCAACAGGGTCGTTTTTCTAACAGAAAGTTGGAAATCTTCGATTAAACTTTTTTCTCTCTCGTTTTCTTATTCTTTTAACTCGTTTCTCCAAAAAAAAAGTGCCCTAAAACTTCTTGTCAACCGGATCCGAAGTCTCCCCTCCGAAAATCGTCGGATGCCAGGTGGTTACCGGAATCCCGGAAATCCCTTCGTGCAACTGCAGTGCACTGCTCTGGTCTCATCTCCCCCTATATTGATACTCAATGGAACAACCCAGCCTATTCTCCTGTTTCTAAAACTGTCCTTGGCAGCAACAACGCGCAGATGTTTTACTCCCACTACGAACTTCCCAAGCAGTTAACTTCTCGAAACCTCCATGAAATACTTCAATCATTCCCTCCATAAAAAAAAAAAAAAACGAAAACGGATTTTGAAACCCTAATTTTTAAAAATAAATAAAAAAATAAAGACTAATCAAGAATTAAAAATTTGTCAATTATCAAAATCAAACTAAAGATGTTTCAGAAAATAAACCCAAGTAAAGATTAAAGTTATTTACAACATCAAGAAAACTATCATACATTCTTATTTCAATTATGAATTGATTGCTTTCCTTCACCCTTTAAAGGGTTTAATTTTTTTCCCTTGTGGTCAAATACCTTTTGAGGTAGCCGAAGTGCTGCCCAAGGCTTTGAATTCCACATTTTGTTCATTTTCTTTTTAGTTGTTGAAGGGTCATTCTTTCCATCTCGAATCGTGTAAAACGTTTTCTAGTTATTACATGTAGTTAACAAAATAAAAACGATAAGTTACATTTTTTGAAAACATTTTTTAACCTAGCTCTTTCAACTTATAAACTTGCCTAATTTTAAAGAATCTTTTTATTGCCAATTTTATTTTTTTTTAGAATTTGAACTTTTCGAACTCTTTGCTTAATTTACAGTAAACAAAATTTTAAAATATTTGTGCAATTTCAATTTGTAAGTGTTTTAACAAACTTCTTTTGGCTAAATTTACTTCTTAGATTCCGGCCTTTCGCCTTTAGTTGAATTAACTTTTGTAAGTAAAAATGATGGTGGATGGGACCTAATAAAAGAAAAGCTAATTTGTATCAGAATTAAAAAATTTTCTCCCTACAATCAAGTTCTGAATCAAAATCGATTTCACTGATCGTTCAATGTGTTAAGGTAAGGTTTTCATCGACCGTGGGAATTTGAACAATAAATCTGCCCGGAATGTACAAACGATCCTAACCTTTAAAGGATTTTATTTCTTTTAATAACTTAATCGTAATTCTGCAATATAAAATCAGAAAATGTAAAATTTAGCTAGTTAGTTAATTGGGATATTCCTCACTTCGTCTATAATTCTAAGAAAAGTAAATTGTTTAATTGGTAAACTGCAAATATAGAAACCAGTGCTTGATAACAATTGTGGAAGCCATTTTGAACTACAAATAAAACAAAGTGCGTTCACTGAATTCAAACCTTTTCATCGCATTTACATAAAAAATAATCTTTGAATTTAAAGATTGCACAGCCAATAAGATATAGGAAACTTATTTTCATATCGCTACAAGAAAATTTCATGTGTATTGAACATTAGAAAGGAGTTGGGGCAAAATCTCTTTAAATACATGATCTTATAATATTGTGAAACCAACTTTCGGGCTTAAAGAAAAAGTTTTCGAACTACAGTAAAGCGCCGATATTCCGAACGCCAATTAACCGACTTCTGTTTGTTTCGTTAACAATGAAGCAATAACTTTTTTAAGAAATATTATTCAGCTTATTCTACGATGAAATAGCTATTTATTAATAATTAATCTCAATTAATGAAAATGTTAATGTAAAAATCATTTCTTTATAGGATGTTGCCGAACACATTGTTAGATGCTCACCCTATATAACAAATATATACGAAAATTTTAAGTTGCAATAAATTTAAATCAGTACATCCCTTAACTCGTATTTTGCAGGGTCGGGATAGTTCTTTTCTACTCGTTTTCTCATTGGGCTCTTTACGATTCCCTCACATGCAAACTTCTTGCTAAGGCATCCTATCATCTTGTTCTGAGTATCAGAATGTATTAAGCTTCCTTCCTATTCCATATATGTTTAAAATTGTGTCCTTCATTTTGGCGGCATAACCAGGTCATCTTAATCTAGACCTTGTAATCATTCTCTGCCTGTCTTTTCTGTAGTTCTTCCTATATAAATCATCTTCGTCTTATCCTTTGTCTTAGATTCGCCTTTAAAATGTTTCCAATCTGATCTTTCCTCCTCTTTCAAATTAAATAAATTCTTATTCATAATCTGTTTTTATTCAATTAGATTTAATTCAATTCTGTTCTAAGTGGCCACAGCAGTAATATTGCGACCCCAATATCGTATTTCTTTCGTGATTTTAATACCACAGTCTCAAAACACTTGAAGTTAAAATAAAAGCAATCGTTTATGATTTTATCAAGTTAAATAATTACTTTCAATTATCGTTCTTTATTTTTTAATGTAATTGAGACGAAGGCCCTCTTAAGCAACTCACCATACGCAGTTTTCTTTATATAGTTTTAAGTTTAGCGATAATGAGAAATAAAATTAACAATTGCCTATGTTTCATAATCGTCTCTTCACAAATTACGATTTTACTAACTATTCAGTTGAAGGTATGTCTTAGACAAAGATAAATATCAGATAATAAAATTTTTGCTATTATAAATATTAGATATTTGGAAGATGCAAAAGTGTTTATTCAAAAGGGCTTATCTTCCGAAGAAAGAAACAAAAACGCTTTATAAAAATTATCGATATTATATTGAATTAAAGTAATTATATGTCAAAATCAAATATAGATTTTGGAACTATCAAAATGCCTCTATAATCTTACCTGATATTAAATTAGCTGTAATCTTTTTTCTTGGTTTTTCTTTTTTTTGTTTTGTTTTTTGCTTTTTTTTTTTTTTTTGTTTTTTGTTTTTCTTTTTGTTGTTGTTGTAACTAAGTCATCTTTACCTGAGTAGTTCTCGAATTTTCATGGCCATTTTTCAAGACATTAAATCTAGTTCAATTTTGAGCTTAAAACTTTCTGAATACTGCTCTGAAAGCTATTTTTTTTTCTTCCTTTTTGTTATTTTCCCATTTTTTTTTCTTTTCCTTTTTACTTCGTTGAAAAGTTATTGTGGCATTTTCTCATTTTCTTTTTTACCAAATTATGACTTCGACGATTTTATTTTGCTCTGCTAAAAATAGCCTTTTTGGGGGATATCGGGTCATTTTTCCTTGGCACTCACCACCGGGTTCTTGTTCAAAATTTTGATACCTGAAACGGAAATTAAAAATTATGAAAAGCCAATCTCAAACCGTTTTCTTTCCTAAAAATAAATTTTATAATATTTAATACATATAATTCGTAACTGGGAACTATTTCCATTTTCAAGAATTTACCTCCTTCCCTTTGGACGATCAAAACCTAACAGAAGTTTCACAGTATAGGAAAAACATTTTACTATAAATTTTTAATTTGTACTTTTTTTTAACAAGCTAATTTATTATAGTATGTGGGTTCTTAAAATAAAAGCAGGAGAGAATCGTACAATTGATCATAATCGACAGTTAAATTATTTCGATACATTTAATATTAATGCTAACTCCATGAACACCTCCACTTATCCCTAGTGGAGTCACGAACTACCAGATGGGAAATTGTTAGTTTAATACAGCTGCCCTTGGGTGAAAGGAGCCTCTACAAGAAAAACAGTTTGATGCTTGAGTCGACGTGAAGGTAGGTTTGATAGGTTTCACAGCATTAGCTCCACACAAGGCGGGAGCCTGGCCATAGGTAAACGGGACAAATTATGGTAAATTGTATCCACAGAAGACGGACATAGGACAAAACCAAGTAGCAGTAAATTCTCTGCATCTACCATGGAATCGTATCTTATTAGTCAAATCATAGTCAGTGAACTAAAAATTCTAGCAGTTTAATTGCAAAGACCACCTCTTAAGCAAATGGCCACCAACTATGCTTATTACTGGCTTGTAATATTTTAGGGAAAAATTTCGTTCTGCTCAAACATGGAGGACAACTTAAAATAGGAAAATAAAGTTACTGATGTTAAAAATGAGCTTAGATGGTAAATGAAGTGTTACATTATCTTTTATTAATAGTTATTCAAAACAATCCACGTGAACATACTGATCCCATCCACAGTTCCCTTAAAATTTCTTAATCCATTTCTATTGTATAATTAGCTTGTACTCAAAAGCTGTAGTGAGTAACGGTAGCCTCGATTTCAATAGCCTATATATTCCGAAATAAAACGTCTTTTGTTACAAAGATTTATTCATCCATAAATATTTCCGTTAAAAAGATATTCCAACCATTTCTTGTCATGTGAAAGCATGTTCTCTAAAATAGAAGTTTTCCAAAGAAAAGCGCAGTTATCTTGCAATCTATTTAAATATTGATCCAGAGGAGAATTGCCTTCATAAAGAATTTAACCATTTCCTTTAATTGTAGGTCGCCTAGGTTTTAATCAAACGGTTCTCCATGCAAAGTTTACTAATGATAAAATACATCATTAATACTAATAAATGATGTAATAGCTTCAAAAAACTGTACATCAATATATCGTCTTCTTGAAAATAGATAATCACATAAATAAACTCCTGACAAAAAGGTATTATAAAAGGTCACTTGAAAAGGATTACGAATTATACAGAAAATAAGAGCCTTTGGAGATATAAAATTCAAAGTTTAAAAGAAAGACTTCTTATGAATGAGTATCCAATTAATTTTATCGAAGATACCATTAGAGATTTTTTCAGAAATAAACGTAAGATAAACAGCAATCAAAGGAACAATCGAAATGATTTTACAAAAAATCTAGTACTACCCATTGGAATAAGAGTTAGTAGAACAGTAAAAGATTTATGTAAAGACAACAACATAAATTTGGTGTACTATAAAAATAACAAATTATTCAAAAAGAAAAAAACAATAAAATGTAACAACAAAGATATATTACATAACATGGGAGTGATATATGCGTTGATTTGTAGGAGTTGCCAGGCAACCTATATTGGAAGCACGGGCAGAACAATAAAAGAAAGGGTCGAAGAACATGTTCGTGCTTTCAACAATAGAGAAGAAAACATCTCGGACTGGGCCGACCATTGTAGAATAAACGGACACAACCCGGATCCCATCGTGAAAATCGTCCATCACGAACAGGACGAACAAAAAAGGTTCATGATTGAGTCCTGTATCATCAACTGGTGTCTGTTTCAACAAAAATAAATGCTTAAAAGTAAATCAGATGTCATTATCCATATTTAGAAATGCTTTCTTAAACAATAAGAAAGTTAAAGAGTATTTATCTTTCAAATAAGTCATATATTACTTTAAACAATGTCACTATTGTTTGTCCTTTTTCTTTTGTTTATCCATGTTTTTTCATTATTACCATTTTCTTTTGTTTACCCATGCTTTTTAATTATTGTTTTTTAAATTATTGCATCTTCTATCATTTAAGAAGAGAGGAATTCTCTTCTTCATGTTATATTTTAATTTTAATTTTATTTTATAAAAACCTTGAAAAAGTTTTATGAAAATAAAACGAAATATTGGTATATGTCCACGTTGTCAAGTTGTCAGGAGTTTATTTATGTGATTATCTATTTTCAAGATGTAATAGCTTATAAAAGTTTTAAGCTCGTACTCAGATATTGGCAGCAAATAAAAATTCCTTAGTTTTTAGTAGAAAAGACTTCAAAATGTAAAATACGTGACTTCTCAAATTGACACCGCTCTTTAAACATCTCCCCACAAGCTGTTGTCTCTTGATTTTCGATTTCAACGGAGACTTGTTTGGTTAATTTTTGGCTTGGAAACGATAGAACATCCAAACAGATCAACTAGATACTGGAAATGTTTGTGTGTTCCCCATTATGTCGCAAAAAAAAAAAAAAAAGGCAAACAAACATTCAAATTGACGATTGATCGTATAAGAAACACGAAAATATTAATTTCCTTTTAAAGGCAAATTTTATCTTTAAATTTGAATTGGTTGTAAAGTATCGAAAAGTATGGCTTCTATAAGTAAAATCATTCGAATTTACTAGCTACGAATGAAAAGTACTTTTAGATTTTTGCTACAGCAAACGTTTAGTTCTAAGACTTTGGGGTTTTACGTTTTAATAAGAAAAACCCAAGGGAAGTTTATCACTAACCATCCATTCTCGAAAAGGTATTATCAGAGCTTTATTATAAAAATCTGCTTGCTGCAATCAAATCAAAGTACAACTAATAATATTTTGTAGTAATATTAGTCTGTAGTTAAATAACCATCCCAACTAAGCTGTTAATCAATTTGACAAAACGAAGGTGACAAGAAAGGGATCAATAGAAATGTATCCACCCACAAATGAGCTGATCCATGACAATTCAGGAGCTAAAGTAATTTCGAGAAGAAATCGATGGATTTGGAACGATGCCAATAAAAAAAGATCAGGTTTTCATTAATCCTTGGCTAAAGTTTTCGTTTCACGTTTGAATTTGAAAAAATTAACATCCTGCGGAATCATCTGTACAGCCCTTCAAGTTGAATTTTTATAATTTTTTTTGGAACACTAAAAGAACTTCACTTATTTAAACACTTAGTTTATCTGTTTAGTTAATTTACAGTTTTAATTTTTTTTTTGAAGTTTTAATTTTTAATCCTTATGTTTCGTGTGTCTGTTTTTATGTTTAATTATTATATATATTGTTTAATACATATTTCAAGCGTTTTGTCTTTTTATTTTGACAACTGCTACTTGACGATGCCTTCCGTGTGTCATTTAATATTCCATAAGGTCTCAAATGTAATTTGCTTCTATCCCGTTCATTTCATTTTAACTTAAACAACAACTATCGAGAGAAGTTCACGACATACTCAAATCACAAACTTAAGTTTTGTTTTTCATCCAACTAAAATTAGACTATATCAAAATCGGACTGACTATCAGCTGAAGTGTTACATTATTCCTTCTGACAACGTATGCTAAGTTCTAAATGGATCGAAGATAAACTTTTTCGATTTTTTGTTTTTTACTCGCCTTCACCGTTGATTTGTAGGGTTAAAGAAATTAGTTTTATCAATTTATTTAATTCTTGCAACACTAACATTATTTAAAAATTGAATGACATGCTTTACTAGTCTCGTAACTGAATTGATTGAAGATTAAAAATATGCCGTAATTTTTTTGTTTTTATCTGCGTTGCCGTCACGGAATAATTCTATTTCATTTACCAGATGACAGATAGTGAAATTAAAATTGAAAACGAGACTCAGATTTCAGTGTTGGTTGTTGAATAATGCTTGTCATTTATCAGGATATTCCGTTTATTCCAATAAGTGGAATTTTTCCTTCATATTCAAGAAAAAATCCAATTCATAGAGCGCTGCCAATTTTTCAGTGGCTGGTAATGAAATGTTTTCAATACAATATAGAAGGTGGTAGAAAAATCAGTTATAAAAAATATTTTATTTTTTTGTAATACATGTTAAAACAATAATTAAAAAGCATTGCCAAGGAAAATTTTAACTAATCTAGAATAAAGATCTACTGTAATCGCTACGGCTGTGATAAGTGAACGGCCGTCATATGACTGCTGTGTGCATTAAAATCAAGTGTGGTTGTGGAGTGTAGTTCTCCAAGTCCTTAGCATGCCTCGAAGACGCAATCAAACCTCGAGAGGGGTTGCTAGAATAATGTTTTGCTAGAATAAACGGCCCATTTGCTCGATACTGTAATCATTTATTTGCATCATTCTCATTGCCAAGTGTCATTCCATTTCGACTGCTGCTTCTGGGATGCGCCAATTTTTGGGGGGCAATGCATGTATTTAATATCGCGGCACTGCAGACTATTTGTTATCTATATTTTTTTTTAAAAAGTTGCTTCGACAAATTTATATTGGTTAAATTATCATTAGATTTAGATGGAACCTACTGTACAATTATTACAAACTAAAGTTATACAAGTAATGCATGCAAGGGTTTCGTGGACAACTTAAACGATATTTTTTTTTGAAATTTCTAAATTTATCTTCGTTTTATATTTCAATTTTATATTATCTTGTTTTATATTATAGAAATGCTGTTCTGTTAAACTTTGATCAATATAAAGAAATTCATCTGAAAAAGGCTTCAACCAATGCACCCGAACTGCCTTCCTCTCCGTTTCACTTCCTGGTTAAGTGAGCCAAAGTTTACGATCCTTCTCAGAAGATTCAACGATTTCAATTCCTCACCTAATTGGCTGCCAGGTCTTTTATTGCTCATAAGTAATATCACGACTAACAGATGTTTCGCTACAAATGATTAATACAATAATCTCCTACTTGTAGCAAAATACAATGTTTTTGTCTTGAGATAACTTTTCATCTTAAATACAGCATTCAGAGCAGTTTTCAAACTTTTAAACTATTTTCTACCTCTACGCTAGTTGAGATGCAAAAGCAATTTTGAAAAATTTTAAAACTAAACAAAAATAAAATAAATAATGAGCTTCAGTGACTTTTGAAACAATTTACCCTTCCAATATGAATTCGAAACTTTTTTAAAAAAAGTTTTCTAAAAACTTTTGAATCTTCCAAAGAAAAAACGACTTGGTCGATTTGTTGGGGAATATTCACGGATTTGAAAAATTAAATATATTCACATTTGACTTTAATTCAATATTCCTAAGAAATGTTTTAAATTCCAAACAAATTCGAATAACTATGGAAACCACTCCCCAACTTCGTGGTTTTTCTGGACAATAGGGTTATTCCAGATACTAAATTAAAATCTGATAAGCTTTCTAATTCTTAACCCTAATCAGAAATAGTTGTAAATGAACTTTTAATTAATCTTGTAAGGGAGAAAATAAGTATTGTTAAGCTGAAATGAACGCAGTTATTTCATTAAAATCACTAATTATATCTCACTTAAATTAAAATAGCCTTGAAACAAACGTTTGGAATCTTAAATTTTTGAAATAGATATAATAGTTTCCGAAGATCCACTGATAAATTCAAAAATTACTTGAAATTAAATTTTCAGCTTTTCTGTGTAATTCTCGTGATCGCTGGAAATATAAGTTATCTAGAGTGCTTCAACTCAGGAAGCTTCTTACCTACAGGATCAATTTACACTTAAATAAGGAAGCTTCCATTTAATTACATCTAATATTAAAAGTTTCAATATTCTAAAATAGTGAGTTGTCTTATTAGGCCTTTAATGTATAAAGACATTTTCTTTTTTCCTTAACCTTACTTAATACGTTTAATCTGTACCAAATTGAATAGATATCTTGCATTTCATAGCGTAGAATTGACTAAAATTTGAGCTTTCAAATAAAATTCTTAGGTTATAATTTGGGGAGCAACCGCTACTACCGGAAGTTACATCAAATTAAAATCCATCTATTGATAGGCAGAATTCGACAATTCGAACGTTTTATAGATATCTTTACAAAATTACAAACATAGTAAATGTTTGCGAAAATTTCAGTTAATATAAATTGATTTTTTCATTTTATACGACTCTTGCAATTGTCGGCTTATCATAGCAATGGGAAATGTTTGAATCAGACGTCGCCAGTTGTTTTACGTCACCGGTTAAGAAAAAAAAAATCGTTTTAAGAAATATACTACTTAAAAATATAAGTTTAATGATTCAAGAAATCAATATTTTTATTTGATTACAATAAAATTTAAAGATAATATCCGAGACGTTCACAGACAAGATATTCTGGTAATGAATGTGCAGCCTTTTACAAAATTAAGAATTCACCTTTCACATTTTAAATTTTTCAAATTTTTTTTTAAAAGAATTAAATAAATTGTTTCAGCTGCAAATTGACAGGAAAAATTAAAAGGAAATTCTCAATTTTAATAGTCTAATATTTAAAACAATTTAAAATTTAATATGGCAAATAAAAAAAATAAAAACTTTCTTAAATTTTTTTAAAAAAAGTTATGAAACAACCAGTAATAATAACAATAACCTTAAATTATTAAAAATAAATTGAATTTAGAAATGTCCTTCATCAAAAAATAAGTTTACCCTCGTAAGTCAAAAGCTTCGATTTACAATTTTAAATAAAAAAAAAAAAAAATCTTTTTAATTTTTAAATTCTTACACTTCCTTTTAACTGTAATTTGATGTTTCAAGAAACATTTACTTAAATTTCAAATAATTTAAAAAAGTCATCTCTATTCAAATCGTTCCATTTGTTTTAGGCCCAACTATTTTCTTTTTCGTAAAAAGTTGGAACAAAATTAGGGATTTGTTTTATCTTATTAGGTAAAAAGCAGTGTTTTACAATAGAAAAAATGTTTGGTAAGAAAATAAAAAAAAGAAGAAACAAAGCTTAGGCTAGTTTAAATGGAAGAAAAGTTTTTTGAATAATTCGAATTGTTAATTACGAGGACGACATAGTTAAGACTAATACAACTTTTGGTAAAAAGAAAAAAAAGATAAAAAAAGTAAAATTAAGCTTTAAAAGAAATTTCCTTAAGTTTTCTTTACTTTTAAAGCTAAACTTTGAAATAAATTGTAATATTCTTGCCTTAAAATTGTTCCTGATTCTTCTAAAATTGATTCCGAATACGCCCAGCAGCCTCTGGGCTGCCGTGCCAGGTAAAGAATGTCATCAAAGTGAATTTCAAAGCCATTCTGAGCAGTGAACGAGAGCGCGTTGAAAGAATTCACCAAGTAACACAATTGTTGAAAGAATTATCGCCATTATTCCAACAAGGGACAATAATTCCACCAAATTCACGTGTCACGAATCTCGTTTTAGAGATTTGTTTTCAATCACTGCCATCTGTTGCTTAGAAACGAAACTAATCTCTCTAATGGCTGACGTACCTGAAAATGCCCCAGACCGTAAGCAATTGTTTACAGCTAAACTTTTCGTTTAGTTGCTAAACAATTCCTATAGTTTATTTCTTCGGTTTTTAATGGAATGCTGCGTTCATTCTGAAAAGCTGTCAATTATTTGTAAACTATGACAAAGAAAGAAAAGAAGATAAATTAAAAGTGAACTTTATAATCACGTGTCTCTTGGATAATTACTAAAAATAGTTTTATTTCTCTAAAATTCATTATGACAAAAATGACAATATTTTCAAAAAAGTTAAAATCACATTATTCTCTTTTTTTTTT
>JAFIDM010002131.1:61177444-61213701 GCA_023159025.1 Thereuonema tuberculata
TAAGATATTGTTATCTGATCTCTCTATTTCAACTATTTTATTTGGGAAACTTAACTTCGAGTAATTCTCTTTAACAGGGTTTTTTTTTTTTTTTTTTCCCCAAACTTTGTTCAGATACAGTAAAACTTCTCAAATTCGGCCCTCGGTAATCCGGCCCTCACGATAATCCGGCCTGGTCCTGAGTAAAAATTTTTTTTTAATAATTAAATTCGTTTCCCTATTTTGTTTCCCAATCCGCGCGTATTCATTATGAGTGAAAAAAGAAAGAAAAACTTTGTCACTATGGAACAGAAGCTTAATGCATTAAGGAGATTGGATGCAGGGGAATCTGCAAAACAAATATCACTAGAGCTTGGTGTCGGAAAAAGAACATTTGTATTGTTTTTAATAAACATTCGAGTGCAAAATTATGAAAATGGGGTTAAATTAATTAAACCTGGCATTATGTCTTCACAAAAATTGAGGTATTGAGTTATTTTAAGAACACTCTCGGTAGTCCGGCTTTTCTGAAATCCGGTCTACTGGCCGCCACATTAGGCCGGATTTGAGAGGTTTTACTGTACTAAACATTCTTTAATGAATTCTCATAAAAATAATAGGACGTAACAATTTTAGTATAATTCATTAAGCATCAGTTTTCAAAGTTCAGCATGTTTTGAGTAAATAATCTAATGAATAATTCAGAAATAATTCAGTCAAACATTCAGAAAACTGAATATTAGAAGAAGATAAGTTAATTCTGAAGTTTAGGGTTGATACGTCCTTTCCTAATGAAATAATTTGATCTGAAAAAATATCACCAAGTTTGTCACCACTTTTCTCTTATTTTCGTCTTTAAAAGTTCACACGAGACAAAATCGATAAGATTCAAATAATAACGTTTAGTTACTACTAACGTTATTTTTATATTTCTTCAATTTCTTTGTAAATATAAACAGCTTAAAGTCTGTCTATTGAGAACAGGATTATTATGCTGTGGCTTGATTTGTTAGTATATAAAGTAAAAAAACTGTTACTTGTTTTTTAAAGCCTGAAGAAGGAAGTTGTGAACTTCCGTCACATGTAGCTTTCTATTGTGAATACATTTGTTTTTTAAAATCTGTGCAAGTATCGGTCGCAACGTTATTTGAATTAGTTCTGCACGTAAAATAGGAAGATGGATCACAACAGGTCTTTTGCTTCGTATGTCAGGCATTATCTTATCAGCTAGGGACAAAAGCAAGGCAATTAAAATAAATATTTTTTACATATCCAGGCTAATGCTCTAGTGTTGTGTTTTGCAACTCGCGTTTTTGTGTATTAGATCTACTCCAAGACATTCAAATAATGACAGATGAGCTGATAGATTTTCAGTATAGTTTCTTTTAAGTTCGGATACTCGGGAAAAGGTGGGATCCTACTACGGATCCCTACGAAAAACAAAAAAAATGAGGATTTTTTTACTCTAATGAATATTTTAGTAATTGCTGTTATTATGTAAATAATTGTGAGTGTATTAACAATAGAATTGATGTAAGATTTCCCCAACACCGCAAATCATGTATTTACTACACCCTGAACACATTTTAATGATGTCGTAAACTTACGTCAGAAGTAAAAACAATAAAAATTTTCTCGTTGTTTTCACAGTTTTAATATAACAGTTTTCAATTACGTCTGTCAGTAGGTGTATCTTCTCGCTGATGTTATAAGATTGCCAACAATTTGGACCAAACCAAATATCCCCCTGTGGATTCTACTCTCTGTTGCTCTATTCTTTCCATCCCTTCCATCTCTCCATCTGTAATTTTTTTCAACGTGATTTTGAAATTCAACTAAAATTGAAATTCTCTTTAATTCTCTTATAATTCTCTTTGTTCTCCGTATAGTCCCTCCTTTTCATTAACCCTTCCCCTCTAGGGATTATCAAATGATCTCCAACATCTGTGATAAACTTTCCCTTCTAAATGCAAGTCACTCCATCGTATCGCCTCCTCTTCTCCGTTGCGATATTCGTATATCTAAGGAAACAAATCAAGCAATATTAGAATTACAGTTGTTTTTAAATCTCGTGTATTGTCGTCTGTTGTGCCTGAAAAATCTAGTTTAGTTTGTTCGTCCGTCCATTATTCTTCATCCATCTTCTTTATTGTTGGATTCTTCCCTTTTTTTTTCCTCACTTTCCTCACATTCCTTATTATTTACATTTAAATAGTAAATCTCTTAGAATTTTTTTATTCCCACACTATTTTTTTTTATTTTCATTTATAATTTGTTACCGTTTCTATTAATTGTTGGATAATATCATTATACCTTCCATTCTGTATTTGGTGTAACCCTTTCCCTTTTGTTTCCATCTTCATTCGATTCTTTCTTTTTACTTAATTCAGTATAAATAAAGACCTACTCAATATTTAATTGTATCCATGTCCCCGTCATCATCTTCACTAATTATTAACTCTTCCTTCTCCCATTCCTTCCTTTCGTTTTAATTACTACTGCTTTCACATTTTATTGTTGATTTAATATATTGTTTGTTAAACCTTAGAAACGATTTAATGTAGAATTTTTCGGTGAATTAATTAATTTCATCGATAACTTCCGTCTGTGAAGTCATCTCTTAACCAACTCTGTTCCAAATCTTTTACAACGTCACAAATCTAATTTTTATTTAATATTTTCTTGTTTTTTCCATTTAGAATCAATACAAATCCATTCGTTCAGTTGTTTACCCATTAGCCTTTTCCTTCGTTTTAATTAGGTTTGTTATAGAACTTCAAGAGAACGAAACAGTTTCAACAACATCATTCTACAGGTTCACATTTCAGTGATGTTTTTCAAAACACGTTTCCTATATTACAGAAGATCATTATCTCGGATCGTTATATTTTAAATCACGATAGAAGAAGAAGAAATTTTATAGTGCTTTTAAATTTATCAAACCATAAATTTCGCTTGAACAAAGTTTTGCGGTCATGAGGATGCACAGGAATGGATCACAGACCCTCTCTAAAATTTTCAAATTTATAGAAATTTAGTGATTTTTCTCTACTTAAATGTTCGCCATATTTTAATGTATTACACATGTTTTAGTTACTTAATTTAATAAAAACTGTTAGACATTTCTATTTAAATGCTTTACTTTACTCCAAACAAAATAGAAGTACTCCAGAAATGACCAATATTTCGTCGAGACTTAGAAAAAGTCTATCGATCAGATAGACGAAATATTGGTCATTTCTGGAGCATTTATATTTTGTTTGGAGCAAAGTAAAGCATTTACTTAATTTAATGTTTTTGATTGTTGAAGACGTTTTATTCTCTTTGATTATGCTACTCCTGCCGTATTTCACTTCAAAACCTTCAATCACCTCTCTCCAATCTCCAAAAAGTTACGGACGCCCCTGATCACGTGCGATAAGGATATGATTTATTTTTTTTATTATTATCATTATTATTATTTTTTTGTAAGAATAAAATTAACCTTTTCGTTAATATTAGTTCATAGTTCTTTCCGTATCTTTAAAAAGATCACTTTCTAATTATAAAGATGCATGATTGGAAACTTAGAAAGTATGATTCCAATCGAGAAAATCCTTGTACAGTATAAAGTTTCACATCCGTTTCCTTTTTGGGGACATTCAACCAGTATGAAAACACAAATGAAGGAAGGAAGGACTGACAACAATGAGAATAGTGCTTTTAAACACATACGCAGTTCAAACAAAATACATAGTCTAATATTTGTATTGTCACGATGTATTTTTTTTTTTCTTTTAATCTAATATTAAGAGTCTAACCCGTCAAACAAGAGGGAAAATAAAGCAATAAAAAATAGATAAAAAGCTATCACTAAAACAAGAAACATTATTCGGAAATTAAAAGTATAGGTCTTATAAATTTGATATTGTCAACAGAAGTTTTTTGTACGTTTTAAACTATTTTAACTTTTCATTGAAGAGCAACAAGTTTATTTTATTTTATTTATTTATTTATTTATTTATTTATTTATTTATTTATTTATTTATTTATTTATTATCTTGGTTTTTCTATCGAGTAGCAATAATTTATTTAGCTGTGGACTTGTTTCTATATAGGCAATTCGCACGCAAAGACACCGTTTTATTATTATTTGAGATTAAAAGGAAAAGTATATTCAGTCGTTCTATTGACGGAAATAAACATTAAAGAAGCAGTCTTTTACAGCTTCGAAAAGTATGAAAATAGATACATATGTTTTAATAGCATTTTCAATGCAGATGAGAATTTGATATATATGTCATCAGAGACGGACGCTATTACGAGTACGAACATCCGTGAATAAGACCAAGTGCTTATGAAATGACATCCTGGAACAGCTGTTTCATGCTCTTTTGGTGATCATCAGCTGGGAGGAACTTCTGTAAATTGTGAAGGACAGAAGTTAAGAGGAATACTGATGGAAACGATTGAAGATGAAGGAAGACTAGTTGAATTATGACTTTATTTTTGAATTTCCTTTTGCTTTTTAATTGAAAGAAGCAGAGCATTGGTTCAACGAGAGTTCGCCATCAAACTTAATGTTGATATCTTGACCTGACGCTACTTGGGTTCTTCATCTGAAAAGAAGCATAATTATTGTATTATTATTATTGAGACAGACAGAGTCACAGATCTAAAATACTATATTGATAATAATAATCCCAATTGAAATACGTAAGAATTTTGGAATTTCAAAAATTTTTAATGGTAATTAAGTTCGAAGGAAAATTCTTGTTTTTCGAAATGAAAATATCTCTTTTATAAATAAGAATAAGAAAAGAATAATTGCAAACTGAACGAAAATAATAAATACATTTGTTAAATAAATTGTTCAACTTTATTTGTCACAGCTGTTTGAAACGTATAGGAAGATGAAAGCTTTAAGGTTTACTAAGAGTTGTAATTTGTCGTTTGCTGTACGAATACTTTGCACACGTGAGAAAAGGTAAGAAAATTTGGTTTTTGGTGATTTTTTATTATGTTATTTGACTATTTAAGGAACCACCAACTCCAGTTGCCTCGAGTCAAGACCTGTAAAAAATTACGTTCATTTCTCTTTCCTTTCCCTCCCACCCCCAACCAGTAATGCAGCATCCTTTTAAATCTCTGTAGTAAAAGCTAAATTCATTAAATTTATTAATTTATAACAACACTCAACCCTTTGACTCCTTCGTGCTAAATCATTCAGTTATTATTGTAGGATATTTATTTGATGTCATATTACCACGATAAGGTAATAAGGTAGAAACATTTTTAAAAATAATTTTGCAAAATGCTGCTTACTTTTTCCCCAAATATTATATCAGTAACTTTGAGATCGGTAGCCCAGTTTGGAACTGCCTTAAGATAAAAAAAAGGCGTGACAGGCAGATACAGTGGTGGTCAAAATTATAAGGACAAGGGAAAAAATCGCCAAACTTGTCTAGAGTTGGCCGGAAAATTATGCAAATTTTATGGCTGGAAACCAATGATAAATGCAGCATTTTTTATTAGTTTTTATGGAAATATATGGGAAATTCATATTCATAAAATGTATTTTGAATTTAGACAGTCATGTGATATGGACAAAATTATAAGGACAACGCTATATGTGTGTTCTAAAAAGCAAAATTTGCATGTTTGTTGTTCTGCACACGGTACTCCCCGACGATATAAATGCATAGTAATCGATTGCGAACGTCGTATTCAATTTTTTTAGTCATGCTGCTAGGAACGAAACTTCGGAGTTTGAGAAAGGGAAAGTGCTTCCTTTTAAAAGTTCAGGACTTACTGTACGTCAAATTTCGACAAAGCTGAATAGATCGAGAACGGTTATTTATAATTTTCTTAAAAATAACGGAAAATATGGACGGCAAACACATACAGGTAGGCCATCTTCTGTTTCTGTGCGTGTGAAAAGAATGATAATAAGGCGAGCTTGCTCTAAAAAACAAACATCAACAGAAATTAAACGGGAATTAAACTTACGATGCAGTGTTCAAACTGTTTGACGTGTTTTACAAAAAGAAAAAAAGGTTCGTTATGAAAAACTTATGTCACGACCACCTCTTACAAAAGTTCATGAGGGTGGAGTTTGCCAAAAAATGCATTACTATGGGGAAAAAGTGCGATGATGTTATCTTTTCCGATGAGAAAAAGTTTAATTTGGATGGACCGGATGGTTGTTGCTGCTTCTGGTATGATCTCCGTAAAGAAAAAGAAATTTCGCAAAGCATAGATTTGGAGGTAATGGTCTGGGGAGGTTTCGCAACTGGCGGAATTACTCCAATAGTTTTTGTGCAGGGCAGAATGAATTCTGAGAGTTATGTTGATTTATTGGGCGATAATCTTTTAATTACGAGTGGATACTATTTGTTCCAGCAGGGCAATGCCTCAGTACATGTTTCTCAAACTTCGAAAGCATGGTTTGATGCTAATTTCGTGAAACTTCTTGACTGGCCGGCCAGAAGCCCAGATCTAAATCCATTGGAAAACCTGTGGGGTATTCTGGTACACGAAGTATAAAAAATGGTATTCAATATCAAAACAAGTAAGAACTCATGTCCTCCATCGAAAAAGCCTGGAAAAACATTTCTAAGAATGTTCTGAAGGAACTGTCAAACTCTATGACGTCAAGACTGATAAAAGTGATTGAGAAGAAGGGGGAGATTATTAATTATTAATGTGTTTCAGGCCAAAACATTCATTGTCCTTATAATTTTGTCCAGTTTTTATAATGACATTTTTTGTTAAATATCACAAAACATTTATATTTTGTATTTTCCGATGTTTTGCATTCTACAATGATTTCTAGCAAAAAAAAGCATTTTATGTATACATTTCACTTTATTTACTTCAGAAATAATTTTTTTTCTGTACAATTTTCAGTTGTCCTTATAATTCTGACCACCACTGTAGTCTTGAAGATTAAATGTTATTTTTCGAATGACAGAATTCATTTAGTAATGTTGGGTCATTCCATGTGAAATCTTCCACTGGTGGTTCTACGACAATTTTTGAAAACTTTTAGTTTTTGCAAACATATTCCTATATACTCCAATATTTCAAAAACAGTTTTTAAAGTCATTCCCTCTAATTTGTTTTGCCGATAGT
Organism: Thereuonema tuberculata; assembly: GCA_023159025.1. Classification (NCBI taxonomy): domain Eukaryota; kingdom Metazoa; phylum Arthropoda; class Chilopoda; order Scutigeromorpha; family Scutigeridae; genus Thereuonema; species Thereuonema tuberculata. The sequence continues at coordinate 61,184,537 of JAFIDM010002131.1, forward strand.
CATTTTTCCAAAATGGCTGAATCTAAATTCGGTGAAACAAAACTTAAATATCGTCGCAACTACTTTATCTTCTTACTTTATCAAGTCCTAAACAATAGTCACACAGTTACATTTACATATATCCAGGCGCTGATATCTCAGATGCGGGAACTGAAAAATAAATTGAACTTCCAGGGAATAAAATGTTATATGACAGCTTACTGTGATAAAATTTTGAAATTTTAGGGATTTCTAGTTTTATTGCTGTGGTGACTAAATCCTAAAAGCTTGTTAAATTCCTTCCGAGCATTTATTTGTTGTAAAATTTCTATCATTTCTTTTTGCAATCCTCAAAACCATGTCTAAATAACCTACATTTCCGTTCTGTCTGTATTGCTTACATGTCTAAGCATTCTGTTTGGGTTCTGTACAAGTTATAATTATGTCATGTTTGAGATGACAGGCATGAATTGTCGCCACCTCATTCTGTTTTACTGCCTCTAGTGGTGAATGGATGTGTTTGTGTTCAGTGTTGTTCTTTTATAGACTATAAGGACTAATTTTTGATTAAAATCATAAAAATGGAATGTTCTGTTTGATTTTCATGGGCATACATACTGTTTAAAGTCAGTAAATAATTTTAGTAAAACTGATCAACATTACTGCAAAGAACAATTATCTTTTCGGACTGCTGTATTTATAATCCTTTCTATTACTACTCAAGAAGAAAGGCTACAAAAGTTGTTGTGAAATTAAGTCAGAACATATAAAGAGAGAGACAAGTATCAGGTAGATTTTTTTTTTTTCTATGAATATCTTTGTGATCTACCTAGTATAAAAATATTTTTTCTTCTAAATAAAGTGAAGAAATAAGTTTCAGCCAACACACAAATTAATTTAAAAAATATAACATATTATAATTAAAAATTAAAACCATACATATATGCTCTAGCCGTGCTGGTGTGGCCGTGCTGTCTCGGCGGCGGTCTGCCGTTGTGGCCAGTGCGCCAGTATCTGGGTTCGAATCCCGGCAGTGGCATGGCTGTTTCAATTTCCTTTCCTGTGTTATCCAGCCTCTTCTTCACTTTCTCTTCGTCATTCCTTATTGGCGTCCTGGGGCAGGCAACGGGAAACCACCCCAGTATCTTTCCTCAGGTGTTTCTGGGAGTTCTATGTGACATCCATAGAACTGGACCTGTCTCCGGACAGAGGACTATGGATTTGGATTGGATTTGGATATATGCTCTGGAGCTTTCGAGCTGCCTTTGCGGAGTCCATTTTCAACAATTTTTTAAAAGTATTCGGTCCTATATTTATATACAGTCGGACCTCCATTTAACGAAGTCGCTAAATCCCGAAAAAAAGTTCGTTATATGGAAAATTCGTTAAATAGAGATTCACCTTTTTAAAATTACTTTAAACTCTTTAAAACAGATTTAAAATACATAAACAATAAATATTATTAAAAAAATTAATTTTAATGGCAAAAAGCATATATTACCACATGCATACTTAAATTTTACTAATGAAGTCTGTTAATTCTGTCTTGAGGTTTTTTTTTTTGGTTTTTTTTTTTTTTGAAAAAGTGTTTTTGCTCGTAGTACGTCTGGCATCTTTGCAATGCACCAAAAACCCCTTCAGGCGTATTTTCTTCAAATTGTAATCCACGTCGGATTGCTTTAAATGATTTTAGCATTTCATCATACGAAGGTTTTTTGATTTCTTCGTCATGATCATTTCCATTTTCATCATCTTCATCTTCATCGCAATTCATTGCTGTATTGTTTTTATTTTTCACACTGTCCAAAATATCCGATTCAGTTAGTGTTTCTGAGGTCTCAATTTCAAAATCAAGAGAGAGATATAATCATCAATCTGCACATCATCGATAATTTCTTCTTTGTCCTCGAAAAAGTTCGTTAAATAGAAAATGCACTTCGCTATTTCGAGGTTATTTTACGAAGAAATTAGCAAAAAGTTCTTGGTTCCAAAGAAAAGTTCGCAAAATAGAGAAATTCGCAAAATAGAGGTTCGTTAAATAGAGGTCCGACTGTATATGCATATGGAAAGCTAATAAATGTGTACAGATATGGAAATAATTATGACTTTCTTCTAAAGAAAGAACAGATCGTCATGAAAAAAAAACCTGAACAATTGTTTGTAACAGCAGAAATTGGTTAATAGAAGTTGATGCAGTTTGTTCCATAGCAGTAGATATGTCACCAGCATCGAACTTCGACAATTATGTTCTGGAAAAAAAATCAATTTGCTTTATTAAGGAAAACAAAGAAAGTTGAAATGGAGTTGAGGCAATTACAAATTTCATTTGAATTAAAAACCATACAAGTTAAAAGTGAAAATGAATGTTGTTCACACAATCCCCTGTTTAATGGCAATTATATTTTAATTGTAAATGAAAGGAAAAATATCCAGTGAGGAAGAAAAATTAAAATCGTCGACTTAATTAGCAGCTGTTGCGTTTCTGATAAGTAAAGGCCACGATAGCGTCACCGGAATTGCTGGTTCAAACCATATGCATTCGAAAGATCTGCCATATCTATGTCAACCAGCAAAATTTTAGCAGCAGACAGCCAGGAGTATAGGAGCTATGAGGGTCAAAGTTAGTATGGTGGCCTATGGGAAATCACTTATAAGTCACTGCAAGAGGCTTATAAGTAGCCTGCAACCTTAGATAAGGATGAGACAGACACAGTAGATTGGAAAATAAGCAGGAAATTGTTATTGATCAGCTTCAAATCAGATACATTCGATGTGAAGTTCAGAGAACAGGGCGCTTAGACTTCCTAAGGTTGTGCACCCCCTGGTTTAAGCCATCATTTCTCAAACGAAATCAGTCACGGTTAGTGACTATTATAAGAATTCCACCAGGACCGGTAATATTTGGTAATTAAAATTGTAAAATGAAAGGTTATGTAAATAAACAGTGTGTTTTCTTAAAGGTACCGACAAACGTCAATTACAGGATCTACAAAAACAAATCAGTACAAAATGTCCAATAAACATTGGGTCGGAAATCCAAAGAAAAAAATGGCTTTCGTTCGGCTTTCGCATACTTCACCATATAGCATTTGTTGCCGTAGATCAAAGAAAGGGGACAAACAATGGAAGGACCAAAACTGTTGCAACATTTGAAATAGAAAATCGAATTCTTGACGCGGTAGCCTTTGATCCTGGAGTAAGTAGTAGGACAATACAGAGAACATAAGGGATTTCTCATACAACGGTTTGGAAGGTACTTTATGTATCCGAGTCCAACGGTTAGTTGCCGCAATATTCTTTACGGCTGTAATTCTGTCGTTGGTTTCTTGCTCATCGTTGATACTACTAACTATAAGGAAAGGTCGCCAAATACCGCACCCGGCCCTATTTCCGTACCCCTTGGTTTCTTGAAAACAGGCAGTACCATGTAGAATCCAGTTGCGGAACTAATTAACAGGTCACCTGATTCGGACATTTTGACTTGGGAAGGAAGGAGCTACAGAAATTATCGCGTGCAGAAGAAAAATAACATTATATTAAAAATGTAAGTTTTTTTTTTTCAAAATCTTTGCAGTAACATATAGCGTAAGGGTTTGTCTAAAATACAGTATAGTTACCTGCAGTTTTAGACCGTTATTATCAAAGATTTAAACGGATTCATCCAAATTTTAGGCTACATTTTGTAAATTTTTTTTTTGTTTGGTCAAGGAAAAATGACAAACAGCCTAATATCGCACCCAGTGGTGTCCCTAATAACGCTCCGGGTGCGGTATTAGGCACAACATTAGATCAACAAGAACAAACTACTGATGATCAGCCATCAACCGTAGATGATTCCCCAACTCTAGGAGATACTGACCCTGCAGCACAATCACTATCTTTGGTGAGACCAAGCGATCTAAGACCGGTCCCAAATATCCAGCCTTCAACGTCAACTAGACGTGGATCTGCTATGCTTGATACAGGATCTCCTCATAAAAAACAATTAGAAGAATCAGAAAAGAAGAAGCAAGAGAAAATAACTATGACAGCGCAAAAACAAAAACGTACAAGAAAGAGGCAAACTGATAGTAAAGATAAAAACTCACCTGTCAAAAGAAGATATGTTCGAAAAGACAGTCTTTGTCGGAAGACGAGACAGATGAGAACCTCCATTGATTTCCACAGACTACGAAGACAACGATGACAACGATGCTACTTGCCCTTTCTGTGAGAAAAACTTTTCGGAAGATCGAGGTGGAGAAAAGTGGATAAGATGCACTAAATGTTTTATTTGGTGCCATGAAGACTGTGCAGAAGACTGCGACAATCCTAGGTTCATTTGTGCTACATGCTTGGAGAATTAATATAGAAGTCTAAAACTTTACTTTGTTTGACTAAAACATGATTTTGTAACTTTAATATAGAAAATAATTAAAAACATTTGCAGTACTTCAACTTGTTCTTAGTACATTACTTATGTGTCCCTAATACCGTACCCGGGGACGACATTAGGAACACACAATTTTAAATTTAAGAAAACTATTGTTTACGTTTCGAGTCCATAGTTACAATTATTTGCTTAAACAGCACAATATTGTTTCTTTTTATTAATACACTAATATATAAGTAGTAAAATGGTGTTGTTTTTGAAGTTTTATACGAAAATTTAGAAAAATTACGATAAAAAAACAAAATGGGGTGCGGTATTTGGCGACTTTACCTTACATCTATAATTTTATTCACTGATGACGCTTCATTTTCTCGAAATAACAGTCTATTATGAATTTTCAACAATACACATTTATGGGAACAAGAAAACTCACATGGAATCGTCTAAAGAAAAAACGAACATCAGTTTTCTTTAAATGTATGGGCCGGTATTTTGAGTGATCGGATAATTGATCCCTACTTCCTCCGTTAAATGGCAAAGGGTATCTTGATTTCCTTCAAAGACACTTAACCGAAATGAGGAAAAACATTAATTTTGAAGCGAGAAGACAATATTACCGAGCTCCGACCCATTTTTTTCATCACGTCCGTGCTTTCTTCAACTATTACTTTCCATAACTCTGGATTGATCGGAATGACCCTGTTACCTGGCCTGCACGGTCTCCAGATTTAAATCCATTGGATTTTTATCAAGGGCCGTATGAAAAGCATTATTAATCAATCGGACACAGCTGGAACAGAGAATATTCAACGGTGTTCAGCTAATTCGAACACACTTTGAATTTGTCAGTGGATTAGACGTTCACTATCTCGATGTTTGCACACCTATGACATTGTGAGCGTTTACTTTGATGCCTTTAATTAGAAAGAGGCGTCAGTGAATACTTATTTCTGAATCAATTGTACCTGTTTGAACACTGTTATGTTCATTCATATGTGCAACAAAAATTAGAATCTCATTTCTTTGCAATTTTTGGAAAGTTATACACAATATATGTACACAGTATTATTACTGTACACTGATACTCTGATATGCATCAATTACATTTAGTATTATGCGCGCATTAATACTTTACATATCAAATGTAATAATAGGTAACAAGAAAAGTAAGGATAAAAACGCAGACATTTAAAGGAAAATTTTCTTGTTGTATTATGCACGTTAAAATTTGTAATTATGTATATGTTTGATTTACAAATTAATCTTTCATAGACTAAGCATTCAACTAGCGGGGATTAATTCATTGCCCTTTTTATTCTTAATTTGTTTTTTGATGTTTGTTTTTTTTAATTCAAGGGCTATTGTTTTGTTTAATCCTGTCTTTTGGTTTATATTTCTTGGATTCCACTGAGCTATGAGTACTGAGTGAATCCAATTGATGAGAGGTATGAACCTCGAAACGGTCTGCCTTGGCTTCCCGGTTCCCTTGGTTCACGAAATTTCCAAATATAGCTCAGTGAATCCTTTAAATGTGTGCGTTTTATCTTTACTTTTCTTGTTGTATATGTATTATGCACGTTAAATTTTGTTATTATGTAATAATAGATATTAACTCGTAAACGATGCATTTCCGATCCTATGTTTATTAGACATTTTTTCTGATCTGTCTTTGTAGGACTTTTGTACTAGTTGACCCGAAAAATAAAAAATAAAACAAAATCTTAGGTTCCAAATTTATAATATTATATTCTTGTAATTGAGTTGCCTCTTGGAGAGAAAGGAATTTATCGCACTGTACTTCTGTGTCAAAGATTCAAAGCAGCTCAGTTCAGCTGCTGTTTCTTGATTAACCATTCCTATAAATTCCACTTTTAAGAGCTAAAAAATGACGATACTAAACCATACTCAGACATCAATCACTTACTCATTTTAATTATCAATTTTAAAGATTCTTTGGTAATTCTTTATATAACCTTGTTAGCTAGATACTGATTAGCGATTAGATCCTCACTTACAATGTTAGTTTTTTTCTTCTTCTTTATTTTCAAATAAAGAAATCACTGTGATATTGTTGGTTACTTCTATATTCTTTTTGTTCTTTCAGTGACTAGCAGCTCCATCACTGAAATATATTTTTTATTTTTGTTTTATGGAAGAGTTGATTTTCGGGGAGGCTTGTAAGGTGTTTTTGAAAAGTTAAGTGCCATTGTGTTGTGTTTTTTTTTAGATGGTTACTGATGATGCACTTTCTGTGATTTTTCAAAACATCACTTGACTTTTTTAGTACCACAAAAAAGGATGACGTGTGGCTTGTATGCTTACCCAACAAAAACTTTACTTTCATCCTGAATCAAGAAACTTCAGCCAAATCTGCTAATACTACACAATCAACTTCCGTCAAGTTATCTTTCGTGGCTTCCACAAAACAGTGAGTTTTGTAAACTAATTGGCGACAGATTCTCACAAGTAAAGGTCACGATAGCGTCACGGGAATTGCCGGTTCGGACCATGTGCATTCGAAAGATCTTCCGTATCTCAGTCAACCAGCAAAATTTTAGCAGCAGACAGCCAGGGGTATAGGAGCTATGAGGGTTCAAAGTTAACATGGTGGCCTATGGGAAATCACTTATAACTCACTGCAATAGAAAGTTCTGATGGAGGACTGCAGCATCCATTCTCCAATCCCCCAACCCTTCCTATATCTTACTAATTAATGATTTCGTAATGTCATTTATAATAATAATTAATAATAAGTGTAATTTACATAAACTTCAAGTTATCAAATAATGGGCTAGTTGTGTTTCATACCAACATACTGAGACAGTTGCTATTGCAAGTTATGACATTTTTCAATGAATCTGTTGGCAGCAATGTAAAGGATCAAATTTAATTTTAAGTTTGACTCTACCAGGCCGCAGCAAATATACCAGCGGGCCGCGGGTTATGCACCCCTGGCTTAAACAATGAATCTTCATTATGTTCAAAAGAAAGGAGTCTCTGGGTGCTTTCGTCTTAGTAGACTTCTTTTTCCCTTTCCTTTACAAGTGAACTTTGCAGATTTTCGATATCCTTGATATTATCAGTCGTTCTTTCTTTGATATTATCAGTCCTTTTTGTTTGTTATCCATTTAACAATTGACAATCTAGATTTTAATCTACCTATATAAAAAGAAACGTCCTGACTCACTCACTCACTGACTTATCAACGCTTACCCCAAACCCTTGGACCTAGAAAGCTGAAATGTTGCACAGAGGTTCCCTTTATAAAGCTGACAAGGAATAAGGCCGGATTTTTCGAAATTCCCAAGGGATAGGGAATAAAGAGGATTTGTATTTTCGCTTTAAAGTTGCCTTATCGATATATATAAGGTATATGGCCCAAATATCGCCCATCTAAGAAAAGCTGCCCATATTCTTGTCATTTATCTTCTCAGTGGCTTCAAACAATTATAATATATCATATTAACCTTCACTTACATGTTCCTGAACCAATTATAGATATAACTATTATTTTTTTTTTCCTCAATTTTTGTTCTGTCAAGAGAAATATTTTGAATTTTGTGAAAGTATTCCAAATATCGTCCACACCATTAAATACTTTGTTTTTTTGCACTTCTTTGCATTTTTGGTTTTTTTCTTAATCTTTTCGCAATTCTTTTTAGATGTTGCGAGCTTCTTTTTCTTTGGATCTTCAGCCCCTTAGGACTTAATTTCGTTTTGCTGAGAGAATTCATTAGAGCAATTTTGAATGGTGACCCACTCACTAGAGTGGGACATTAAATGTTTTGGAAGCTTTCAGAAGGCCCATTTCTTTATTTTTTAGAGCTGTGACAGCTTCCTTCATCTTGACTCTGTCCCATGTCTTACGTTGAAACATCTTTAATAAACCAAAATAAAATGTATAAATGTAAGTTCCAAATATCGCACAGTGGACGATATATGGAACAACGAGGTGGGCGATATTGGGCACTATCTAGCTTGTCAATATGGAGGACGCTACAGACAAACCGGTTACCTCTAACAAGTTACAGAAATTATCAACAGATAGATTATTTCTTTCACTATTTCACGATATTAGATGGTTATGATGGCATCAATAATTCATAAGCTGCAGTAGTTAAAGAAACAGTACTTTCATAACTTACCAGAACGAAAAAACTTCAAGAATTCCCAAAAAATAAACGGGTTGAACTAACACCACCAAACGAACACAGCGTGCTAATGGAAGGAATGGCAAATTGTTTTCATCGGTTCCCGCGTGATAGCATCACTAGCCCGTCCTACATCGCACTGGGCGGTATTAGGAACCTGGGCGATATTTGGGCCGTATACCTTATGTGTGTGGCGCCAACCCGCAATACATCTGAGTTATCCGGAGAAGGCCATATCGGGCTGGGAACTCGTATATTTTCCGATCTCGATATTAATTTGCTAAATAAATAAAGTTTTTTTTTATGCTATGTAAGCAAGGATTCCGGAGCGAAGCGTCGGTACCCGGCTAGTTATTAATAAAGTGGATGCCATTAGTAAACAAAATTAAGTATTAATAGATCTTGTCTGAAATGATTGTAATTGATTCTCGTGGTACAATATTTCTTATTCTTTTTTACTTTCTGTTTCTTGATTTCTTACCTGAGACAAGAATTGGTGAACTTATTCATGAGAACACTTTGTTGTGTCTCAAATAAAAATTAAACTTACGCATTTTAGTGTAGACCCTAAAATTGTAGAATAACAATTTTTATTTCATTGTTTGTAGTAAATTGATTTGTAATTCTTACTTTTTAAGTTTAAAAGTATTTGAATAATAAACAATCCAACAGATACCAGTTTTTATCAAGATGTTGCCAAAAAAATACGTAAAATTATTAATGAAAATGAATTTAATGCATTTTCCCTATTCCCTATTTATTGCTACATTTTAGTCTAGTAGGCAGATAAGCGTCAAGCAATTTACAATTTAATATAAAACAGTGTCGTTAGCACTAGTTTATGAGAAAGTAATGTAGTAGTTAACCTTTCTGTAAAATTGATCTAATCCTTGTATTGTTCGTTAGCCAAGTGTATGTAATTTAAATATTCTTAAAATTATAAGAAATATTGATCATACCTTTTCAGAACTTTCAGTTAAATTGGCAGCAGGCTTATTCACTATTCCATAATAGATATTTATAATAGAAATTAAGCCGAAAAACTGAAATACATATTTGAAGCCCAAATAGTAATTGAGAAGTGAATTTACAGGAAGTTTCTTATCTTTATGGAATCTCTTTCTTCCCAGTTCAGAAGTTTCAGAAGTCTTGTCCTACCTTTCCTCTCATTTTTATGGAGATTACATTATAATTCACTTCAGTAATGCTACTCTGGATGAAAAAAATGCAACATAATTTTTTTTTGCAGTTTTTTTTTTTTAATGAGAAGTAAAAAAAAAAAAAATCTATAAAAATGCATATGTAAGAAATGAAATACTTACGGTAGTTCTTGACTTGACGTATTTCGCTTTTAGATTTCTGTGTAGAGGGTGGCTCCGTCGTCGCATTTGACCAGTCGGGACTGTGGATGGTCAGCCCACAGCTCGCCCGCCTTCAAGCCCCGTGAGAGAATGCAGGTCCCCATTTTACAGAGGTCTGGGTGAACCTAGTGTCCGTTTGGAGGAGAAATAGCCTGGGAGAAAGCCCCTATCTCCGTCGGCCGCTTGAATCCGGCTCCTTTAGCTCGTAGTCCAGTATCTTAGTTCTTACTGCACCGAAGTTGTTACTAATGTTTGAGCAAAACTTTATTTAAGGTCCTCCACATCCATTTTATATAAAGTATTTTGTAGTTTTATTTCATTTTTATTAATTTTTACTTCTATCTTCTTGTCTCCTTTTCAGTCTCCTTAGTTCTACTGTTTTAAGTTCAAGTGACATTAGTCCTAGTTCTAATTTCCTCCAACTTTTATGTTTAAGATTTATTTATTTATAATCATTTGGAGTGTGTCAACAGTTCTAAACTGTAGTCCAAACTCAATGTGAGCTTAACTGCAATTACAAAAACTAGAAAACAGTTGCATTAAATAATAAAGTTAAACTGCAACAGGACATGAGGTGCGCGAGAGGTTTAGACTCCCAGCGATTCTCGATCAACGGGACTACTTGAGGTTAGCCCACTCGACCGCGTTTAACCCCTAAATAAGAAACCCGGTACCCATTTGACAGAAAGCTGGGTGAACCCTAGGTCCGTCTGGAGGATAAATAACCGAGAAAAACCTCCGACCGCCGCCGGGAATTGAACCCGGGTTCCTCCAGTCCAGCTCCTAAACCACTGGACTACCGGACTCACATTAAATAATATTAAAAACCCTTAAATAAGAACGACTTTAATTAATTTTGATAATGGAAAATCAGTAAATGCGCCCACTTCATTTAACAGTTTAAGACGTGTAGTGATGTTTTTCAAATGTACTTCATCTCGTTAAGAACAATATTAAGAAATGAAGGGAATCCACTTATAATTTTGTTTATTTCTTTGATGGAGGTGGAAGAGAATTACAAAACTTGTAGTGAATGTAATGCGTTGGCCAAGAGAGAAAGGAAGGGACTTCCTGTATCTTTTCTCACAGTGGACTCGACCTTGACATTGACATATTTCCCAGCAGGAGACCACGGTTATTTGGGCGTGTTTGGTTGACTAGCAAAAACAATCAGTGACGTCATGCAGACCAGATTGAAATAATGATAGCTGGAAAACCCCAAGGCGATTTTTTTGTTCTAGTCTTAATTCAAGTTGATGTTTGTTTATTAATCTGCACAGATGTATTTTCCGAAAAGAAACAGAAAAATCAATATTGAGAACCTACTTTAGCGAGAGGTTTCAGTGATGTGTAGCAGCACATTAAACATTAAAAGGTGATTTCAGTTTCTAAAGGATGGACTTATAGAAAAGAGAATGTGATTATTTGCCTTCAGAGTAAGAATCCACAACCAACGAAGAGTTGAAACCAAGATACAAATGGCGTGCGTGCATTCTAATAGGCGAATAACAAAATCGGGAATCAAAAAGTAAAAGATGACGAAGATAGCTGCTCATTGACTAAAAAAGAATGTAAGAAAACCAATAAAGAACCTGACTTAGAGGCTACGAAAATTGAGAAGAAAGAAAAACTAAACAATTCAAAGATCGTTTGGGGAGAAAAGAAGATTATTATACAGAAGAAAAATTGTATATAACTAGAAAAATAAGCATAAAAACGCATACATTTAAAGATTCGCTGAGCTGTTCTGGAATTTTCGAACCGGGAATCCAAGATAGCTTATTTTTATGCTTATTTTGCCTGTTGTATATTGTTCACGCACGTTAAGTTTTGCTATTAAGTGTACGTTTTCTTTACAAATTAATCTTTCATAAGTTAAGCATTCTGCTAGCGGGAATTAATTTATTGCCCTTATTCTTAATTTATATTTTGATGTTTTTTTAACTTAAGGGTCATTGTTTTGTTTATTTGTTCTTTGTCTGTGTTTCTTTTGGTTCCACTGAGCTATGAGTACTGGGCAAATCCAACTGACGAGAAGCTCAAAACAGTCTGTCTTGGATTCCCGGTACGAAAATTCCAACAATAGCTCAGTGAATCCTTAGATGTGTGCGTTTTAGTCTTCTGATCTAAATAAGTATCAGAAGACTAATATTCCCGTTTTGTCTTTCCTTCTGTTAACAAGTATCATTAAAATATCATTAAATTATCATTAATCGCAACAATCACAATAATCGCAACAAATACGGCTTTTGCATTCGCAACAATCACATTTATAATAATAAGGAAATTAAAGCAATATCAATTATATCAATTCTTATACGTATCAGAAGACGTTGCGAAGCGCTGTGATTGGTTTACTAATCGCTATCCCTACCTTGTTTATGCTTATTTTTCTTGTTATATATTGTTACGCACATTAATTTTGCAGTTAGAGAAACTTTAGTTTCTATTTTTTGTCGTGGTATTTGGTTTGCATGATAATGTATTTCAGCAGCTTTTGGCGTTTAGCTAACTATTGTGAATATCTTAAGATAGGAAATAGTGTCTCCACATTTATTTCTCTAAGAATAAGATGAATTAAAGCGACATTTTCTTTTTTCTTTGCTTTTGTTTTGTGTGTGTGAATGTGTGTATGTTTCTGCATTGCATTCTATCGGTCGAATTCGGTGACGTTGATTTGAAATTTATTTCTATTGACTTTTGATAAACCTGCTATTTTTAAAGACTAATTATTTTTACTATTTACATCACTTTAAGAGCGTCTCTACTTGGTATGTCTTCTTTTCTCTGCCTGTAGACATATTTGAAAAAAAAAAAAAGAACAAATTCTTGGGTTGACCTTCGTCCCGGAGTGCGAATAGTTGAAAGATCGCATCCCCATTCCTACACATCCATTCTCTATGTACTGAAAAAAAAATAGCTAAATTAATTACTATAAGGTAACAGAGATATTATGTATTTGAATAGTTCTCTGATTACAGGAGATTTTCCTTCTCTATGTTTAACAAAAAAGGAAAAAAAAAATCTGTGTGTCTATGTTACGAATAGTTCAACTGATTTTGTAGAATTACAACTTATCTAGTTGTAATTTGGTTGAGAAATGAAGATGTGAAATGCTGTTGTATACTCAACTTAACTGAATTTACAACTATTTGTATATACTATATATAAATATATATTAAAAAAAACAAACTGGTAGCATATCTTAAGTTGGGTTATTAAAATATTGGGTATGACCAACGTTGGATTTTCATATTCTGTGAAAAGATGAATAATCCTTTTTCCTCGTGTTGCTGCATTATTTTGTAATTTCACTCTTCGCTTCTTTGTAGTATATTAGAAACAAATGATTTCCTTTCCCCATTGGAACTTTACAAGTTTAGAAACATTGAAAGGAGTCCTCATATTTGAGGAATGCTTACTTTATATAACAATCGAATTGTTATAATTGATATTTTTTCTTTTGATTTTAAAACATTGAGAGGTTTTCTCAAAGGGTCTCCTTTTCTACCATATGCACTGATGTATCGAAGAGGAAAGCGTTGGTGGGGATTGTAATCTCCCAAACCCCATCCGAAAAAGGACACGACGATTATTTTTTTCGATGAACGACCACGAACCTAACCCCTCCCATTTCAAAACTAGGCACCCTATGACTAATAGAAGCAATTAACTAAAGTAATAGGGCCTTAATGAGAAGCAAAAATCAAAATTAAAAGATAAAAACGAACTGTTCGCAATACAACTATGCAAAAAAATATTTCCATTTTGGAAAAGCTTAGTATTATAATTGGATTCCTTATCATCCATGAGACTCTTATGAAAATACTTTATTTTTAATGGATTAATTCATACTTTTTTTAATAAGGAAACAATCAAATGAAGATTTGATATAATATTATTGAATTAATATTATCTTTGTCTTCAAACTGGTTTGGGAAAATTAAAGCTTATCTGTTTAAAATGGTTAGGAATAAGGAGATAAACCTAATTTTTATATTATTAAAATTGTTTAGAGTTGCAATGTTAATACTGCAGTACGATACAGTTGGCAGTCAGAGATATAATCGTAATATCTCTCATTACATCCCATCTTTATTTAATCAGTTCTCTGGTAGTACAAACAGCAACGTGAGAGCTTTTGAAGAAAATGTAAAATTGTGCTGCACATGATTTATTTTTTCTTTCTTGAGAATAAAAACAAGAAGCCTAGATTTTTTTTTTTTCCGTTGTACTAGATTCCTAAATCTTTCCTAACAATGTTAAGCAATTAAAATTACAAAATAAGCCAACGAATTTGTTAACATAAATTTTTCTGAGATAAAAAAAATCTCATTGTTAGTCTAGGAATGAACATATCGAATATATGTGAAAATAAACATTCAATAGGCCTGCAATTCTGCAAACGTTTCAAATGTATTCTCAAATTTTTATTCTGTAAATAAACTACATTAAACATTACAGAAACTTCTTAACATCTTAACATCTTTTATTAAACGATAAACTTCACCTTTGACCACATTTGACGGCCTAAGCGGCCCGTCTTTTTCAAGCTTAGGCCGTCGAAATCTCGTCAAAGGTGAAGTTTATCGTTTAAGAAAAGATGTTAAGAAGTTTCTGTATGTTTGATTTTTCTTGTAGAATTACATTAAACATTAACTACCTTTTATAAACTACATTAATGCCTAATACGTTTTGTATTCTTGAGCAAATAGCTGACTCTTGTCACCCTTGAAATTCCAGGAGATAAGGAACATTACGTATTCATGGAAAAGTTTTCTTCTTTTTTCGAATGCAAAGCCCTTACCATCCCCCCTCCCCTCACCCACCAGAGACGCCAACGGTGGGTGATTTGTATCCAAATTAGACAATATTAAAATGAATAACACTACATAATGTCTAAACTAAAAAACGTTCTCCAAAAATCCAAAAGAGATGTAGCTGATGGGGTATAATCTGATGCTATCATACATCACGTGTTCCACCTCAAGCTATCATCCATGTCCATCTGCTGAGGTAAAAACGTAAACCTTTCAGCTTCCAATCCATCGTTAGTCTTAAGGATTTTCTGCTACAATGCGAAACACACGTTAATCGTTTCACTGCCGTTTCAATCTTTTTTTCCAAAAATTAAAGAATCCCTTCAAGCGATTTTATCGACCAGAGGATCTCGCAGCATAATTAAAAGGAATTCTTTTCTGAAACAAAACCGATCTGACAAAAGCAGTTATCGTCCATGCTAATGCAATGCTTCAAGGAATGATGGAGGCTTGGGTAATATAAGGGTTGAATACCTATTAGTAAACTTGTTAATATTTACTGTACCGTACTTCAGTTAAATGTATAATGACCTTTCATACCAGTGGCGTAGCAGGGGGGGTTTTTTTGGTTGGTTTTTGCAGCCAGCCTAGGGGTCCCACCTAAGGAAAATTTCCTTTTTTTTTTTGTTGTAAAAGCCTAGGGGCCCCACCAGTCAGCCTAAGAGCCCCATCCACCCAAGTATTTCCTTTTTTTTTGGTTGTAAAAGCAAGATTTCCTTTTTTTTTGGTTGTGGAATAATGGAACTCCCGCCCCGGGCCCCCAAAGGCGTTGCTACGCCACTGTTCATACGTTTCATACGTTGATCTAAACTTATCAATATTCCACTTGTAAATACTTTTAAGAAATGAGAAATGATGTTTGTTCAATGAATTTTATCAGTTAAATTTCATATTTATCAATAAGCTCTTAATATAAAAAGTTTGAATATAAGGCGTAATTGCCACGGAATTATTATAGAATATTATTGTAATTACACAGGATAACGTGATTGTGACTTTAGATGATTTGCAAATTTCTCGACATTGCGATTGATTATTTCACGTATAAGCGAACAGTTATGAACCACTTACATCTTAATTAACTTCTTTAATAAACTCCATAAACTACAACGGCGATATTTCTTAGGCCTAACCGGCCTTCTTTTTCAAGCCTTTTTAACATCACGGGAAGAGAGAACATCTCCCTCCTTCCCAAAACTAAAATTAACAAATTACAATCAAGAATTCCACACTAACAAACAAAAACGTGAAGCATATTAATAAAAAGCAGAGTTGTGGACACTTTTATTAGTATCTTCACGTTTTTGTTTGTAGTTTGGAATTCAACAATTTAAAAGATGACAGCGTTTTACTTTAAAAATTGAAGACAGCAATTTAAAATTATTCAAAGATTGGGCATTTACTTTAAGAAAAGAATACAGCGATTTTAAACAAAGGACAGAGTTGTGGACATTTTTGTTAGTATCCTTAACGTTTTGTTTGTTAGTTTGGAATTCTTGATTATAATTTGTTAATTTTAGTTTTGGGAAGGAGGGAGATGTTCTCTCTGCCCGTGATGTTAAAAAGGCTTGAAAAAGAAGGCCGATTAGGCCTACAAAATATTGCGGTTGTAGTTTATGGAGTGTATTAAAGAAGTTAATTAAGATGTTAATTAAGAAGAGTTTGTTTTATGTACCACTTACATGTTATTATCTGCGAAGAGCTAAAGAGAGAAATTTCAAAATCCCATATAGTATATTGAAACAGATGTATATAGTGAGGCTAAGT
Organism: Thereuonema tuberculata; assembly: GCA_023159025.1. Classification (NCBI taxonomy): domain Eukaryota; kingdom Metazoa; phylum Arthropoda; class Chilopoda; order Scutigeromorpha; family Scutigeridae; genus Thereuonema; species Thereuonema tuberculata. Next base: position 61,200,987 of record JAFIDM010002131.1, read on the forward strand.
AAGGGCTGCTAAGGGCCTCTTACTTAGATCAGTCTCTTGTGAATCATCATCTCTTGATTGTAGTCAAATGGTAAACGACGGACAGACAACCAAACAAGTCGTTTGTAAATAGTTACACTTAATTCCTTGGCCGTTGTGTTAATTTTTTTAGAAAAACTAAAAAATAGCACAGTTGGATAATTTTCTAAACAGAAGTTGGTTTTCCAAATGTAAACTTTCTTCTTCTGATGGAATTTGACATTATATAAACTAATATAATCTCTTTAATGCCAAAGAGAAGTTAAATATGTTCATGATGTATTTAGTTTTGCAGCGATTTTCAGGGAATATGTTAACATGAGGTCAAATTGAAATGGCATTGCTATCAATATTATGTCATGTCTCTTGTGTATTTCCTTTTCGGTCACTAGAAAAGTTTTTTCAACTTCTTTTTGTATTGTACTCCAGTCAAATTGTACTCAAAATGGCCTCTCGAGGGAAAGTTTTGGGGTAGTTTTGATTTTTTCATTCTATATGTTTTTTGGGGTGCTGAATCCGAATCTGAGGTTCGCGAACAAAATTTCGTGACGTAACATTAAAAAAATGCAAAAAAAGGTGAAAAATCTCGTTATTTGGCGGTTTTTCCCTTAGAACTCGAATACTATAAACTTTTCGTAAATAGCCTCCGCATTCAAAATGAAAGTACATAAAATTTCCTACAAATTTCACTTGGGTTTTTTCCTCCGACGAACTGTTCGGACGGAAGCGCAAATTGAAAATTGGCGTATTTTGTCGGTCTCCTCAAAAACCCACATTTTCCACTTCAAAACTCTAATTTATTATGAAAGGCTGTCAAGAAGTAAATTCCTCCCAATTCTCTGCACATACCTTATGTAGATCGTATATGTAACTGTACTGATCATGTTTTAACAAATTACAGAATGCTAAATTTATTTAATGAAGTCCGAAATTGTACAAAGTCAGTTACAGAAAAGGTAAAATTTCAAAGAAAAATCTTGAAAAATTAAGACAAATTATTATATTATATTATAGGGGAGAAGGTGGTAATATGGAACAGGGTTGTAATATGAAACAGCAATTTTTGTGCAAGTTGCTGCTGCTATCATCCGGAAACCGCTCTAATTTCTATCGGTGGTGTTCCTTTTAGCCACCTAGAAGTAGGTAACTTCAGTATTTCGTTGTGTATGGTTATGAGAAGGAGTATTGTGTTTTCGTAAGCCTCAAAGTTTTTACAATGTAAGATTCAACACAATTTCTGGTAATGTTATTAATACGAATGAGGTTTTGCTTATATTGTATATCATTATTAATTAACTGCACTACAAAATGATGTATTCAGTACTTAAGAATTAATATTTTATTACTGAGAATGGATCAGTCAATTTCCAAATGGCGACTGGTGGTAATATGAAACAGGTGTTCCATAATACAACCTCACGATGCCAAGAAGCAAATTATGACCTGAAAAGAAGGTACTAAGGCAGAAATGGCGTCAAGAAAATATGGTAAATGCAAGAAAAAACCCAAATCAGCAGATTTTTGCTCATGAAAGACTTGCAATTTTTAATTGAGCGTTTTCTTTCAATTATAAAGTGTTCAGCATTAATTTTTACTTTTTCTCTGTAGTTTCTATATTTTCTATTTATGTGAAGCAAAACAATGCATTAAAGTATCAACAATAAATGATTTTTTTTACTATAATAGCAATAATAAAGAAGTATTGTTGCATTTTAACATCTGTTTCATATTACAACCCCAGTTCAACAATTCATTTTTTTGTAGAATGTTCTAAATAATTGTACCTATTCAAGAGTTTTAAATATACTCATGGACAAAAAAATTAGCGCACCAAGAAATAATTAGCGCGGGATCGTAACGAAACTTGCAATGAAGGTACATGTCGGGGAGATATGCAAATGATTAGAAATGCAGCGTGATTGCGCATTACGTATAGCCGGTAGAGGGCGTTGAACATCGTACTCTGTGGAGTATAAAACAGGTAACCAAAGCTTGTTTGAGTGTGCTGAATCATTTACAAAGGAAGAGCTGAGGTAGACATGCCATTACGCCGTGTTCGAAGACAGTATACGCAGTTGTCGCAGTTTGAGAGAGCGAGCATCGTCGGGATGATGGAAGCTGGGTGGTCAGCTAGGCGAGTAGCTCGTCAATTAGGCCGCTCTGATTGTGTTGTGAGGAGTTGTTTGGACCAGTGGACCCGAGAGATGTCATGTACACGAAGACCAGGCTCAGGACGCCCTCGACAGACCAGTCGTCGAGAAGACCACCACATAGTCAGAAATGCACGCGTACAGCCAACTGCTTCATCGGCCGCCATCCAGGCACAGGTAGCACCTTCACTAGGGGCCGCTGTGTCTTCTCGAACCATACGAAGGCGCCTGGCTGAAGGACAGTTGGTATCGCGGCGCCCATTACGTGTGCTGCCCTTGACGCCCACCCATCGACGCCTCCGTTTGGAGTTTTGCCGCGCACGAGGAAACTGGACTGCAGCGGAATGGAACCAGGTCGACTTTAGCGACGAATCCAGATTCAATCTCGGCAGTGATGACAATCGTGTTCGTGTGTGGAGAGCCCGTGGTGAACGCTTCAATCCTGCCTTTGCTGTACAGCGACACATCGCTCCCACAGCTGGTGTGATGGTATGGGGTGCCATTGCCTACAATACACGGTCACCCCTAGTATTGTTCCGTGGCACCATGACAGCCCAGTGGTATGTTAATGAAATCCTGCAACCACATGTGTTGCCACTCATGCAACGGCTCCCAGGAGCCATTTTTCAACAAGACAATGCTCGGCCTCATACGGCAAGGGTGTCACAAGACTGTCTCCGCACTGTTACTACCCTTCCTTGGCCTGCCCGATCCCCAGATTTGTCTCCAATCGAGCATATCTGGGATCATTTGGGACGACGAGTTGGGCATCCCACGAGTTTGAACGAACTAGAGTCAAGGTTACAGCAAATATGGAACGAAATGTCTCAAGACATCATACAGAACTTGTATGACTCAATGCCCGATCGTATTGCATCCTGCATTCGCGCTAGAGGGGGTCCAACGGAGTATTAACTCCTCCGTTCTTTTGCCTTTTTCTCTGAAATAAATTATCCTTTTTCTTTGATTTTCTAATCATTTACTTATATCAAAGTAGTCATTACGTATGTAAATTTTCGTTTCATTTTGACGACTCCTTCTTGGTGCGCTAATTTTTTTGTCCATGAGTGTATTTATTTAAAAACGTGTGATATTTATCTCACACGACATCTATACTAATGCTACTGACGATTTTCGTACATTAGAGCCACTTGAAATTCAAGATTTTGTCAAAAATAAAAAAGTGGTCCACATTACAACCACCTCCCTATTATATTATATTATATTATATTATATTATATTATATTATATTATATTATATTATATTACATATGATTATATAGTACAGTATTTTATGAGCAAAAATTATATTAGCCGTTGTCTTTAGAGGGTCCTGATGAGGTTCGTCGAAACTGCAATGCCATCTGCAGAATACGAGCGTTTCACCACCCGAGGATATTTCACCAGTCATAGGAGTGAAAAATTGTGGTGTGGCACCTGGAGTGATATGGCGTTTGAACAAACTCGAATGAAGTCAATGAAGACAAGTGGTGATTTCACTCATGGCCGTGGAATAACTGCAAGCGTTGTGACACGATAGACACAAGGGATAACAGCACTGTACTAAGTACAGGTGTTGTCGCAGATGAGAGGATCAACTGCCACGTGTCCAAGGAGATGGGCATGAAAAGGTATACAGCGCATTGTTGCAGCTGATTTTCAAGCTGTAAAAATTCAAACGAAGCGAAAGAGTGCAGCCTCCTGCGATCATGAACAGCTCTATTCAGATAGGGCTGTAGTTATCAATCCAACTATACTTTTCCAACGAATCATCGTGAAACATGCAGATGAAGAGCTACGAGAATTTGTGCGTTACGAACTTAGCCCCTACCCTCTCTCTCTTTTGGAGGAGCATGAGATAAGGACAGGAACAACATTGAGCTTGTACAGGGCTTTTGTACCTACTGATCAGGTGGACTTGAACGATATAAAATATGTCATCGACGGAGGGTTTTTGTTACACCGGCTCAAAAATAGTAAAATTGTGGATGCAGGAAGGCAGGCCTCCATTGCTCCCCGATCTGCACATCGTGCGAAGGACTGTGTGAAAACGTCGAGCCCCCGGAAGACAGCATTGCCATAGACGAAGACGAGACAGAAGAAAGAGACCGAGAACAGATTGAAGACAGATGCTTACACGATGCGGAAGGTAAGTCTAATCACGCAATCTATTTCATACTCATATCTCCAAGATATGATCATAAGTTGTTGTTTTCTCACCACCTCTTTCATTTTCCAGATGCACAAGCTCCGAAGCTGACGATAGAATAATCCGAACCTGTGCCAGGACCCGCCGCCTTCGACGAACCTCATCCATGACCCTCTAAACGACAACGGCTAATATAATTTTTGCTCATAAAATAATATAATCGTATGTACTATATAATCATATGTAATATAATATAATAATTTGTCATAATTTTTCAAATTTTTTCTTTGGAATTTAATCTTTTCTGTACAATTTCGGACTTTGTACAATTTCGGATTACAATTTCGGACTTCATTAAGTAACGTTAACATTAAGTACGAGGGTGGTTTGATAAGTTCTCGGAACGGAATAGAAAAAAAAAGTACGTACATCACTGAAACTTTTTTATTTTTCAATGTAGTCTCCTTGTAGATTAATGCACTTTGTACAGCGATGTTCCAATGCTTTCATCCCATCTCGAAAATGAGATTCCTCAAGGCCTGCAAAATACCCGTCAACTTCAGCTATCAGTTCTTCTTTTGAAGAGAATCTCCGTCCACCAAGGAAAATTTTCAGCTTTGGGAAGAGATGGAAGTCTGACGCAGCCATATCAGGCGAATACGGCCGGTGTGGCAACAATTCATACCTTAGTGCGTGTAATTTTGTCATGACGACGGCACATGTGTGCGAGCGTGCATTGTCTTGATGGAAGATCACTTTCTTCTTTGCTAAACCTGGTCTTTTTTTTGCGTATCTTTTGTTGTAATTGGTCCAGGAGGTTAGCGTAGTATTCTCCATTAATTGTTTTATCGGTGGGGAGATAATCTACAAACAGAATCCCCTTCACATCCTAGAACACTGATGCCATGACCTTTCCGACCGAATGAATTGTCTTTGCTTTCTTTGGTGGCGGAGAATCAGCATGTTTCCATTGCTTTGATTGTTGTTTTGTCTCTGAGATATAGTAGTGGACCCAAGTTTCATCTGTAGTCACAAACCGGCGTAAAAAATCTTGTTCGTTTCTCCAAAAACGGGCCAAGCATTGCTCCGACACATCCATTTTTATGCGTTTTTGATCCACCGTCAAGAGTCGCGGCACCCATTTTGCAGATATTTTTTTCATATGTAATTCTTCAGTTAAAATGTGATATAGCCTTTCAGATGACATCTGGCAAGCGTGAGCAATCTCTCGCACTTTCAATCGGCGATCCTCAATTACCATTTTATGCACTTTTGCAATGATTTCTGGGGTAGTGACACATCTTGACCGACCACTGCGTGAATCATCATCTAAGCTCTCCCGACCGAATTTAAATTCGTTTGTCCACTTTGCAACAGCTGAATATGAAGGAGAAGAGTCCCCCAGTGTATTCTGGAAATCGGCATGAATGTCCTCTGCTTGCATACCCTTCTTTACGAAGTACTTAATCACTGCGCGAATCTCGACTTTTTCCATTTTTGCAAATCACTCGCGGGAACAACACTAGAGCCACGTCACTGCCGCAGCTGTCCTCCAAGAGCACTTACGTGACACGTGTTTACAGGCAACAGTCGAATGAATATCACGTGAAAAACTCGTGGCGCTAGCGCTGACCTCTGGTGGTGATTCCGAGAACTTATCAAACCACCCTCGTAATATGTGAAAAACTGACCTGTACCTTTACATATACGATCTACATAAGGTATGTGCAGAGAACTGGGAGGAATTCCCTCATTGCCAGCCTTTAATAATAAATTAGAGTTGTGAAGTGGAAAACGTGGGTTTTTGCGGAGACCGACAAAATACGCCAATTTTCAACTAGCGCTTGCGCCCGAACGGTTCCTCGGAGAAAAAAACCTAAGTAGTGAATTTTGTAGTAAATTATATGTACTTTCATTTTGAATGGGAAGGTTATTTACGAAAAGTTGTTAGTTTTCGAGTTACAAGCAAAACACCATCAAAACAAGAGATTTTTCACCTTTTTTTACATTTTTTTTAATGTAAATTTTGTTCGCAAACCTCAGATTCGGATTCAGCACCCCAAAAAACATAGAGAATGGAAGAAATCCAAACTACCCTAAAACTTTCCTGGTAAAACTACAATTTGACTGGACTGTAGAAGAAATAACCGAACAATTGCATTCCTACAGATATCTCCCAATTCATATTTGAACAAATCCCATGCCTTCTCCAAATGTTATCCTGGCTTCTGTACTTTTTCCTTAACAGTTACATTTTTTTGCAGTTGTATGAATTGAATTCTAAAGAAATATACCAATTAGTAATTAGTTGTATCTTAGAATTCGGAACCCGCCTCAAATCTTTTTTTTCACGGCTCTCTTTAACTAAAACAAAACAAGATTACAACAAAATAGCATCATCTTCAATGGCTTTTTCTGATTCAAGATTGTTGTATCTGTTGGGCTTTTTTTTTTTACCTATTCTTAGAAGGTATCGTAAAAATATGATAATCAATTATTAACTACACATCAATTGATCTTTCCACCACACTCCATGTATTTGTAATGCTTTTGTAGTAACTTTGACTCGAAAACACCTTTCTCAGTAAATAAGTGTTATTCAAGGTCGTTGTTTTCACTTCAAAAGGAGAAGGGAAAGAATATCAATAGATTTCAATTCAGATCCATAATCAACATCATTTAGTGACTTTCTAAATGATTAATCTCTCTTCAGTTGATGGAAGCGATCATAAATCTCTCAAAAATGTCTTAAGAAAGCTTACAACCTTTTCTTTAAGGTATGTTCATGACAGCTTGTTTGTTTTTGTTTTTTGTAGGAGTGGAGGCAATTATTAAATAACTGACTTAAAGGCTATATTTAATAATAGTCATTATAAAATAGCTTTACTTTGTTGTTCAATTCCTAATGTTCATTGCGAAACTTTTCCTTGAAATGGGTGAAAACGTGTGATTTTGCCATTTCCATTGGATAATGAATATTTTGTCCGTTTCCTCTCACTGATACACGATGCTTGCCTTGACGTTTTCTTTTTCCCTTTTCTTTTTTATTGATAATAATCCTCTTCATTTTTTTTAAATTGCTAAGAGTGGATCAGATGCACGTTCGTAATTCTCGTGGATAATCTCCACATTCAACTTTTCAGATCTCGGTGAAAAAGTGCAATTTCATCTCAGCCAATAACTAGATTTCCATTATGCAACTCATGTCTGAATTTGAATCGATGTTCTGAATCTTTGATATTAAAAAAAAAAAGACATTGGATTTGTTTTTAAATAGTTCTAATATATTAACAAATTTTGATAAAATTAAGAAATGCTTTCAAATCTTTCTTAAATTTTTATAAGTGGCCATTTTTATAAGATGACATCCAAAAATTAAAATTTTAAAGGATAGCTTTAAAAAATGGCTAACATGTTTCGGAGTAATTCGTTGAAAAGCCAAAACAATTTCTGATAAAATAATTCAAAAAATATACAGATAAATCTTGAAATAAGTTTCAAACATCTGAAAAAAAAAAAAAAATCGAATACAGTAAAAAAAAAAAAAGCAAAACATTGGTTATAAATATCTTTTCAATCATGATAGTTTGAAAACAAAAATTTTATATGTTCTACTAAGATTATTGAAAACTTTTAATGTTTTACTGTTGTCTACTTAATATTAGGCATATACGGCGAAACTATCCTTACTCCTTTACCTTCCCTTCCGTTCGTTGTTATATCGACGAGTGTTAATCGTTTCTATGGATGAAAAAACATAAAAAGTTAATGTGTTGAGGTTCGATTTTGTTTGCAAGCTTGGTCATAAGCTATGGACAAGCCGAGATCCGGAAGGGCGCCAGTCAATGAAAAACTATCAATTAACCTTATTAAATTTCTCCTTTTTTTTTTAAGGTGCACTTCTTTCATGTGTACAGTCGCTTTTCATTAGGAAACGCCATCATATTTCCATTCCATTTACTCCCTACAATGCTTTTCCGAATCCTTAATGTCTTGATGAAATGTTTCACTCTACAGACATCACCCAAATTTTCCAGAAAGAACTCAGTGTGCGAAATGGAGAAAGTGAACTTTTACACTCGTATTGTAGACATCTTGAAGTTATCCAACATGTTTTTCATTAATATTTTATAGTTAGGATATTTTTTGTTCAGAGAAAGCTTTGAACTATAGTCAGAAATACCTGTTTTTCAATTTGTTTCATGTTAAAAAGTTAGAGTGCCCCACTGCAGGCCTATACAGGCCTATCGGGGCATAGGAGGTTAGGCTCCAACGATAAGAACCACGGGACAAAGTTGGGGTGGGGTGGTCAACCCGACGCCCGCCCGCCTTTAACTCCCGGGAAAGAAACCCGGTACCCATTCTAGAGAGGGCTGGGTAGACCCTAAGACCCGTTTGGAGATGAAAGGAGCGTGGAAAAATTCCCGAACTCCGCCGAGGCCGGGAACCGAACCCGCCATCTCCAACCCGCAGCCAAGCGCCCTAACTCATTCGGCTACCGGGCCCACAATTTGTTTCATGGGTCTTCTCAAATTCTGTATCTTCCATGAAGTTGCGTATTTGGGAGCCCACAAAAATGCCCTCTTTCAGCTTTTTATGAGAAATTTTACAAAACTTTGTTGTTAGATATTGAAAACAAGCACTATTCTTAGGGAGAGCCTTAATGAACCTTAATGAACTGCTTCATGAGTCAACTTTCTATGTAGAGAGGTAGAAGCTTTTCTATTTTTTTGATATCAACGAGAGGTTAGTTTACAAGATTTTTTCAACTCAGGAGTAACTTTCCCCTCTTTTTGGCCAGTCTTTTACCTCCCAATGCCACCAACAAAGCAGGGCACTGAAGTGTATTTGACTGCTGTCCAAATAGCAATCCAGTCACTCTCAAATCGTCACATATCATCCATAAATATTCTTCATTCTCGTTTTCAGTAGAGCTTTAGTTTTATCCTAAGTCTCTTTCAGATGAACGGAATGGGCCACAAGATCCATATCGGCTCTCATTGTGGAGCTGATTAAAATAATAATAAAAAAATCTCTAATTATAAATCACTACAAGCGTTTGCATTGCTCTCTTTTATATGGTAATTATGTTTAAGCGATTTACAAAACAAAATCTGATAGAGAAAAATGGTTTTCGAATTAAAAATCATCAAAGAAAATAGATTTTAGGATCATGTTAATTTGTAGTTATCGAAAATCATGCAGAGTGGTGTTCTGTTTAAAGTGACCAGATTTTTCAGACGTCAGTCCGATATAAAACAACATTGACGACCACAGAAAAACAAAAACAAAAAAAAAAACTTTGATTTTCCTACTGTATGAAACATTGTGCATTCGAATAAAGAATTCATATTTTCAAAATAATCCCTTACAGCACTACTTACAGAAACGTTGAAATTACGAACACAAAAGTCAAAATTTCAACGTTTATTTATCGCTAAATTTTGTGTAGTATTGCAACAGAGTTGCACAAATACTGTTCACGAACTTAAATCTTTGCAAATTAAAATAATTCTGCATCACAATATATGTGGTATACGTGCGCGAGTTCCGTAAAAAAAGATATTTCTAGAATGCATGATTAATCGATTATTGAACGTATTTCTATTCTAATTCCATAAAAATATCTCAATCATCTTATATGGGCCGGCATTAGCAAAATTCACGTCGACTATTTACAAAATCCGGGACATGCATTGATATCCGGGACTGTCCCGCACAATCCGGAACATGTGGTCACCCTAGTTATGTTTGATGTTATGCTTAATGAGAAATATCACAAGACTGATGTCATCAGATTATTTTTGTAGATTCTAATCAAATGCTTTATATGTACATTTAACTCTTGTTTGCTTTGATTTTGTTCATTTTTAATTTCAATAAATTTTGTTAATGCAAACGTGTGCTTGTTGTTTTGATTAATCTTGTTGCTAAATTAAGTAACCTTATTTTTTTTTTTTTTTTTTTTTCCAGTTTAATATTTATATTTTATTTGGACATATTCTATTTGAAGGAGTAACACTTTTAAGACTGTTGAAGTTTTATAGTTGTAATAATGGTTATTTTTAATTACTTTATCAGATACTTCTGTCAATTTACGATTGTTGTTTGTGGATCGGTTTCTTCCATTACTTGATTAACAGTAGCCGAGGAAACCACTCCAGGAGATTCTTTTACAATCGTTCATTGCTTTTTTATTTTGTTGTTATTTTCGATGAAGTCGGTTGAAAACAGAAACACTTTAAGATGGAAATATGAAATAATTCTTAATTATTATTATTATTTTTCGTAAGTAGAAATCTGGACAGTTTTTGTAAAGCCATTTTTGCTCGAATTTATCTTACAGTTTCTTTATATTTCTTATATTTAAAGAATATAAAGAATGTAATTTGTTGAAATTTGAAAAAGTGAATGTAATCTGCTGAAATTAATTCAAGATCAGATTTCGATAGCTTTTCATCTTGAGAGGAAAATGCATTATCTCATTCTTTCGCTTAAGAACAACGAAGGAATGACTCTTGAAATATCATCAAAATGTTTTCGCAACTTCACTATTTCTATGGGACATCTGTCAGAAATACAATGCAGGCACATTTTAACAGCCTGTGACGTTCTCCTTTCATCGTTGTTTCCCCATCTTTTTCCATTGCAAATTGCTAGTTGTAGTTACTGCTAGCTTGGCGACAATGTTACGAATGGTGTAATATTTGATTCTGAATAAATTCATAATTTATTTGAATAAGTTTTGTTAAGACGACTCAAATTCTCATTCAGATTTGAAAAGTATTAATTGCTTTCGGGGGTCATATTACAAGACGATTCGAAACTCACTGACCTAAGATATTATTTCTTTTGTTAATACTAGCAACCCGAGAAAAGTGGATTCTCCCAACGTGCGACTGCTTTCTCACAACTACCAGATAAAAGTGGATTCTCCCAGCCCACGACTGCTTTTAGAACTAGCGAGTGCGTCTATAACATATTTGTAATTTTTATAGGGATTAGAATGTAGTCCCCGTGGCCTAATGGATAAGACGTCTAACTTCGGATCAGAAGGTTGCGGGTTCGATTCCCCTAGCGAATTTGTATAAATTATTTCTAGTTTCACAAATCACAACAATTGCGCCGGACAGACAGACAGACAGAGAAATAAAAAAAAATTTTAGAAATGTAGATTATTGTTCAGGATTGTGTTCTGAGACATAATTCTCCAAGATCAGCAATAACCATTTTTGAAAAAAATTAAAATAAAATAAAAACAATGCAATCATTGAAACTGTCTCAATATGTATATAAATATATTCAAGGAATATCGTATTATCAATGTTTCAAAAAATAAAAATTCATAAAAAATATTCTAGCCACTATGGTTTTGTTCGTTTACCAAAGTAGCCTTTAACATAACATACTGTACACGTCCAACAAACTGATTACGGATCGAATTTATTTAATTGCCACTTAAAATGCGTCCTTTAAATAAAGTGATCTTTAAAACAAAGTCTAGATGCGCCTGCATCTTATAAGATTAAGACATTAGGGTTAAATTGTTAAACATGACTTGATATTGATTTAAGGGAATTCAGAGTCTAGTGAAGTGGCCGATGTAATATCAAAAGCCAAAATCTTCTTTATAGAGTATAGATTCTAAATATAAAGTTTAACATTGGGAAGCACTATGATTAAAGTTACGATAGGAGAATGTCAATGACAACACAATGACATTGTCTATCACCCGATTTCCCGATACAAGTCATTGTAATTGCAGGAGGAAAGTCAATATTTCGAAGTTTCAGAATTCTCCGTAGTATACCATGGCATCGTATAGAGGTCGTTGTCAGCAATTAGACTCGTTTAAAACAGGTCATACAGTAGGGATGCATGATGTCGATTGATCTGCTTCTGGATAACCAATTCTCCTGGTGCTTTATAAGCATTACAACACGGTACGAGCAGCAGTGGATAATTAATTTGGATCAAAACCACAGCTACTTGCGAAACATCAAGTCATGTTCCACAGAACATTACAAAGAACCAGACTGCATCAATGCATTGATGTCTGTACAGCCGCCACAGAATAAATGCTGTGAATCACTTAAGATTTATGGTTTCTAATTGTATTGATCTAATTAGCCACAAACTGTTATCTGGATAATTTTAACATTTAAAACCTTTAATGTTTTAGTTTGCTAATTTTTTTTTAATGTCCGGCAGTATTACAAACACGTACAGAGTAATAAGTAGATACTAGAAAAACAATCAAAATATGTTCTAGAGACCGGGGAACATAATTACAGTTAAAAGTCTGGACTTAGTAAAATAGGTGAATAGACTATCTATCTTTAAAAGCAGTTTTACGAAATTGAAATGAATAAAAATAATATTACGAAATTGAAATGAA
>JAFIDM010002131.1:61213711-61244541 GCA_023159025.1 Thereuonema tuberculata
TTACGAAATTGAAATGAATAAAAATAATATTACGAAATTGAAATGAACAATTTGCTTGTGTCATCTTAATTTTTTTTTTTTCATGGAGAAATTAATATTTGGATTGCAGGGTGGAATTTGTCATCAATGAAAACAGGAATCTTCATAAATGAACCGGCAGAAAAACACGGCGCCGCTCAATTATTGAAGCTCTTAATATCTTTAATTATTGCATTGGGGACTTCTCAGATAAAATTAAGTCGTAATAATTCAAAATATTAAATCTTCACTATTCCCCTGGGTTATATTGCCTGTAATTCTTCTCTTATAGTAATTCTTCAAATTCCAATGAAAAAGTTCATGAACTACGTCATAGCGTTCTAAAGATACCGGGAAAAGTAAACTCAATGAGTTTGTACGTAGGCTTTCTTCCAGGTAAACGTTTGGAGTTATATGTCATTATCATATTAAAAATATTCTTTCATATTAGTAAAGAAGGAAAGCGAATGATTTCATCGTAATTGAAAAAAAAATGTGACTTCGTCTTCTTCATCAGACAAATCAACAGGAAATGTTGTATTTCTTTAAGAGTACAGATGTTGAAGAATTTTGTGAAATAACTGAGAAAGATGGTTCGCAATATCTACAGAATTGCAATTAATTTACCGTACTGAAATTGCAGGCCGTTCCGGCATAGCCTAGTGGTCTAGGCGCAGATCTTTCAAGAACTTGGGTTCGAATCCCGGCGCGGAGCTTGGATTTTATTCTTCTTCAGAGTTTGTTTCTTTTCCGACTAAAAAAATGCAACAGAGGAATGGCAAATAGCTGCACTGTAGTTTCTTGGTCAAGGACCCACATGTACGAATGAAGTTTCAACCCAACAAGTACGGATGAAGATGGGTGAGTGAGTGAGTGAATGAAAATGAAGGCCTTGTTGTGATAATATATGCAAACTTATCTTGTCGCAGGTGCTGACGTAAGTTATATTCCGGACTCGCTGTGCAGCTATAAAACAGTATTAGTTATGTTGTCCACTGAGGAGAAGGTATTTTTAATGGAGCATTAATTCCGTTAATATAGAAGAGGAAGGCAAAATGGCCCAACTTTATGGTTTGTGTATGAGTAGTTTACAGAACGCTTCAGTAGACGAGCACCCAATAATTGTTATACTGGGCTTGTAGCCAAGTTCCGAAGCAAGTTTTAAAGTGTGATGTACCAAGGGATAGGTGGTGCCGGAAGTCCGAAAAACATGGAGACCAATAAACGTGTTTTCAACCAAATTATGTAAAAACCACGGCGAAATCAACAGAAAGAGTGCCCTAAAACTGGATATAATCGACGGTCACTTCAAAAAAAAATTGAAAACATTGAATGCCTATTCGTCTGTGATTCAGATTGCCCAACAATTGTGAGTTGGTGATGTGCTGCGAGGCACCAGTATTGTGCCTCATTCCTTGCCTTGCAATATTGCAATCTGTCCTTTATTAACATCTGGTTCAGCGACGAAGCCCACTTTCATCCATCAGATCACGTCAAGAGGCATAACAATCGGTTTCTAGCTTCCAGCGACCGGAGAAAGTGCAGGAAATATCGTTACACAGTGAAAAAGTGACAGTGTGGTGCTCTGTATGAAACACTGGATTTTGGGCTTTCTCATTCCGGAGATCCAACATCCAGTTATACAAGAGCAAACAGGTTCTGACACCTTTCAGTGCTCACCTTAGAAGAGGTGCAGGGAGGGAATCTCTTTTGTGACCATTTCTTTCAACAAGACTGGGTGACTTGTTGAAACACATATCGCTTGCATCCAGAGCATTTCTACGGGAAACGTTCGGAAGTAATATGATTTCACGTTTCACTGATTTTCCGTACCCTCCCTACTCTCCTGATCTAACGTCACTGGATACATAAGTGTGGGTCACGCTGAAAAAAGAGTAGGTCGGGAAAATCCTCCATCTTTGGTGCAGCACTGAAAGAAAAAGGCATTCAGATGTTACAGAACATGCAGCAGCCATTATTCCTTAAAATGGATAGAAATACGGAGGAACGCTGCGTATCAAATGCAATGGAGTATGCTTTTTTTATAGACAACGTACACACTAATTTGCTTTTGTTTGTTTATTTCTTTTGTTGATTTTAAAACGCAATCATCGTAGTTGTCAAAAGGGTCATATCAACAGTTCAATATTGTAATTTAAAAGCCAAACTGAACAACCTATTTCTTTTGACGAAACTGCTAAGGCAGACAGATACATTTTATGTTATTCAAAGAAATAACATCTACCTTGTTGAGATTAAGTTCATCCACCTTTAAAAAAACTCTGGTTTCTTTTTTTTAACAACTTTGATATTTCTTAGCATTTTTAGCCATTTTTTATTTACTTAGATGAAAGCAATTCCTCTTTTTCTTGCAATTATGTAATTTTCATTGTAATATCAACAAAGAAAATAAAACAGCACAAAGGTTTGTTTTCGCACCCCTGAGCTATCATCATTGATTTTTTTTTTTCGTTTTTTGATTTACATTGTAATATATTACAGAGAATTAACCTAAACAAATATTAAGTAAAAGTGCCATAATGTTTTATGAAAAAAGCTCTAGACTAGTTTACTTTGTAAATAAAAAATGTTAAAATATCAATATGATTTTTGCACAGTGGAAAAGTTTCAAGTCAATTCTTGTTTAGTAGAAGAATTAATAACAGCTCTTGGTAAGGGAAAAGAAGAGTTTCAGTCTCAGCTATCTGATTATATTCAGTAACTGAGTCTGGAAGTTTGTTTCGTTTCTTTCTCTTTCTAAACTGCTGTCTGTCTTTCGGGTTTTTACTTAGTCCTAATTTGACCTGCCGTGCCGGCGTGGTCGTGCGGTCTCAGGCGTCGGTCTGCCGTGTGGCCGGTGTACCGCTACCCGGGTTCAAATCCCGGTCGAGAGCATGGATGTTTCAAATTTCCTTTCTTGTGTTTGTCAGCCTCTTCTTCACTTTCTCTTCGGTCTGACGTCATTCCGTAATGGCGTCATGGAGAAGGCAATGGGAAACCACTCCAGTATCTGTTTCCTGGTTTATCTACGGCTTCTCCTAGGGGTTCGCCCTTCGAGGATCACTAGGGTTCCGTAGACCGCATACCTTCGAATACGAAGTTCGCACTTCATGATGATGATGAATTTGACCTACATGCTAGTAGGTGTTCCCTTGATGGATAGGAACTTGATAGGAACTTTAAGATTGTATTATACAAGCGAATAAACAAAAGTATCAACAAAAATAAGTTTTCAGTTTCATTTGTTTATTCCCGTTAATTCATTTCTCTTTTGAAACGAATTATCGAAGCCTTTCGAGATGAAATCAAAGGAAGTTCGCGAAGTTCTCAGGGAAATGCTATCAGATCATAATGCAGTCTCAACAATTCTATAGACTTGAGACGTGTGTTATTGCCAAGCTCTTAACGATCCTAATAACACAGACAAGTTTCTTGTTCATAGCTTTCGAAATACAAACAAAGTCTTATTCATTAAATAATTTTTGCATGGCCTTAGGAAAAATATAGCCCAGAACAAGTAACAATTATGTACTGTTGCGTTACTTTAGGTTAGATTCCTCCAATGAAAAGAATAAAAGGACTGTAATTGTTTACGAGAAATATTGAAAGAAGTCTAATTGGTTTCTCGTGTCCAGAATCAAAATGCAATAAAAGCATGAGCGCGAAATTAAATTCCCCAGCGACCACTGACGAATCGAGGTTTTTCAAAAACAGCTTAATTGAAATGCCTCTTCCACAAGCGTTGAAATTAAAAAAAAAAAAAAAATCCCTTAGCAATATCTCTTCTAAAGTACTTACAAACTGGGACAGAAAAATAAATACATGGACTTTTTTTATTAATATTATTTTCTTCCTTTATATTAATCGTCCTAAACATGCATGATTTATATTTAATGCTTCCTTGAATGGAATGTGAATGTTGAAGGGAATGATACCATGGTACAAAGTCGTTATTTTGTTAAAAGTACCATGGTATTAACAAAATCCATCTGAATAAGAACTTACCTGTGTTATGGACACAGATTTGAAGTGATCTTTATATTTTTACCTTAAGTAATGATGATTTACAATACAAAAGACGATGTAGTAAATTACTAAAATGTCTTTCATGGGAGCCGAAGGAGTTATTAAGCTTTCGACAGTGGTTTTTCTTTTTTCTTTTAATGTTCATTTTTCCTATCCTGTTTGTTTGCTTATTGGAGATGCTCATGCGACAATTCTACCGTTGTTAAGCGCGTTTTTTGAAACTATACTCCTCTTTTTTTTTCTTTTTTTCCATTTCATTACATCTTTTTGTTTCTAACAACATTTACAAAGCAAATGGATTCAGGAAAGAATCACAATAGTACGATGTTCACGATCAAATTGTGAACTAGCAGAATTCTTCCGGGGTGTGCTGTCATGATGTTCTGAGCCAAGGTCAACATTCACAGGAATGTCCTGAGGATGCCTGAAGAAATCATGAGGATGCGATCATAGCGAAACGTCGATAGCTCATAAATCTTCGCATACTCTTTAATACTACTTAACAACATCACCCACCTACTGGCTATATTTCATCTTATTTCTAAGACTTCATCGGGCCATTTACAGAAGTTTTAATTTGTTTCTCTACGAGATTAGGTGATGTAAGTATAGATATCTCAAGAATTTAACGGATTTAATGAAGTCTCCAAGATTGAGAAGAAGAGGTATAGTGAATGTATAAGTAACGTGAGTATCATATCTTCGAGCTTTCAAAGATAGAGTGAAAAAAGAGAGGAATGAAGAAATATAAGATCTAATGAAAGAAAAAGAAGAGTTTTTAATAGAAGTTGGATCTATATTTTGAAGACTTTATTAAATAAAGACTAATATCAAAAAGAATATTAGAAAAAAGGACATTTGAAAGATTTTACAGTATTTAGAAAAATAATTTTAAATTTAAATTTGTAATTTGATCTTTTTAAATTGAACGTGTTTGAGTCCACGTTCATTGATTGTTAGATTCTTAGATTGTTATACATTTAAGGCTTAGGAAAGAGAGAATTTATTTTCTCTATTCCTTAAAATTTTATAAATGGCCCGATGAAGTCTTAGAAACAAGACGAAATATAGCCTGTAGGTGGGCGATTTTGTTAAGTAGTATTAAAGAATATGTGAAGATTTATTGATTTATGGCATTTTAAGAAGTTTTAATTTTTTTTTTTTTTTTAATTTCCGTAAATATTTTTTTTTAAAGTTAAACGTGGTCAAATTCGCTATACTCTGAACCTTGAAGCTAAACACTTTAGGAAAAAAAAAAATCATATTTTCTGTATTTACTTTTTTTTTAAACTTAACTGCCTAAAATTATACTTATTACTTAATTTAATAGCAGAAATTTTTAATATTTCGTGTGTAGAGTCAATGTTTGATGTTTAACCTTGAAACAAATTCCAAACAAATTTCTTTAGATATATTTTTATTTTAAATTGTGTAACTGAGATAAATGACAAAGCTTTGCTTGCCAGACGTTGGTCTTGCGATTCAGAAGCTGATATCATTGAATTCAGCCATTTTCTGAATCAATGGATGGCACATGGAGACGAGTTGCATAGTGACTCTACGCGTAGTTTTAAGTTCGGGCTGTAGCAATGAGCGCCCTCTGTGGTCGAGCGCCGTTGCGATCGGATGCTGCACGCAGAGAGCCGCATCAGCTATGGCCGACCATCACCTGTCAAGATGAAAGAGGGCTGGAAAAACTCGGTCGCTGGCTGATTTCGCCGGCCGCGGTGTCCACATCACGGCCGGGAGCCAAGGTGAGTTTCGCATTACCTTTCGTGGCTTCAAAAAAAGAAACCCACTGGTATACAATCATTGTAGTGAACGGGGCGGACGGCCTTCTTGCGTGCCTGCACCAAGGCCTCCTCCGTCTGGTCGAGGAAGGTCCGCGAGAGAGGTCCACCACACCCACCGCAGCTGCACGAATGACCTTAGAAAAATCAACATTACGAAACGAGAATGTGTTAAAATCATCTCCAATTTGCCGAGCGACTCCGGCTGCAAAAAACAAAAAACAAAAATTCTTCACAACAATCAGAATGATGCCTTGCATATCAAAAGCTCTGGCATTACTACCCAAACTGATATCATTAAAATAAAAACCTCTCAGCTAATCTTTATTTAAATAAACATTTAAAAATGTACATGTTTCGCTCTATAACGCACTTATTTACTGTGATTCGTATTTTGACTGTGAACGGAAGGAAGGCGAATGACTCATTGTATGGTGACGAAGTAAATACACTTTTCCTACAAGAAATTCTTTAGCTGAAACCAAAAGTCATATTTGAATTGCTATTTTTTTTTCTTCAGTTCAGATTTATTCAGATATTGACAGTTTGCTTATCTTATTTAATGTCCATAAAATTATTTTTTTTTTAAAGAAAATGACTATCTGGAAATCCAGACAAATAATCAATCTTCCTTTTTTCATTAATCATTCTTACTACCTAACTGTGAACGGGTGGGGACTCTTGTTCGTCCAAGTTGCAAATGCGTTAATGCATTATTTAAGGCTGTCCGTCCGTTAACCTTAAGCCGTCCGTCCGTTAAGTAAATAAATAAATATTTGAGAGGCCAAATTAGAAAGAAATTTAACTAACAGAAGAAAATCATGAAAAAATTATTACCCCCCCCCTCCCAAAAAAAAAGTGATCTTAAATCAATAATTTTCTAATGTTATTTAAGCTATTTATATTTATATATAAATATAATGCATTGGGTATGTTGTATTATCATCAAATATATTGGCTATATATTTTCCGCATCTCAAAATATTTTTTTTTCCTTTTTTCTTTAAAGTTATCGTAACTATAGTAAAAATTATTTAAATTCTTATTTTAAAATTACATTATTTTTAACTGATAATTTCCATTAGGAAAATATAGTCTTTAAGGAATATTTCCTACTACTGCTACTATTGTTATTATTCCTGAGTATTGGTTTTACATCTCATTGTTGAGGTGAAGGAAATGAGACCGTAGTGCATCTAAGAAAGGGGGATAACGAAGAGAGGGGGGGTTGCTGCACCGGGGGCAACAAAAAGGGGCAGCAAATTGATCGGCATTATCGAATGCACAGGGTTTCAAAAGCATGGTTCGACAGCATCGCGAAAATGTTTTAGCCACAAATCAAGTCTCCATTTCCATCTTGTAACAGATTAATTGAAACCAGTGAGTTTGATTAACGAAACATAAAGAAGTTGTCAGGAATTGTAAGATTAACTGAAAGAATTATTAATAATTAAAAGAATCGCTTTTAAAAAAATTATGTAAATTTACCCATTGTTCCTGTCTTTCGTTAGTTTGCTTTATTATTGTTGTAGGAACATGTTTAGTATTTTTTTTACTTTCTTGAGATTCTCTTCGGCATAAAATAGAAAAACCACCACTATTTTAAGGAAAACCTTTGTGGTTTACAGTTCAACCTCGTATTATTTTTTTCTTTCTTTTTTTTTTGGTCTTTCTGCTCAGTCCGTCTTGAAATTCGCATTGACTTCGGAATATTAGATTATTCTAATTTATTATTATTAATAATTAATTAATAATAATTCTCCATATTATTCATAGTAACCGAAACATTAATTTCAAGCATTTTTATGGATTTTCGGTTTCAAATGTAGAAGGATTGTAAGTGTAATTTTGTTTTTAAGCATTTCAAGAATTTATCATTTAAGAAAAAGGTAGAGATAGCGATTAGTAAACCAATCACAATGCTTCGCAACGGCTTCTGATTATTGCTTTAATTTCCTTATTATTATAAATGTGATTGTTGCGAATGCAAAAGGCACAATTGTTGCGATTATTGTGATTGTTGCTAATGATAATTTAATGATATTTTAATGATACTTGTCCACAGACGGACGGACAAAGCGGGATTCAATCAGAAGCCTAAAAAACAAATCAAACAAAAGCCATTAATATGCAGCGCTTTTACTTAACCAGTGTATGGTTTTAAAGTTCTTATTTACATCGTGTGATTTATGGTACCAAATTGTCAGTTTCATATATGTTATTATCTCGTCTTTATTATTTGATGGGATTTAATTACTAGAAGTGGCCATGATTCATTCACGAAAAACCATAATGAATCTTCATTATTAAAAGAAAAAGTGTTTATAAGAATGTGTTTACAATCAAAAATTAACTTGGATTTCTTACATCGCTTGAGGAAATTGATGATATTATAATAAAAAAAAAAAATTAAGAAAATCACCCTCTATTTCGCTGAGGCTGTTTTATATTTGACAACTATGTTCTGTTGTTTGGTTTCCCGGAATAACTGCGAGAAATGAATTTGGTCAATCAATATTTGAGTCTCAGGCGTGGAGGCATCTCTTTAATGGGTGGAGTAGCCAAAAAGAGCAATTTTTTTTTTTTTTTTTAATCCTGGAAAGTGATAAAATTTATTATTTAAGACCAATGCACGGAGGAAGAACATTAGGAGAAAAAATTTAAAGTTTTGAATCACATCTTAACAAGGAGAGAATTTCAATTATAATCCGTTATTATTTTATTTTATAAATATTTTGTTACGAAATGACATCAAAAATTCATTTATTTGGTAAGTAAAGCAAAATTTCACGAATATTATTAATGTAACACCTATGATCGGTACAGAAGTAGAGATCAAATATTGTAAGGTTGAAATTACCAATAGATATGAATAGTTAGTTATTAATTATTAAGCTTTTCATTATTGGATCCTCAACTTACATTCTTTTCGATAAGGAATTATTTCAGGTTGGGTAAAAGATATTGGATTAATTAAACATAACGCTTAAGCATTGCACAGTTTTATTTAGTCGATTATCTATTCTGTTAACTTGGAGAAAGTTTATTTTGGGAAGAAAATCAGTATTAAAACTGATCTCATCTTGCACTCATCTTGTAATGATGATCACAACGTTTTCACCAAACGTCAGAACAGGACATCCGTTCCAAAATCAAGTTTGCTTGGGTTTGTTGGCCTGTGAATAAACAATCTCTTTTAAAGAAGAGAAAAAAACACAGATTTAAAATTCATTGAATCGTACATTTGTGATCTCATGTTTACAGTTCTTATTATCTTTAAAAGAGATAAATTGTGAATATCGAATTTAAGTTGTTCTGTTCCAATTATAAAGATGTAAAGGCTGATTTTTTTAGCGAACCATTTGGGAGCTATTGTGATAGCGATCAAAATCGGTAGCTATTGCGTTTGTCCTGTCCGTCCGTGTCTGTCCACCCCTAACAACTCCCGAACGGAAGGTCGGATCGACAAACGGGATTTCATCATCGTGTTCAGAGGCCCAAACACTCTAAGAATGGGGTATTTCAGAGGCCAACGCCCCCCCCCTCCCCCAAGTTCGAGATATTTGGTATTGTTTTGTTTGGATTTCCGCTATTAGCTTAAATGTTAGAAATACAACTATCTCATTTAAGTTAACAGCTATAACTTGATTGGTAAGGTTTCGGACTCATGCTGAAGATTGTCGGTACGAATCAGTATATCTATTTTTTTTTTCTTTATCTTAATCTTTTTTTCTCAATGTCAATTTTTTTTCCTAACGCTTTTTTATTTTTTTCAATTTTTTTTTTTTTTCTTTGCAAAATCAAGCGTGAAATTTTGATGATCATATTATTATTTCTATTTTTTTTAATATTGTGGGTCGCCCTTAAATTTATTCTTTAGCACAAAATTATATATACTTCTTTAAACTTTTTGATCTATTTGCTGTTTCAAAACACGGATATTTTTAGGATAGTATTAATGAATGCACTTAACAATTGTTAGTAGCCTACGCAAAATCAAGCGTGAAATTTTGATGATCAAAAAGAACGAGAAAATGTTAAATTAAAAAATGCACAACATCTCTGCAGACGACAACTCAACCGTGAAAAGTTAAATAAATAACTGAGAAGAGGACCTACCAGAGAAGGCAACTCACCTGTAGACCTCTTTCAGAATACGATTCACCAGCCGAAGTTAGTTCCACTATAGGCCTATGGGGTCCTTGGGCTCAAGGGAAGTAAGGCTATGCTTAGATGGCTAACAATGAAATTGATGCATTCGTTGTTTTTGTTGGGTTGACTCACTAGTTAATAGTATTAATTGAAATTTATTGTTATTAAGATCTAATGAAATATTCATCATATTATAAGTCATTTAACAATGATGTACAGAAATGGGAGCGAACCACGAAAGAGGTGTTTCTTAAAGAGTGATGTTCACTTGTGAATGGAGCACCAGTGGCTTAGGAATGGAATAATTTTTGTTTACCTAAGAATTAAAAAAGAATAGCCACTTATTAAGTTAATTAATAACAGTAAAACATCTCTTTGAATTTTTGTTATATTAACATTTATTTTAACTTCTATTTCAATCTGCCTAAGTTATGCCACTCCTCAACTTATAATAGTCTGAATAGGAAAGGACTTCTCTGTCTTCGTGGTTTCCCTAACTCAATGTACAGTACAGTTGAAAATATTTTCTTTTAAATCTGAAACAGATTAACCGGCGAATAAACTTCTCTGTAAGTTCTTCTTTTCAGTTACCTTTGCAATTTTTGTTTTGGTGAAGTAGGATTTTTGCAATGTAACAAAAAATAAAAAAAAGATAACTGGTTGTAATCACAAGCAGAAATAAGCATGAGTCCATAAGTTTGGAAGCGATTTCTTAAGCTACAAATAATAAGAATAAGCTTCCTTCACAGGAAGTCCTCTGGCAGAACTTCAAGGAAGGCCAGATCTTCAGATGTACAGTTGAAGACGGAAGTTGACAAACCTGCTCAGTAATAGCAGCAGGAATAATGACCTCTTTATTTCAATGTAGAAGCGATGTAATTTCTTCCTTCAGTTTACACAGAACACTTCATTGGTGGATGCCTCTTGCCGTTAACGTTCCTCATCCCACGATATCCTCATCAATGGAACGGAAGAAAATAAGCATTGGAGATTTATTGCTTTTTACAGAAATTAAATTCACATTTGAGCTAGTACTATTGCATCATCACAAGAAAATCAGGAACAAATCAACATTCATTCAACAATCACAAACTTTGTGAAGTCGATTCTGATAGGAAATGCCATTTTTGGAGGCGAACTCTTCCACTCAAAGTTCCAGACATCCCAACATCAAAATTCCTTTTCGTACCTTTTGGTCCATATAATTTGAAATATATTTATACACATAGATAGGGGAAGAGTCATTAGGCCTCCACTCCTCCAATGTATTTTGTTTCGTTTTTTTTTTGTTTGGCCGGTTGAAGACCTTGCCCCATCCTCACCTTTAAAATTTTAAAGACGACCTTTTTATTATTATTATTATTTGGCTATTGGAGAGAGATCTTTAACTTGGATTATCTCGAAATAAAATCCTATGTATTCTCCTGTTTATACAAGTTGCTGAAGTATTACTGCAAGTGACAAAATCTGCTTTTTCGCCCAATATATTGATGTACACTAGGCGATCAAAAATATCCGGACATCCCTCTGCAATAGCGAACTGAAGATGGCACGAGGACGTCACGTATCGGTTTAAAAGGAGGCAGATGGTCGTGTGTTGTTAATTGATAAGAAGTAACCACAGAACGGGCCGATCAGCAGAGCTCAGTGATTTTGAACGTGAACTGATCATTGGCTGCCACTTAAGTAATAAGTCTGTCAGGGATATTTCAATCCTTCTAAAGTTGCTGAAATCGACAGTTGGTGACGTGATTGTGAAGTGGAAACGGGAAAGCGCAACCAAAACAAAACCGAGACCGGATCGGCCGTTTATACTGATAGACCGGGACCGTCGAGTGCTGAAGAAGATGGTTCATGCAAATAGCCAGACATCGATTGAAACAATCACCTCGTTCTTCCTATGAGTTCACAGTAGTACTAATACTCTAGTCAGCACCATGACTGTCCGTCGAGAGGTGCATCTGACTTGTTTAGTGCATCTGACTTGTTACTTTTGCGTCTTTGGAGAATTCTGATCTTTATAAGGAGCTGTACTTTAACATTCATAACCTTACACAGAAAACTCGCAGAAAGTTCCACTCATCATCACGCTGTCACCATGCTGTCGCACTGCCACGCTATCTGGTACGTTCCTTCAGAACAGCACCAGATCGTCACCAGACTCTTCTAGTAGTACTTACTTGAAGGTCTCCCTGTAATCGATTCTTATAATGTCCTATAATCATGTATTCAGTTAATTGTTGTACTTATCAAACTATCGTGCTCCTTGTATTGATGGCTGTAATCATCAGTTTCATTACTTAGTATTCTTACCAAAGAAATCCTCCTCATCCAGTTCACGTCGCACAAACCAAAGAAACACTGAATTATTCAGCAGAGCTGACTGATTTCGCTGAAGTCATCGTGAATTTGACAAGTGATAGGTTTTTTGGTGATAATCAAGTCGTGACGAGGGCGTGCGATTTTTATGAGTCCATAACGTGATTTTGCAGTTGTTTCAATACTAATTTTGTATTTGATGATAAATTTTATGAACATTAACTTTGAATGGCATTTCATACTGCCACTCTTACTAGTTCTCTTCCTTCTCATTGAGTGTCCTATTACCGTACCTGTATCAAAATTCATTAATCGGCATTACATCATAGCTGCAGAAAAAAGCAGCAATGTTTCGGCATTTTATAGTTTATAGACTAGAACGTTCGGCAGACGTGTACATGTCAACCTTAGCACCATAACTGCCAAGTTGACGAGTATTTATTTATTCTTACGATTGTAAAACTTTTCCTTTATCACATAGAGGAGTGATTTATGTTGAGGAGCCATATTGATTGGCCACCTCGTTCCTCCGATCTCAATGAAATGCGAAATGCTTGGGATGATCAGTTAGGAAAGCTTTAGAACAACTAAGGACATTGATTTACCAAAAGACATTAATAAGAGTCCTTGAAAGTCTCACAGGTAGCGATAATAATTAGCCACATTCTCTTTAATTCATTTTACTTTTCTTATTTTGATATTACTTTCAAAAATGTTTCTTCAATCGTCTTTTCTCCTTTTGAAAATGACAGGGGTTTTTTTTTCCCCCATTTACTTAAAATCTGTATTTTTACGTAATTCTCCTCATCGCCTTTTTAAAATATTAATTCCTTAATGGAAAGCTCATTATTTCAGATTGCTCGAGGCTCCTTTAAAGAAAGGGGATCATCCTAATTCGCTTGAGTAGTTAGCGTGAACATTTCCAATTCTTCTCTCTAATTTTACCTTTCAAAACATTTTCTGATAATTTTAGTATTCATTCTGCATAATTTATACTGTAGTTTCAATTTGTTTTCATTCATTAAAGCATGCAATAATTTTCGTAAAATTATTTATAGCTTCACTAAAGTAAAGCATCTTATATTATTATTATTAATATTATTTCATCTATTGAAAATTAAAGTTTTTTTTTCTTTTTTTTTTCCCATCTCTTTGATTTATTAATAAATTACTTAAGAAATAAAGGTTTAACTTAGAGCTAAAACAGGAATTGTAATGCAAAGCATTACACTTTGGTACATAAAGAGAGAAGAATAGTAAAAGGGCAGATTTTAAATTTCACAGTTGTGCACTATTTAATTGATATTCTAACTTTTGCATATTCAAAATGATCTTCATATGACTAAAAAATATTCTAGGACCATGGGTAATCTACTTCCGTTCTTGAAGAAGTATTCCGAAGAATGCAGCCTATGAAGAATATTAGGAACTACTTGACCATATTGGCCGCGCGGTTGGCGATGTCGCTAAGACACTGGCCTCTCACCTTTGAGTACGAGGTTCGGTTCTCATGTGGGTTTCGTTGATGGTCGCGATCCGCGCTGGGCAGGTTTTCCCGGGGTTCTCCCGTTTCCCCTGCATTTCTCACACCATCCTTTCTCAGTCTTTCTCTCCGTCTGTCCTTATTTCGGTGGGATAGCACAATAGATCTTTGAGGTCGCAGTGCTCGGCTGTCAAGCCACCCACGCTCACCACATTCCATTACATTACTTGACCATATTGTACATTTATTTATTATTATATATGACACTACAAAACAATGTGTATCACAGCTGCCAGTTCTTTAGCTGGTGTTGGCCTTCAAACGCATCGAATTCTTCCCAAGAATCTAGGATGTCGTAATGTATCGGCGCAAAATATGTGCTGATCCAAGCAGTGCGGCTTTTTGGAGTTTTATTATTATTATTATTATTATTATTACATGTATTCTTTCGAATCGCAACTGCTGACTTTGCTTCTATTCTAACAGAAAAGCTTCATAAAATTATTCAAGAAACCATATGTATGCTTTCGACTCATTCAATCTCTCTTTCCAAATTTTTTTTTTTTTTTTTATATTTAAACTACCAAGAAATTACAGTCCTGCTAGGTTCTACTTCTAGATCCTGTGTGCAGTTGCTGAAGTTACGTAATAATTACATTACATTAATACAAAATCAAATTAAATTAAAATTAACAATAAAATAGTTGAATAAAACAAGATAAAAAATAACGAAACAAAATATAGAACAATAAAGTTATCCCTTCTATAATATAACAGAAATTACAAATTCAGTACTCAAAATAAAAAGTGAGTATAAATAACTAAAACAATATTAAAGGAAAACAAACATAATGATTTCAATTTTAATGACCTAAATGACAACCATTTACCATGAACCAATGTCAGCCAGAAATCAAACCAGAATAATCATTATATTTAATATTTATTAGTACAAGTCCTTAAGAAACATTAAGAAATTTTTTTTTATTGGAATAAATATAAATATGTGGATGACTACGTACTGATAAAAGAAAGAAGGAAGAAAAAAAATAAATTCCACTTTATTTTACCATGAATTAAATCGCATATTAATTTAATGTTTGACTTTTTTTTTATGAATTACAGTTAAAAATATTTTTATCTCATTGACTAAAAAATTTTATTCAACATTCTTTCCTTTACTCTTAATCCATAATTATTTTTCGGTTGATCAAATTTGACCAAACTATTTGGATCGTTCTGAAATGCATCACTTTTAGATGAAGTAAAAGTGACTAAACTCAAGAAAACCTGCTTCGTCATTTGAAGACGAACTTCTGATTCATCCTTTCCAGAATAACAACAATAAATTATTATTAGTTGGTTTTCCTACAATCTACTAATGGACATTGGCAGGTTCTATAATAGCATCTGTTCTGAAACATTCGTTCAAATTCATACGTTTCAAACGTATAATTGACGCTGTTTGAAAATATAAAAAAATAGATGTACTAGAATATTGCAATTTTCTTACTTTGAATTAACTTACTAAACTATTTCCCTGCAAAAAAAAAAAAAATAACAATTTTCCATCTATTATTATTGTTCAACCTTAGAGAGGAAGTTTTTTGTTCACCCTGTATAACTTATAGTTTTAGTTTTTACTATTGCAAGTAACAAAAATAACCTTTGCAAGTAACAAAAATATCAAAAATAAATTAATTCTTTTAATGAGAATTCATAGATACTGGTATTTTTGTTTGCCATTTTTCTCCTTTTTACTTTAATGTGGATTGCCTTAACGTAAATGTCATTGGGAAACAGTTCCTCTTGTGAATGATGATCTGTAGCAGGTTTACAAAATAAATTTTGTGGTTATTATTTATTCTCTATCATAGTCGGTTACTATAAAGTTTTAGGATATTTTAATAGTTAATTCAGGTTGTTGTTGTTTTGGTTTTTTTTTGAACGGCGAAGACTCTGTAACCGCTCTGGTTGTTGCAAAACTTTTTGAAGACTTCTACATCCTACGCTCTAGAGATGATCTCTTCCTTGAGCAGAAATTATTTTTCTAAGTTTTGTAAATTAACAATTACTATTTGCTGTGATGATGGGAACAACACTCTACATTGTTGATTTATTCCTGCTTTTTAAATTAATTATTAATTCAGGATATGCCAATAAACATATACTACCGGTATGTTTTAGTGAAGTTTTTCTATTAGGGTAGCATCGACTAACTTTAAATATTTCATTTTCTTTAATAAGAGGAAATCCGGTTTATTAAGTTCCTTGTTTGTATTGTGAGTAACATCCTATCAATGTGTAATTGGACCACTTAACATTATCAACTTAATATTGTCATTTTAAGAATATACTTAAATCTTTTATATATATTGATCATTGTTTGCAATGACTTGGTGCCATTTATTAGGAAAGTCCTTGATTCCTTTTGAGTAGAATTCCGCCGGTTTTGACGTAAAAAAGTTCTCGGCGAACTCTCGAACCTGATCTTCATTACTAAACGTTTTCCTCATTTTGCAGTGGTCTGAAAAGATGATAATCTTTAGATGCAAGGTCAGGTGAAAATGGTGAGTGAGATAGAGGCCAGCCAAGCTCCAAAATTTTTACCTGTGTTACTCTTGCTGTATGAGGCCTTGCGTTGTCATGGAGAGCAACAACATTTTTCCGATTAATGAGTGGAGGCGGTTTTCGAGCAAACTTTGATGATAATGCTGCTGCCGCTGGATATTATAAGTCCATTTCATTACGATTTAATAGCTCGAAATAAATAATATCACGACGATCCCACTGTTTATACAACATTATTTTTCTGCCGTGAAGCTCAGCCTTTGGATTCAGCTTGGAGATATATCTTTGTCAAGTCACTGCCTTTTGCGTATCATATGTGATCCACTTTTCATCACCAGTAATAATTTTATATATATAAAAAAAAAAAACAGATTTTTTTTCTTTTGATAAAATCATTACTTGTCTTGTTGAAGATAACAACAAGTCGTCTCCTCTGTCGTGAAGAAGACTTGTTATCGATAAACGATCTGCTTTGTTCTTTTCAGTAAGAGTTTGCGGAACCCAAACACCAGCTTGCTGATCTTCCCCATCTTTTCCAAGTTGCGACATATGGTCCTGGATTATGAAGTGTTTAATTTATCTTCTAATTCTCAAGTACTTTGCCGTTTATTGCATTCCATCAGTGCTTTTAAAGCATCATCGTCAGTCAGATAAGCGCCCTAGCCTTGGTTCATCCTAGCAATCTCCATAACGGTATTTCACAACCTAATTTCACACTGCAGTTAGGCTGCTTTTGCTATAACTGCATATTTTTTTCAACAGCATTTTATCTCTGTTTGAACTCTCACAACATTACATAACGAATATGCACCTTCAATCTCTCCATTTCTTTTTTTATTATTTTAATGCGAACTCTAAGCTGTCATGGTTGTGATAAAAATGAGAGCGAGACTTGCTTATTCCAAACATGTCAAAACTTGTCAGGTATGATGAGTCATGTCCTATATGTTTATCTTCCGTTACACCAGGTTCTTCCGAACGTATTTGAAATATCCTGAATGAAAGCTGTCTGTTTGAGCACAAGTATCTCTTTTCAAAAGCCAAAGCTCATTTTATCCCCCCTGCGCTAAGGTAGCATCGCACATTTCTAATAGAATTTTTTCAAGAATAGAAAAATAGTGTTAGCAAACGCGTAATCAAGAATACTATAAACTTTTTGCAAAACAAAAACCAAATATAAAGAATAAATTAACGTGCAGAAGGTTTAATTAAATTCAAAAATAGAAACAAGGGCAGCACAATGAATAAATAAAATGCCTTTCTGGTTCAATTATGAGAACCTGCAAGGTCGACATAAGTTGACAGATTGTTAAAGTTTTTTTCAATCTTCATTGATAATTTTGAGTATCCCTCCATGAGGCCCTTAGGGTCGAGGGAGATACTGCTCCCGGTAGTTCCTTACCAGTGAGATCGGATGGTCAGTCCCGCCCACCTTTAATCCCCGGGAAAGAAAATCGATACTCTTTCTGCAGAGGACTGGGAAGACCCTAGGATCCCGATCTCCACCGGGGTTCGAGCCAAGGCTTCTCCATATTTAATAACGCTACAGATGATGGGACATAATACATAAAAGTAATTGTAAATAGTCTATAAAAGAAATAGAATTTATCACATTTTATTTTATTTATTTTGATACATTGAGGTTTTTGGGAATACCTGAGAATTTGCTTTAGTTATTATCATCTTTTATCACTGTAATGATAATTAAAATTATTACTGAGCAACAAAAAAAAATTTTTTTTTTCTCAGTAAAAAGAACCCCCAAAATTATTACGAAAACAAGTTCCTTTTCACATAAAACAGCAAGATAAAGGTTACTAGGTTTGTTTTTTTTTTTTGTTTTTTTTAAAGAAATACTGAAAAATGATATCAACTTCAGTCACATCAAATTGGGTTTTTCTTTTCAACTGACAAAATAATTGTTGTCAGCAAGAACTCGAAGAAAATCGGTACTGAGCTCTTAATCATTTCCTTTAAAACTATTTTTAAAATGTCCAAAAGTATTTAAAATATATATACCGGTATGTAGTTGTCGTGCCAACTTCGGAATATCTGCATAGTAAGATCGGGACGAAAAAACACAGACATAACAAAAGAAAGAGGAAAAAAATGCTCAGAATGAAAAGAAATAACGCACCTAAATAAGAAGCCATTTGGAGGTTAAAGTGAGAAGAAAGGAAAAAAAAAAATAGTTTAAAGATCATTTAAGGAAAAATGAAGAATGTATTACAGGGAAACGAACCCAACCGCTTCCGGATATTCAATTTGAATATCAACAATAATGTGGCGATTTTGGGCATTTAGCTCCAGAACTATGGGTCGAATAAGTACCAAAATCATTTCTAACCTAATGGATTTAAGCCTTTCAGTTGTATTATAGATGAAATAGTTTTAGACTGATCATAAACCGACTGACAATGCGAATTTGTATTTTGACGTAACAATAGCTTAAAATATATATTGCATTTTAAAAAAGGACTTGTTCTAATCCTTGTTTTCTTCTGATTCTTTTCTCTTAAGGACTTTTACAAGCGTTAGGCTATAATGCCATTCAGTTGCTAACTACCAAGCAACTAGAAAACAAAATCAACTACTGTAATGCTAAACGATGTAATACGGCAAATAAATTTCCTTATTACCATCAGTGTCATGTGACCTGTTATCGCAATTTCAGGAGAGATTCTGGTTTATTACATCATTTAATCTCAGTGTGAGTGTCATAAAGTGAAGCACTAATTGTTAGGACATTAAAATTAACTAAAAAAAAATAAATCACAAATCACTAAATAAAAGAAATGAAAGACTAAATTATGAGTAAGGAAAGATAAAAGTTATCATTTTTGCTAATTGAAATACGATTGGTTACTTCATCTGTGTTTTAGTTCCCGGAATTTGTTTTAAACATGAGTTACGTAACTTTATTTTTTTATCGCTTGCTATAAAGCCTTGCAGTTTTTTTTAGACGGATTGCAACTTGTGGTTTTCCCACAATATAAGCTATTATAGCTTACGGGTTAATGATTGGAAAATCCCCCCTTTTTTTTGTAATGTTTTATATGCACAACATAGATACATTTTAATAACTTTTATAGGGAATTTCAAAGTGAATTATGTAAAGCGACTGTAAATGAAGCATCCAAAACAGAAAAAAGTATTCTTCATCTTCCATTTTGCCGCCCTTTGGACTGTCCATTAAAGAGTGCCGTTCTACTCATTTCCCTCCCTCATCTTGCTACGTTGTTGTTCGAATTATAAAAACAATCAGTATTAAATGATATAGGCCTAATGTTAAATTTAAAAGATTTTATTATTATTTTTTTTTTTTTAAATAATCAAAAACAAAATAATAATCATTTTGATAGATGAGAAATTCTTACGAACACTTAAAAAGAAGTTAAAAAAGAAAAGAAAGAAAAAGTTAAATATTTTTATTTTTTTTATTTTAACTTTTTTTAAAGTATTCGTAAGAATTTCTCATCTATATTTTGAACTATTTGAGCCTATTGATTTGAATTTAAATGATTTATTCAAGAAATATACATAACGCAAATATTGTATTTGTTTTTAAAAAAAAAGTTTTACGACTTAAATCCAAAACAGAGTTTTCAATTATAGCGTTTAAGAAATCGTCTCATTCAGAGCCGTTTCTCATCTAAATGTGTAACCGAACGGACACAGACACACTTAATTGCATACTCTCGTGTCGGGAAAGAAAAAGTTACACATAATAGATACAGTCGGACCTGTATTTAACGAAGTCGCTAAATCCCAAAAAAAGTTCGTTGTTTGGAAAATTCGTTAAATAGAGATTCACCTTTTATTATTCAATATTATTAAAAAAAGTAATAATTTTAATGACAAAGCATACATTACCACGTGCATACTTAAATTTTACTAATAAAGTCTGTTAATTTTGTCTGAGTTTTTTTGGTTTTTTTTTTAAAAGTGTTTTCGCTCATAGACCGTCTCGCATCTTTGCAATGCACCAAAAACCCCTTCAGTATTTTCTTCAAATTGTAGTCCGCGTCGGATTGTTTCAAATAATTTTAGCATTTCATTATAATAATTTCTGCATCATAATAATTTCCATTTTCATCATCTTCATCTTCATCGCAATTCATAGTTGTATTGTTTTTATTTTTCACATTGTCCAAAATATCCGGTTCAGTTAGTGTTTCCGAGGTCTCAACTTCAAAATGAAGTGAAAGATAATCATCAATCAGCACATCATCGTTAATTTCTTCTTTTTCCCTCAGCTGTATCCACATTTCTTTCATTTCCTCTAAGGGAATATTGATAATAAAAACATTTCAAGGTTAAAAAAAAAAAATAGATACCACGAAGAAGTTCATTAAATAGAAAATGCACTTCGCTATTTGGAGGTTATTTTACGAAGAAAGTAGCAAAATGTTCTTGGTTCCAAAGAAAAGTTCGCAAAATAGAGGTTCGTTAAATAGAGGTCCGACTATATTTTTATGGGAAAAACGTTTGACACCAAACTTTTTCTACTTCTACTAATGTTTACAACATATTTGTATTATAACACAATATTTCCAGACTTCTTCAGATGTAATTTAGTCCGTTGTTGACGAGTCTAATAAATAACATAATAAAGTAAAAGTTAAATTTAAATAAACAAATAATATATCAAAGTAAAAATCATCACATATAACAAAGTAAGCATGAAGTTTAATAAAGCAATTTACAATACGTAATTAAGCTAAGTCATTACCATATTTTGACATCGTTATATTTACTGATGTTTTTGAAATTTTCTATCAGACATGATTCGATAATAAACCTAGATTTTTCATCCTTGATGTTGAACAACATTTGTGTTATTGGGTCCGGATTGTGTCCACTGATTAAGCAATGATCTGCCCAATCAGATATATTTCTTTTCTTATTAATGAATGCATTTACATTCTCTTTCAAGCGTTCTTTAAATGTTATTCCGGTATTCCCAAAGTATCTGGAACTGCAATTCCCACGTGTCAATTCGTAAACGATACCCGTATTATACATGTTAGTCTTCTTTTCTTGCAATTTTTGAATTTTTGACAATATGTTCTCTTCATTTTTATATACAATGTTAGCATTATTATTCTTGCAGATTTCCTTTAAATGATCAGTTAATTTTATCCCCTGCTGTATTTTGAAAATTCTCGTTTCTTCTTTGATTTTATTATTAAGATCATTTTTCCCGTCGTTTTTTGTAAATACTCTGTAATATTACTATTTATAAAACGCATTGGATATTCATTCATTTGTATTCTAATTCTCAATTTTGCAATTTTTTTCTTTTGCTATCTGTGCTCATTCAGTGTTTTCAAGATCCTCTTAACATAATTTTGTATAATTGATTTTACAAAAAAAAAAGGTTTATTAAATTCTTTACATGTTTCGTAACATTTTTGTTACATAATATCCTGAACTATCTTCATCTATATTCATCATATCACATTTTTGATTTATTCATTACATACACAATATTTCGTCAGGATTAATAATCAATGTATTGTTTATTTTTAAAAGAGAAAGTCAGGAAATTAATCCTGACGAAATATTGTATATGTAATGAACACATGTTTGTTACATTTTCAAAAGAGAATTATAATTCGGAAAATTAAGAAGAAGAAAAAAAGTATAGCATTTTAACTATTAACAATAAATGTGATATCAATATCACTATCAACAATTTTAACAATAAATTACAATAATTGAACTTAGATTAATACAAGAATAAACCAACCGGATAAAAATAAAACTCAATCACTTAACAGTAAGAATATTAGTTAACATAGGATTTCATGTTTTCCATTTAATAATTTATTATTAAATTTTTGAATATGTGAAAGCTTCTTTTATTTGTAGTTTTTTAGTATTGCTCTCTTTATTTAAAATTATTTAATCTGATTCCAGTTCATTTCATGATTCGGAAAATTTTGTAGGTGTTCTATCAAAGCCGATTTATTGAAAAAGTTACACTAAAAAGAAAGAAAAGGAGGAAGTCCTTTACAGAAGTAATCAATGACATTTCTGGAAAATTACATGTTGTTCTCAATAAATGATTTATTTATTTTTTTATTTGTTTATTTATTTATTTATTTATTTGTGTTATTAATTAGTAATTTCTTTATACAGAAAATATCTTCCATATTTCCAAAACCTTTTTCTTTGTTGATAAATGAAATTCATTTTCATGATAAGCAGAAATAACATTTTTCAGAAATAGTTTAAATTATTTTCATGTATTTTTTGAGAAAATATTAAAATAATAATAAGTACCAAACCGTCATTTGAAATTAATAAAAACTCTTAGATGCTGGGTAGGTAAGATATCTGTTAAGAAATGTTCATTGGAAATAAAATTGCTTAATCATACTATTTAAGTTAAATTTCTTTTTAAGTTAATGAGACTGATGATTCACGAGTTCTACTTCCTTCTATGTTTAATTAAGAAGCTCTCGTACTAGGTTTCATCAATTCAGCTACTCGGGTGATATTATAAATTCAATGTTAAAACAGTTAAGCTTTAGGCAGAGCCGTTTCTAGGTGTTCTGCCACCCTAGGCGAGAACTGAAAAATGCCGGCCCCTCCCTTTCAAATACCGCCCCCACCAAAAAAAAACAAAAAAACAGAATCTTCAATTCAACAACCAAAAAAAAAAAAACCACAATCCTATTTTTAACAACAAAAAAAAAAAAAACCCAATTCTATTTTAACAATCAAAAAGAAAACGGAATTCGTCCTTCGGCCGCCCTAAAATCTTTGCCGCCCTAGGCGGCCGCCTAGTCTTGCCTAATGGTAGAAACGACCCTGGCTTTAGGGAGAAAATGGCCGTGTTCACTAATGACGAGATTGTCAGAATTTGTTCAGAGACGTCAATTTCATTTTGACTTAATAAATGGTTGGAAGCCCTTGTTTATTACAGGTGTTTACTCTGACCTGTATTTAGGTGTATGTTTTACTGTTTATATTTGGCAGGTACTATAATTTAAAAATGAACTTTTCCTTTGTACTACAATATTTTCACGATAACGAAAAAAATTAAAGAAAGAAAGAAACCCAGCAGCATTTCATGGAAAGTAAGCTTCAGGTTCTTTCAAGATTTTCTTGTTTTCTTTCATATTTCTGAATATGAAAGTAAAAACAATAAAACAATTCTCAAGGGATATTTTCTTCGTCCTGAAATATCGCTATTATAAAAAAAATATACAAATTTAATTGTTAAATTATACAATGGAAAATACAATACTAAACTGTTATCTTCGGAAATCCGTTATTTGTTGTAAAATTACATTGAAAATTAATTCCTTTAAAAGGATTAGAAATAATTTGGTTGCTCTAATGTAAGACAACCTTCAGTATGAAAAAAACATTATATACACTCATGTTTGTGAAAGTTGCAGCAAACGATTAAAGTTTCAGAGCTACGCAACAACAGTACTTGCATTATGGTGTAAAGCCTTGCATTACGAGCTGCAATAAGAGCTGCTATACGCTGTCGCATACAATCAAACAGCTCTTGGATGTGTTCCTGGAGTATCGCCTGCCAGGCGGCTTCTATCTGAGTCCACAGTTTATCTGTATTGGCTGCAGGATGACATTGTCGGGCTAGTTGCTGAATAACATGTTCAATAGATTCCCAGACATGTTCCCAGACATATTCAATAGGTGACATATCAGGCGAACATACAGGCCAAGAAAGAAAGGATATCTGCCTTGCTTCGAAGATGGTCTGGTCGAGCGCTGTCTTGTTGGAATATGGCTCTAGGAGTGTGCTGAACGAAGGGTACTACTTCAGCCTCTACAACTTCCCTGATGTAGCGGTTGCTGTTAAAAGTGCCCACAATTCGTAGCAGGGCCTATAATTCGATATCGCCTATGATACACAATTGCTCCCCAAACCAAAACGTTTGTCGTTCGTGCAGTATGACACTGGACAATGAAGTCTGGAAGATGGCGCTCACCTTGAAATCGTCTAATGCGTATGCGGCCATCATTGTAATCCACGTTGAAGCGGGATTTGTCCGAAAACACGAAATGGTGCCAATCTGCACGCCAATGGATGTGTTCATGAGCCCATTGTAGCCTGAGGCGTCGATGGTTCAGGCCCAAGGGAAACTAGCACAAAGGAATGCATGTAAGCAGTTCTCTGCGCAACAGATGTCGTCGAGCCGTCAGACAATCAGACCTTTTTCAGTGTGCTAACACTCAAGAAGAAGCTGAACGGTCCGTCACTGCCATACGGATGAGATGTCTATCATCCCGGGGTGTCGTCACATTTTGTGGTCCACTTCCGGATTTTGGACCCGTCCTCTTCTCGTCAGTCCATTGCCTCCACACTCACATCGCTGTCGTGGCATTATGCCCCGTACGAGCAGCAATTTAGTGGTATGAAAATCTTTCTTCACGCAAACCGATCATTCGGCCCCGTTCAAACTCCGTAACTTGCTTATGAACCGCCCTTTGACGTCGACGAGGCATACTGACTCCAGTAGGCACATGTACAGTTCACTGTCGATGAAAAACTACTTTGCTGCATCCACAACAGTCCTCTACTTATACGCTCTTACACGACAGTTCAGAGGGCGCTGCTGAGTCTAGGAATGCGCAATTATTCCCAGATTTTAATCATTTGCATGTCATATTCTGCTTTACATTTCCTGTTTCATTTGCTTGTTTCCTTCATGGTGTTGCATTTTTCACAAACATGAGTGTATATCGGGTTGGCCAAAAAGTTCTTTCGGTTTTTGTTTTACGTATGTTGGCTCTAGTAGCACTTAGGCGTCTTTAACGTCATTCGACACCGTTTTGTTAGATTGTATTGTGACAGCTGTCATATGAGCGTGCATTTAAAACAAAAACTGATCAAAATTGTGTGTCATCAATTTACTATTGAAGATGGAAGACAATAAGCACGCAAGACTGCATGTTTTTTTGATGACCAGGCAAAAACTATTACAGCTTGGCTGGGAAATTCTAATTCATCCGCCTTATTCACCAGACATTGCACCTTCGGATTTCCATTTATTTCGGTCTTTACAAAATTCTCTTAACGAAAAAAAATTCAATTCCCTGGAAACTACCAAAGGCACCTGGAACATTTTTTTTGCTCAAAAAGATAAAAAGGTTTGGGAAGATGAAATTATGAAGTTGCCTGAAAGATGGCAGAAGGTAATGAAGACGTTGTTAATAAAAGTATTGGTGAAAATGAAAAATTTGTCTTTTATTTTTACTTAAAAACCGAACGATCTTTTTGGCCAACCCACTAATATATATAAAATCATAAAGCCATGGCTTTTGTCAACAGCTCCATCCACTGTTGAAAGATGTTAACAAATTTGAATTTCTAGATAATTGATGGTAGAAAATGAATACGTTCAAAAGTAATTTGCAAATATAAATAGAATTTATATAAATCTGCTGCAGATGAAAAGTGCCATTGATTTGCAATCAGTCATCATAAATGTTAGTGTACTGTATATTCGTTGTTATAGAAATTATTTCTTTTTAATTATAGCTGTATTTTTGCTTGATCTAGTTCATTTTGCATTTCTATAAATCGGGAAACACGATACACCATAAAGCCATGGCTTTTGTCAACAGCTCCATCCACTGTTAAAAGAATAAATGGGTTTCCGACATCTGTAGAAAATGAACCGGATTTACATTTGAATTAAACCGAATTCAAGCCAAGTTGTTCTTTTCAGAGCAACTGAAAAATGATATCTTGAGCTAGTTTTGTAAATATTAAGCATCGAAAAATTATGTAATTCCTTCCAAACAATGTAAAAAGTAAAATAAGCTGCTTCCTCGCATTGTCACAGGTGGAAATAAAATGAGACAATGTGTAAACATTGAAAGAAAGTATCCTACCTGTTGACGAAAATACCGAGGTTTCATAATAGGAAACCCATTTGTTTAGTTGCATTCATAAATTATGCTAATATGCATTCATAAATTATGCTAATATGCATTCATAAATTATGCTAATATGTATTCATAAATTATGTTAATATGCATTCATAAATTATGCTAATGTGCAAAAGTTGTCGTGATCCTATGATTTGTTTATTTGTATCATCGAAGTATATGTTCTAAAGAATGGTGTAAGAAAATACATTCACTTTTCAGTCATCCTATGAGTTTAACATACATTAAGCTGCGTATTAATGGATTATTTAAAATCACCATTTTCTTGTTCTGCTGAACAAGAATATCTTGTTTATTGTTGAATCCCCAAAGGTTGCAAAGTGACAATGGCCATGGGCATCAGAAAACCAAAACTATTCCTAAGTGATTTAATAATTAAAACTTATTTTGAAAATCTTTTAGCAGCCGAAAGGTTTTCATGAACTATTCATTCAGTTACTGAACGTTAAGTTTAGATTTATTAATGTTTGGAAGTTTAATATTTGGAAGACCAGACGGAATTTATAAGATTGTGTTTTTGCCTAAAAGAACTGACAGAAAAATTTACTAGTTTATTACAAGAATTTATAAGCTTCTTGGAATTTTAGTATTCATTCTGAAGTAAATTGTGTTCATCAACAATTTATCATTAATTTTTTTAAAAAAATAATTAAATTAAATTGCAAAAGTTTGTCTTATTTAAATTTAAAAGAGTTTGAAACACAAACAATTAAAATGATGCTGAATCCCCATGAACAAAGTGTTTCCTCTTAGGCAGCTGTGATGTTGCGTCATTGGAAGGATCATTGGAAGGTCATTGAAACATAAACAAATTTTAAAAAAAAATTATGTGTGTAGAAAAACAATGAAAACAATGAAAGATAGTCACATCATTCTATGAATGGCAAACACGGTGTGAATGGAATTATAGTGTCTTTAGTTTTGTATTACTTTTCTATAATAATGCAGTACAGACCACAAGAATATAGAAATGTTTAAAATCAGATGAAGGTAATTTGACGACAGGCAGTTGTCAGTCAGTCATTGACATCATTTGACTGACTGACATCGTTTGATGTATATTAATAGAGCGTATCAAAGAGTTGATTAACGAGTTGTCTTTTGATTTAACGGTCGTCAATTGAAGGTTGTTTCATTGACTTGGATGATCTGTCAATCAGAGCTAAACTCATGGGCTCTTTGAAGCCATATAGGTTTAAATAAATGAGATTTGCTTAATGCTCGTTTCAACCCAGAACCGCCTCTGACTAAATCGCTTATTAGTAATTTATTAGTTAAATATTTATCTTATTTTGTTTAAGTAGAGAAAGACAATTATTACTTTGATAAATTAACAGGAAATTATCGCTTTTGAAAACGAAAGCTTTTTCTTTGTTTTCGCCATTGTAAGCTCTCTTTCTTAGATTACGATGTTGGTAATAGATTAGTAATGGTGAATTATAGCTAAAATGACTATTCCAAGCAGTGTCAAAGTCTCGAGAGGCCTAGGTGACAACCACGCTTGTTCATTGAGTCTGGAGAGCAATGGAGGATACTGTGGTGATTATAACGGTAAAGGGAGGATAGAATTTAAGAGAAGACTGAAGAATATTTCTTCAGAACGAAAAGAGGGAGTGAAAGAAATAACCATGCCTACATGGAATTTGAACCCAGGCCTTGCAGATAACACTCACATTCTTTAACAGCATAACCACCACAGAGCTTGATAATTTTCGAAACATTCCTTCCTGTGAAATAATTGTACACATCTGAAAATGAAATGGTTAAATGCAGTAATTGAGGAATTGATAAATGAGGCTTCTCAGGTGAAATGAATTAGTAGGGCAAAGAAGATTGGTATTAGTGGCTAAATGAATCTGAAGTGAAGTAGAATTTGCTCAGAGATCTCAGAAGGGAAAAGAAACGTCTTTACAACATCAGTCATTAACGAGGATCTCTTGAGGGCATTGCCGTTGGGGTTTCATTATCTTTAAGTTAAGCTTGAAACATTCATCTTGGGTTCGAGATTTTGAACAGATAAAGGATTTTCTAAGATGAAATCCCGAAATATTATCGCCATAAAGATAATTTTACAGTATAGTTTGGAATTTTTAAACACATTAAAAGGGTGAGACCGTGTTTACAAGTGACATCCCAAAACAGCTGTTTCTCGCTATATTGGCGATCATCAGTTGAGAGTAGTCACTGTAAACACACTAGGTCTCAATACAGAGGTGAATATAAACGGAAGTAGGAATGGGAATGGCACCTCCAGAAAACTAAACTAAAAAAGCAAATACACATTAAAAATAAAGTAAAAGAAATTCTTGTGCTGCGCTCCGGCAACCTCTAGAATTTTCGATGCGCATTATAAAGAAAGAAATAAGCGCCTAAAATATGTAAACGCATTAAAAGGGTGAGACCGTGTTCACAAGTTTGGATTTTTTAGAATTCTTTACAGTCCTTTCAGAAAAGAATAGGTTATTAGTCTATTATTGTTTTTCTTAAGTGCTTGTTGTCACTCAGTCTTTTACAACAATGAAATATTGGATTAAAAATTGTTTAATTTATAATTAACGTTGCAGGTGGTTTTGTTTTAGATCTGAACCTCATGCTCCTCCAAAGACGACAGTATTTTAGTAAACTTGAAGATTTGAAAGTAAATATTGTGGCTTTTACTGTTTACTTTCAAAATTAAATTTTGAAAGCAAATAATATCTCTCATTCAAAATAATAATATCTCTCAAGCAATTTCGTTAAATTTTTTCTTCAAAAAGTATAAATAAACAAAATCAAATGCTAATTTATCTGTAAGACGGTGATGAAAACTTTCAAAATTGTTTAAATAGTTGGAAATAAGACAACATTACGGATGCTTTGTTTTCGATCTAATTCATTTAATTAAGTGAGGCTTTATTTAGAAATTAAATTTTCTTTCAGCCGCTGAATGGCGTCAGTTGTCATTTTAATTTGTATTTCTATGAAATCTACCTGAATTCTAGACGACTTTTATTTTAAAGAAAATATACAAAAGGCAATGCAGTTTTGATTGGAGAATATAGCCTTAGTAAGAACGTTAACGTGTTTAATTATAAATCATAAGAAAATTAAATAGTGCAACTTTTAAAAGCACATAGGTTTATATTTATATAAACATTATATATAAACCTATGTGCTTTTAAAAGTTGTACTCTTTAATTTTCTTACAGAATATAGCCTTGTTTTTATAATAATATGTAGCTAATAAATTACTTCTCTATTACTGTTATGGCGACCATATTTTATAAAAGTGATAATTTTTACTTTTGTGTGTTACATGGATTACATCCTTCTTCCTTGTTATTATCGTTGTTGTTTGATAAAAAGTTGAAGTTCTAATTTGTACTTTAGGAAATTGAATACCAGTCGGATAAGTTAAAACAATTCTTATTTTCAACATTGTTCTTGAATGTTCTTAAGCTTGTTATCATACCATTACAGGAATTTGTCAGAAAAAAAAAGAAAAAAGACAAAGAAAACACTGATTATGATGTCTGGATTTTCCCAAGGTAAAAGAGGTGCAGGGTTGCGTTCCACGTGTATGAACTCCTTACTAGAGGAGCCAGTTGTGACGTGTTACACTGACCCTTGTTGACGTCAGCTGGACAAGAAAGCTGAGCTAATGGGCATTTGCTTTCACTCGGCAGCCTCCAAAGAAACCATTGTTTGGTCGAAGCGAATAAACTACGTTGGGTCGTTACTTATGCGAAATTAGGAGTTTTCCATACGAAAGAAATTTTAAAACTTGGTAGCAAATCAACTAAATCGACGACATTTTCTACTCCAGGCTTTGCCAACAGTGAAAGGTGATGAGCGAGTTCACAAGAGCTGCTCTTATCTCATCTGTTTTATTGTTTTACTATCACATAAAGAGCAAACTGCCTCGGATTGTCAAATGAATGAGACGAGATAATTGGAAATTTATATTTTATTGGAATAAACATTACAACGAAATTAACAAACTATGATGAACTTAATAACTTAATTCAAATGTAAAAATAATCTGAGTTTTTCACAAACGAGTAAATAACCATAACTTATTTATTTATTTCATTCAGTGTGAGCTTGAACCTAATTACAGTATCTCAAAACAGAAGCAGAAAAGTAAATAACAAAAAACGAAAATAAGATATTAATTGGAGTTCCAAGTTGAATGAGGAGATAAAGAAAACAGAAAGCATTAGAGAGAGACCTAAAAAATAATAATATGACTAACAGATCACTAATTTCAGGAGGTTAATTTTTTTTAATAAAAATGTCGAGATTATGACGATTATATATATATTTATATTTATCACTTAATTACTCGGTGATTTATGGCGATTTTTATTTGCATTGAAGATGTAAAGAAATAATCTATTTGTACTGCGAATGGTAGGGACAGGGCCGTCGAGTGGGCGGGGCGATCGCCCTGGGCGCCGCGGCAACGGCAAGAATAAAACAGCAACCTTTTTTTTTTTTTGATTGTTGAATTGGAGATTCCGTTTTTTTTTTTTTTTGGTTGTAGATTTTCG
>JAFIDM010002131.1:61244641-61259527 GCA_023159025.1 Thereuonema tuberculata
GGGGGGGGGGGGGCGCCAGACGAAATCTTGCCCCGGGCGCCAACAAAACCACGAGACGGCCCTGGGTAGTGATGCCGAAATTAATTTCGGCCAATGAAATGGATTTCTAGATATTATTCTTAAGAAAAGAAAATGAATATAGGCCTACTGTGCGTCTTTGAGCAGTTTAATCAATGAGAAGAAAAATTAATCCATTGTTTGTTTGCTTTTTCAGTTGGTGGCTGATGTAAATGGGTGCGCATTAAAATGAGTGTCAGTACATTATTAAAAATTCTACTAGCTTTCCCTGTAATACATCATTTTATCTGAAAAAAATTGAAAATAAAAAATAAAAAAATAATTAAAATATATAAAGTATTTTTAAGAATATAATATTTTATTTTTTGTTCCTATGAACTTTCGTTGAAGAAGCTGTATAATGTTTCTAATATCTTTGTTTTAATATCTTTTGATGTTTCAACAATAAATGTAGGGACTTTTGACAGAAAAAGAAAGCCAAGCAAAATAAAAATGATAGACAAACCTTTGCGTAACATATCTCTTCTCTCGTCCTTGTTATTTTAATCCGAAAGCAAATTAAGGAGAAGAAGGAAAAAAAATCTTAATAACATAAGCATATGGCAATGGAATGATAATTAAAAAAGGAAGAATTTGATTGCATTTTTTTAATTATGTGTAATTAGATATATTGTAATTCAATAAGTCATTTAATGAAGCACATATTATTTACAATCAAAAAAAATGTTTTGTTGGTAACTGATAGGTTTTATTTTTTGGATAAAGGTAAAACGTACAATTACTGAAGTAAATTATTTGATAAATAGCGGAAAAGTTGATAAAACGAAAGATAAAGAATTCAAGAAAAACTAAAGCTTAACGTGCATAAATAAATTCAAAAATTAACTCAAAAATGCACAAATCGAAATAAAAATAGGTTCTCGCAACTTGAGTCACCATCTCGGTGAATCTGGGACAGCTGTTTCAGCCTTATTAGGCTTCTTCAGCCGATTTACCCTCGATGATAGACTAAAGATAGAGAACTTTAAAAATCGAAGGAATTGAAGCCTATGTTTTTGTTTGTTTTTGTTCCCTTGAAGTTTTTTTTTTATTATTTTAGTAATATTTTTATTTTTATTTTCAATAAACAAT
Organism: Thereuonema tuberculata; assembly: GCA_023159025.1. NCBI lineage: Eukaryota > Metazoa > Arthropoda > Chilopoda > Scutigeromorpha > Scutigeridae > Thereuonema > Thereuonema tuberculata. The sequence continues at coordinate 61,245,791 of JAFIDM010002131.1, forward strand.
TCCAATCAAATTTGAGACATATGATGGTATTTTTCCAGAAGCATTAAAATTTACCGTATAGGTTTTATGCCTTAGATGCGGTAAAGCCCAAATGTAAATCTTACATTATTAGTGTTTCTTGATGTTTCGTATTGAATGTTACATTGTTTTTTATTATGGGTTCTTTTAAGTTTTTATTGTGGGGGGGGGGGGGAAGAGTAAACGAGAGTAGATGGCGTATTTTGGGAGGGAGTTCGGTAATGGTCCCTTTAAATCTAAAGTTTAGATTGTCCTTTTTGAATGCTGTAGCTTCGCTGACATTAACTGGTAGGCCACATATAAACGGCGTGGGAGTGAAGCCAACTCTTTCCCTCCGAAACCCAAGGAGCTTCCACCGAAGTAGGCCATCGATTTTTGGAAGGCCCACTTTTGGGCTCCTTTTGTCCCGAAAATTGCCTCACTTTGGTTGTTCCAAAACGAAAAAATAGGAAACAAAGAAGAAATCTTTAAGAAGATTAAAAAAAAAAGTAAAATCAGACTTAGAAGCTGGATTGGCATGGGGGTGTCAGTCACTCTAATTATCCTCCATTTACTTTTTTTTAATACATTATTTCATCAAAAGTTTTATTAATTTAATTACAAAGTTAAAATGGAAGACCTGCATTAATTTTGTCTTTTTATGTAATTTTTTATGATTTTTTTTTTTATAATCTTTGAAATAATAACATTTATGCAAATATCACAGCAGTTTTAAAATAATATTTTCATAAATGTTGTAAGGCGTTGTGAAGAAGGAGAGGGCGGTAATCGTAAAGGCTCCACAGTCTCTAAATAGAATATTTTAGTCTCATTGTGATATGTGAGGTTTAAATTTCATAAATCAACCCCTTGCAATTTCTGACTTCAAATGGAAAGAAAGAATTATATACCTAGAACGTTCCCCCTGTTCTAGATCTCCTCTACCAAGAAATACGATCTCGACTGCTTTAACATTCTTTCAAACCTTGGACATCTATCATATCTCTGGGCCTTTTATTTTATGAGTTGAAAGTGATGTCGCACGATTACACACACATATGCACACATCACACAGACGGAACGTAAAGTTTAAGGGCTAAAAATATATAGCAGTTAATTTTATTTGCAAATTTCCTTGTAGAGTTTATGTTGATTGACCTTCAACATTTTGATAACTTTTATCTCCAAATGACTTTTTTTTTTTCCAATTTTATAAGGTGTTTTAAAGTAAGTAACAAATTAAGTTGTTGATCTCTCACCTTTGAGTCTCGAGATTCGGCTCTCTTGTAGGTGTCGTGGTAATGGACGATCCGCGCTAGGCAGGTTTTCTCGAGGTTCTCATGTTTCCCTCTGCACTATTTCCACCATTTTTTTCTCTATCTTTCCGTGGGTAAAGTACAGTAGATCTAAAGTCGGGGTTCTTGACTTTCGTGCCACATTCATCACAATTTAATCTAATTTACAAATTAAGTTTTTGTTAGGATATCAAACGTGTCTTATATAATTTACAACAACTTGTTCTGACTAGGAATATGTTAAAATTTGGAATATAATTTTTGTTTAAGGTGTATATTTTTATATCTATTTAAATATAAACCTATCTTTGTTAATTTAAGGGAAGACAAATCGTTTAACAGTTTCTTAACGATATTATTTTTTTTTCGAAGGGATAACATTCTTATTGAGATCTTTCGATAGTCACATTCTGATCCAAGTGAAAGGTGCTTCCGTAAAGTCCTTACAGATGGTGTTTGATCCATTGCCATCAGGTGTTTGGCTGCAACATTTCGATTTCATCCTCCGATAAAATTCCTTCATGGAGACACAGAGGCCGACTCTTAGCTAATCCGAAGGTTAATCCGTTTAATATCGATAATCTTTTAGATGTCGAGAGGTGTTATTAATTAAATAAGTGCAAAACCTGATTTAGAAAAGATGAAGAAAAGGAGGAATGACAGATACCCAGGGGAAACAAAAAAAAAAAAAAGGAAAAATCCCAAAAGTGGTCTTCAATTTGGCTTGTGCATCCGTTGTCATCACTGGTGTTTTTCTTCTGTCGTGAAGCAACATTAAGCATCTTAGCTTCATATTCTGGATGCTAATCAGGAAAGGTTCCCGATGTGCTCTATAGAAAAAAAATCAATCTTTATCATCTCAATTAAAATCTTGTCTTTTTCCTAATAACAGCAAACCATAACTTAAATTTAATGAGGGATGTATTATTTTATTTATAATTATAGCTTAGTACTTTTGAAATATATCGCAGAAAGACAAAAGTTTTGCAAAACTAAATTATTTTGCTAAAAACTAATAATTATTAACTAAATATCAATAAATGTCGAATAACAATACTTAATTTTTCATTAATCTACACTGTTCTCCGTATAAACCTGTTAATATTGTTATATTATTTGATTTGAAAATATTTTTCAAATCAATTCTAATTTAATAATAATTTATTTATTTATTTTCGTCCTAAACTTATCGGAACTTAACATTTCAAAGATATAGTAAATTTAGGTCATGTACATGTGGATAAAATGTATTACCACATGACTTGACCTTAAAAAAAGAAGAAAAATATTACAAATGGCTGATGGTTGAAATGACGAATGTGCCATTAGCACTACTATTGTCCAGCAGCACAGTAGCAGCAGCAGTATTAATATAACCCAGCATTCTTGTGGATGGACGTACAGTTCACCATTGTGAACTTTCTAGGAAGAAATGTAGCAGATACAAGGGGTGGACACAATAATAAGAACACCCATATGAAACGGGCCCTAATTCTTTTGCGCAGCAGAGCCACGCCATCTAGAATAGACGTGTGCCACCTAGTGGCCGTGAAGGCGGAGGTGCGACAGCACAAGACAACGATGTCCTAGTTAACTTCCGAGATGAACACCCATCTCCAGGACGCCGTATCGATCAAAACTATCCAACGGGAACTGCATGTTGTGAACATTCATGGCGGAGCAGCTTATTCCAAAACCATTGGTGACACCAAGTAATTGGTGACAATGGTGCCGCGAGCACAGACACTGGACACAATAGCAGTGGGACACATCATTTGAGCTGAATTCACAATATTTCAGATCACTGGACGTGTTTATGTGTGGAGAATGGCCCCTTTTATGTTGACTGCCTCCTTCCTACTGCTAACTCCATACTTTCTAAACTAGAGACCGTTCTGCACGAGGAATGGCTGCATATTCCCTTGAACATTGTGCATGACCTGTATTTTGTCCATCCCACGTCGGATACAAGCTGAAATTCAGGCGAAGGGTGGGCCAACACCCTACTAATAAAGATTTTGTGTCGTTTCACAGGTGTTCATATTTTGTCGTAACCCCCTGTACATGTTCTTTTGTGAATGCAATATTCTTATATCTACCAATGTAATCTTATCATCTTCTTGAATTGTTGCACTGACACTTTAGCTTAAACCAGTGTTTCCCAACCTTTTTTGTGCTATGCCCCACCTAAAGTATCTAAAGTATGCTATGCTCCACCAAATATAACTTTCACAACCAAAAGAAAAAAAAAAAAAAAAAAAAACTACTTTTTGAGTTTTACAACCAAAAAAAAAAACCACTTTTTGAGTTTTAAAACCAAAAAATAAAAAAAAAATAAAAAATTCAATTTTCCAATTGCCCTCCTTAACAATCAAATTGCCCCCCTATGGGGCGTGCGCCCCACGTTGGGAAGCAGGGGTTTAAACAGTCTAATTGAAGCTTTTTAACGTGCAGATTTAAAAGTAATATAAACGAACAGACTGCATTGAGAATTAAAGGATTTAAAAAAAATATAAAAATAGTTGCAGTATCGAAAGCCTGTCTTCCGGCTTTCTTCATCAGACAACAATACAATTAAAATTTAATACAATACAGTGCAATTAGTTCTAATTGCATTGCAGTCCGATGAAGATAGGCCGGAAGACAGGCTTTAGGAACTAATTGTTTTTTTTTGTATTCTTATAAATCCTTTTATTCTCAGTGAAGTCTGGTCGTTTAAATTACTTTAAACAGCCCTATTGGCGATTCTTCGAGTTCATTGATATGTTTGTCTTTGCCTCCGAGAATCCAAATATTCCACAAAGTTTAAGTGAATGTTCATCGTTTTCAGTTTTTTAAACATTGCGTTTGTGGGAGATATAATGAAATAATGGACTGCTTAGGAATAACTATGACAAAAAAACAAAAACCAAAAAAAAACCGTTAAAGAAAAGATTTTTTTTTTTTTTTGACGTGATATCAAAAAAACCCAGCGGTTGTTTTGATGTAACAAGCAATTGCTTTTTTTTTACTATGCCTAATATTTTGATAGTTATTACATTATAATTAACAATTTACGAATATGTAGAAACATATTAAAATGGTCCTTGACAGCTCCATAACGATTTGGCAAAATTATTTTGAAATAGACCTAGTTTAATAATTTTGTAGTCTGTGTCATTTTGGAGGAGTGGTTTCGATTGACTACTAAATTATAAATCATTACTGCTCTTTAAATTAAACTTTTTTTTTCACAAGTTATTTTAGATGTTCACAATGTAGCGTAATTTCTGATGCCGAACATCGATACACAGAATATCTATGTCTAGATGGTTGTCGCTAAAGGCCGTTTTACAATTAGCATTTCACACGCCATAATGCAGGCAATGTCAGGGTAGATTGCGAGTGATTAGTGTACCGTTTTACACTTACCATATCGCCTTCCATTACACGGAAAATTTACACTTCTCAATATATTGTCATCATGCCTACCGGTTTATTTACGAAAAAAATAGCATTGATTTATATAAAAATCATTTAGTCAATGCATCGAATAGATGAAAGAATGTTTTTAATTAATTAAATAGGAAATATTCTTTTTTTTTTTTTCATCGTTTTGTCTTCGATAAATCAGTTTCGATAAATAATTCAGTCTCGTTAAATCTCGATCAACGACGATGTTTTCGAGATTCCGCTCGCTCGCCGATTCAAATTTTCAAGCCGAAATTCTGTAATGATTTTGATTACTAATGTAACGTTTTCTGAAAGCATCCACGAAAACATAAGAAAAAGATGCCCTCCGATCGTAAAAATTATTTTTGTAATCGGTAATTTCGAATAAATAGATACAAATCGATTGGATTTCAAGTTCTACATTTCGTCACCATCATGGCTCGCCATCTCTTCGAATTAGAACATGCTCCAAGTGGGGCAATGTGCTCGCCATCTGTCATTTTGAGGTGATTGCGACCATTATGGCGAGATTATGGCCTGTGAAATGGTAAAAGTAAAACGGTCTTAAGACATTGACCTCTCACCTTTGAGTACCGGAGTTCGATACTCATGTGGGTTTCGTGATGGTGGACGATCCGAGCTATGCAGGTTTTCTCGGGGTTCTCCCGTTTTCCCTGCACTTCTCCCACCATACTTCCTCAGTCTTTCTCTCGATCTGTCGTTACTTCTTTGGGTTAGTACAATCCTGCCACCCATATTCACCATATAAACATAAACCTGTCTAGCAGTATAGACACGTCGCTTCGAGAAGTATAATAAAGGCAGATCTTCTAATTCTGTCATTAATATTATCCGATTTTGTTGGTTTTTTTTTCAAACAGCTAAAAATTGAAATGTTTAGTACAAAACATTCATTTTACTCTGTTACATGCTCCCAAGAAAAACAGTTCCAAGCTAAAATTCCTATTGATAAAAAAAGATTCTTAAAAAAACAGTAAATTGTGAAGATAAGATTATTTTAACAATTAAAAAAAGTAAACTTCAGCAATGAATCAAATGTTGCTGTTTAGAGAATATAAATTTAAAAATAGCCTTACTGGAACAAAACAATTGTTGCTTTGTTTTCAAGACTTCAAAGTAAAATAAAACCTCCTTATGTTAAGGAAAATGGGATTTAAGTTCGTTCAGGAAATTTGCTAAGATAATTTAAGTGAGAATTATTCATGGAAATTATTTAAATTTAAATTATTATTAAACTTTTTCTTCCGTAATATGTTCATTACAAAAATATTTTCCAAGTTTCGTTGTTTATAAATACCAAATTAGGTCATTATTTCTACAGGAGTAAAAAAAACATTAATGTAATGTCATAATACTTTTTTTATTATTATTATTAATGTCGGTGACAGTTCTGGGAATTGAAGCAAGAAATCATTTTTGCGGATGAGTAGAGGAAATGGCGTAGAACGGAAGTAGCATCAAAGAAAACGGAAGCTGCAACAATTAAGGTGTTTCATTTCCTGCGTTGACATTTATCAAAGCAGTAAAATCAGAGATTTCTGTTGAAAAACTTGAATTTGTTCATTTATTTAGATTTTGCGTAAATATTTTGACACTTTAAACGTCATACATGTACCAAAATATTGGACCACGTGAATTATTTTTCAATACATAAACTATTCTATAAACAACTGAAATACAGATTATTTTCGTTAAATTCATACAGAAAAGTATTTTTATTTTTAAAATTAATACACTTCTTTGTACTACATTTCCCCATGAACTGCTGTAAGAATATTGAGAAGTATTCCCTACTTCTTGTGACTTGTCTGGGTCGTTGGATGTTTACCTTTTGAATTAGTTTGTCCGTTTGTATGTAACTTCACCTCCATTGGACCGACTTCGATTTCACCAACCTTAGTTTTTGCCTACGAATCCCAGAGATCGGGTGAAAAGTAACGATCCTTTTTTCACACTAAAGCTCAGCTGGCAATGGATGATTTCTCATATATGTGATGTATTGATTCACAGAACATAAAAAGTAAAGCAAATGTTAAAAAAGATAAAACAAAATGGGTGTATGCATATTGTGTAATGACTACTGTCCATTTTTTTTTTACATTATTTTCTAATAAGTAACATCCGGTAGCATTTTTTTTTAAAAAATAAGTAAGTAATTTTTTAAAAAAATATTTAACTTAAGATTGCATGACTGGACTCTAATTTTTATGATTAAAATTATTAATGCAAATGGATTATTAAAATTCATTAGTCATCAATTAAAATAGTAATAATAAATACTAAATTACAAACATTTTTATAATTTTTATCATTAAATAAATTAACGACAAAAATAAGATGTTATCGTGTCTAATTTCTTTTTTTTCTTTTTTTAAACCTAGACATGCATGATTAACAGGAACAACACATCAAATCCTTGTTACTCGCGTTGCAACTGAATTATTCTTTAATTTCCCCATATTGTGAAGATTATTTCGTGCATTGCTTAAATGGCGAGCGACCTTATTGTGACCGATTGTATGTGTTCATTGTCATTTTTGTAGAACTCAGGTTTTAGTACAGACTTTATTGAATAGTATTTGTAATTTTTCACCCTTACTTGGCTTCGGAGAAAAGGACTTCTGCTAACAAGCATTATTCTAATTGAATCCCTCTATACAGAAGAAATCTGTATCTTAGATAACAACTGTTATCAGCTTAATTTCGTTTTTTAAATGTTGAACTAGATTTCATTGTGCTTTGAAATTCATAATAAAACTTACCATGTAATAAGGAGTTAATCGAACTTTTGTTTCCTTTCGAAACGGCCGTTCGTATTAAATGAAGGAAAAAAGAAAAAAAATCTGATCCCCTTTCATTCCCATCCGTCCCTAATGCTTTTGCTGACCCTAAACCCTAGTAAAAATGCGGCTTAGCTGACATTATTTTTCATCTGTCATTTTAACTACGTATGAGAAGTGCAGGCCTGAAAGTTACTCTAGCATCTCTGACTATAACACAGTAAAATGTTGCTACATAAATCCAATCAATACATTTCATAATGTTAAGGAAGCTGTTACGCCCGATCGTTACTTGTGATTCTTATAACATCCGTTTATAATTGAAAATGAGTGGCACAATAGTCGATAGACTAACTTTTTTGGCATTGTTTTTATTCAAACTTAGAGTTCACTTAGACTGAACTCATGAGATCTTGAATCCTGCTTATAGGTAGCGCTTTTCAAGTCAGTTTTTAACTTGATTTTAGCTTAGAATCACAGAATCCTTCTTTCCTGTCTCTTGCCTTAATCCACCAAACTCTATTAAGTTACAGCGATCCCAGAACTACCGATTTTCTATCTCCAATTTAGAAGGAAACTGATAATCGGGCTAATTAACATTCTTATATTTTATAACATTGTCATTCTGTTTAATATTCCTTCTTAGCAATAGCTTTAGCAAGACCTCTCCTAACTATTCTGATCGCTTCGGCAATAAGTTCGATGTCCAAAGCTTTTAAGACTCCAATTACAATCTTATTAAATTGACCTTTAAATTTTCCAGTTGCATTGTCAATTTCTTCCTTATTGTTTTCTCATAAACGTTCAGAACAGTGTTTTCTATGCACGAAATTAGTTCCCATCCATTAAAATACATTTCTTTCTTGAAGGTTTATCAAAGAGTCGATGGTTAAGCGTTATTTCCCTCCCAATTTTCACAATATTTTTGCTCTGAAAAGCTGTGAAGTTATGTACAAAAAAAAAAAAAAAAAAAAAGATTTCTCCGTCGACTTCACTTTCCTTCTAGATATTTTTCAACTATTGTATAAATGGAATTGATCCAACATTTAATTCGTACGTGTGCTTTCTATGCTTTCTATCAGTCAAAATCTCTGTAGCATTCTTTTTTTCATTTGCTAATTTCATACGTTCCGAAAGACGAACGAAGTCTTGATTTCATTTTTTTTTTCTCTTTCTTAATTGCTTTCAGAGTTGTTTTTTTTTAATCATCTTCTCCAGTTCCTGTGCCTCAACAAGAGAGAAATGTTCTTTCACAACATTAGGGCAATATTTATCAATGTTAACTCGATAATTAATTGTACAATACTAAGTATCCAATAAACTGTGTAAAAAATATAAATAAATAACGAATAGAAATACAATTGGAAAACTTTTATTAAAACAATATCTTTTTAATGCGTCGAATGACTAAACACGAACACGTTGCGGGTGTTAGCCTTCATCAGTTCAGAATGATCTAAAATTTCCGTTGGTTCACTAAGTAACGAGTCACATGTTGGTAAAATAGTAAGGCTTATCACTCCCATATGTCTTGAGAAAACGTTCTATCCGAGACTTCCTTATTCGTGGATATGTTAAGCAATTCACGGAGATTATTCAGTTGTCACCTATCACTTATTGATTTTACACATCTTTCAGTGCAATTTCTTGATGTCAATTGGATTTGCTTTACGAATCATTTTGTGAACTATTGCAAAATCTCAGTAAGTGCGTGTTTGTGCCTATACTTAGCCCAATCGCAGATGAACCCTTCATTATCAATGTTACATTTTAGATCATTTTGGCAGAAATTGGAACACTCTTTAATACCATGGTGTCTGTCGACCTGCTGTTGAATTAATGTAAATAATAAAAAAAATGGCGTCTTGGAATGTAAGGTATCATTCACTTGTCAATTTCTTTTCGTATGAGTGCTGAAGATCTTTCCTGAATGTACTTTCGTGGTGGCATTGCTGGAGAACTCTGGGCTTTCATAGGAGTTACAGAAGTGCTTAAATTTGAAGATTTGCAAATTAAAACTTTAAAAACAAGTATGCATTGTAAAAGTCGTAGTAGTTGGACAGTATTTTCATTAATCGTTCTTTCGTATGATTGTCTGCGTTTAACAAATTGCTAGTTAATTAATTACATGATTAACGCGCAGATAATCAATAGTTAGATGAATAAATTAAAATTGCACATAAAATAAAATTTTAAAAAAAAATCTACTACCCAGTGAAAATAAAAATAAAACCAACATTTTCTATGGCTGAGAAGCCATCATTTTCAAGGTGTGAAACATTCAGTTAAGAACCAAAATTGTTTGTTGCATTGCGAAGAAATCAGGAAGATCTTCATGTAACAAAGAATCTCAAGCAATTGATGATTGTCTTAACAGGGCGAAAAATGATTATCCGACTTCCCAGATGACTTCTCAAGTGCAAGCTTATGTACTTTTGAAATGGTGTGAGAGGTTATTATGGCAAAACCCATTATACCAAAAAAAAAAAGTTAGTAGGAGTTTTTCCGTTTTCGGATGCAATGGGGAGAGGATTACATTACCCCTCTGTATTCCAATGACTAGGACCATCTATGGCAGATGATAACAATGAAGTAAAAGTCTTTACAGAAACGACTGTAGATGTTGTGGGATTTGCGCTAATTTACAGTATTGATTTATATCTATCTACAATAATGCCTATCGCTTGCTCTAATCATTTGTTTCTTTTAATCATTCATTCTAAAATCAAACGTTAAGTACTATTTTTTGCTTGATAATACCTAATGTTTACTTCAAAATGATATCTTAAGGCTTGTACGAAACGTATTCCGAAACTGTTGAAGTAATTGGGATGTTATCATCCTGCACTGAGACTCACGTTCGGAGAATTGTATTTCTAATGGAAGTTTCAATTTCCAGTTATTAATTTTCTAGAAGGCTGAAGGCATGAATAATTAAAATTCTCAGAATGGTGAAACTATTAAACTCAACATTCCATAACCTAATGACATTTGAAATTCTCTTCAAGGAACTTGAAATTAGCTTCATATTAAGAGTTTCACTTAAAATATATTAAACTGAAATTCTCAAAGTGATGTTGATACCAAATCAGAATCTATATAAAAAAATATTGTTGTTGGTTTTTTTTTCTGACTGCCACATCTCCGAAACCATAAGACACAGAAATACAAATAAGATGTCAAATGTTAGATATACTATTGAGGATGACTACATTTTATTTTTCATCGACATGAGTCAACCGAAAGTCACGTGACGTAAGGTCCACTTCTAAACCATATACTGTATTGTAGATGACCAAAATCGTTGAGATGAACATTTTACAGATAATCCGGATGAGAAAATGACCTCATAATCCATGGTCACGTGGTCACTAAAAATTTTATTTTACAGGTTTGCTAGTATATTTTTAAAGGTAAACAACAAGAATTTTTTTTTTTTAAATACTAGCACATATAATTTTAACATCATCTTTTAAAGAATTGAGATAATACCCAGGCAATATAAAACTTTCCTCTGCAAATTCTATAATTGTTATTATTACTGATGCAAGTAAATTTAATAGTAAGCAAAAGTAGAATAGTTTTTTGATTCCTACTTCCAATTGGAAATTTTCCAGATTTTGAATTACCGCAAAAAATCCAGTGTTCGACTCAATCTCATTTCATTCTTTATTAACTAATAATTTAATCTAAAGACTTCGAGGAAAAAAATAATAATTTACAAGAAATGTCGATAATTGCTCTTTGGTAAGTTGTTAATCGTGGGATATGGGGTAAATCATATCCATAAGAGTCATTCAGGCAAAACCAACGACTTCGTAGGTTGCCAATTCATTGGAATTTGATTTCTAATTCCTGGAAGAGGGTTTGTCCTTATTCTATAGCTATCTGTGGCCATTGTGAATTTATTCCAAGTTTGTACGGTAGATGGCTGCGATACTAGTAGGGTGTTTTCATAGATTTTTCGAATCAAAAATAAATCAAAACTTACATTAGAACTTACAGAGTTACTACAATTAAGTTCTTTTTTTTTTATTAGTAATCATTGAATATAAGACTCAGTAAAATAACAGTAAGCATCATTTTTTATATTAGAAATGTAGCTTCTGTTCCCGAAATCTACTTATCATTACCTCCAATTAACAATTACCAAAATGTTATATATTTTTACCATTTCAATTTCCATTTTACCTTTGGAGTCAGGTTCGAAGGTTATTCGTATTGGTTACCTGACCCAGAGGCGTATTTACACGAGGGCTAGAAGGGCTAAAGCCCAGGGCGGCAACTTTAGGGAGCGGCAAAAAAATAGGAAAAAAAAACAAAAAATCCTGTACTATTTAATAATATTAATATTCAAAAATATTAAGTATCATATTACAAGCAGAAAATGAGGGAAACATAAAAGAAACAGACATTTCCTGGCTTTTTGATGTGTCTCTACAGTATATGCGAACGGAGTATATGTTTGGCTTTGAGTGTACAGTATATCCCGGGAAATCGGGTGAGTGATGACTGTGGCCGTAGGTTTGAAGTGGATGGTGGTAGACGTTGCATTGGAGTGCTCAGGCGTGGGAGGCGGCGGGGGACTGTCTGACTGTTACATCTGCATTATTTTCTAATACATATCTTCTGCGACTGTTATGTACGAAATATATTCCAATTATTTAAATTAACTTTGATGTTTAATTTTCTGTTAAACAACTTTTTACAACGTATTTTTAGAATGTGTACTTAAGGAAAGGAATGCATCATTATGGGCCTATATATTTATATTTACATTTTTTTTTTTCATACTCTGAGTAAGTAAATTCCAACGAATAGACGAGTTTTAAATTATCAGTAACTTAGCTCAAAACTAAACATAAACATCAGTATAGTTTACTAGTGATATATTCAGACAGGAGGGTCAGGAGGAAGGGCGCAAATCTGGCATAGCCCATAGGCGGCAAAAGTGTAAATCCGCCTCTGACCTGACCTCTTAATGATCCTACCAATAAAGTACCAATAAATACAACGCTGTTTTTATTATTGAAGGTAAAGTCTTTGGCAGGTAGTGTGTTGCAGTTCCTCTTGAAGTCTGTGTTATTTCCGTGTTTTGAGTTCAGTAAATGAAATAAGATTGGATTTTAGGTTATTTACCGTCATTAAGCAAATGCAGATATCTAAATATAAATTATCATTATGTTCGTGGATCCTCAACTAAATAGATCAATTGTAAATAAGAATCCTTGGAGTCTCTGATCGTCGTCATTGGTAGCTGCCGTGTCGCGCTACAACGCGTTTTATGGAGCCGTTGATCTTGCTGGGCGATGCTGATTTCCAAATCCTAATTTCGATCGCATTGAGCAAATTGCAGTTTCCCGCGACAGTGATCTCATCTTGCAGTCATTCGTCCAACGCAAGCAAAAGAAAGAATTCCCTGATTCTGAACATTGGTAGAATTTCGCGGCCACTGCTCATTACCAAAGGGTGGAGAATCCACGCTGCCAAGAAACCACGAAAAGAGGTTGATAAAGAGCTTTTAAAGGAGAAGGACACGCTGCATTTATTCGTATTATTTCCTCTTCGAGTGTAGGTTCAGCGTAGCTATTGAAAAAGGGAAACAATTTACTGAAAATGAAAAGTTTATCAATAGCTTCTGTTGTTGTTATATATTTTTTTAATTATTATTATTATATCGTTTTGATGTTCTTTGCCTACATATAGTTAATCGTAGATTAATCAGCCAAAAATATCATCTAAAAATTTTAATAGATTACATTTTCTCTTCTCTCGTGAACCCTTCCTTTATTATCTTTTAATACCGAACATTCAACTCATCCAACCAAAAAAAAAAAACATAATCACACTGTCCAACCCGAATCAGAAAGAAAAAAAAGACATCGTTACAGAGTTTTTCTGCGAACCTCTTCCTCCTGTTGGTATTTGCAAACCACCAATTTAAACGCAGCACATGGAGATATGAAGATTTCATAGAACTGACATTTAAACGTACGGAAACTAAAAGTTTCTCCCATCTCTAAAGCAGGAGACAATAACAACATAAAAATTTGGTTCTTTTTTATTAATTATTACAAAAATATGTAAATAAGTAATTATCTTATCATTCTCTATATCTTATTCATTTATTTTTAAAAAGATTTATAGCTATCGAATAATGAATGAAGGCCACCGCCACACCACAGTTTAAAATAGAATTTATGTGCAATTAA